>MUZC01004591.1:240229-275633 GCA_002072015.1 Radix auricularia | reverse complement strand
AGAGGTGGACTGTCATTGGGGTTGTTTTATTCTTAAATAGATGATTGCATTTCAAATGATGCGTGCTTTTCTATATGACAATATTTTGGAATCTATTGTTACGAGAAAAAATTTAAGTCATGACTCTTTCCATAGAATTAGAGTAAAATCTTGTGACTCATTTTTAGGAAATACATCAAACATGTTATGACTCTTTGTTAGGAAAAACCTTAAACATGTTATGACTCCTTGTTAGGAAACACCTAAAACATGTTAAGACTCTTTGTTAGGAAACACATCAAACATCTTATGACTCTTTGTTAGAAACACCTAAAACATGTTATGACTCTTTGTTAGGAAACACATCAAACATGTAATGACTCTTTGTTAGGAAACACCTAAAACATGTTATGACTCCTTGTTAGGAAACACCTAAAATATGTCACGACTCTTTGTTAGGAAACACATCAAACATCTTATGACTCTTTGTTAGAAACACCTAAAACATGTTATGACTCTTTGTTAGGAAACACATCAAACATCTTATGACTCTTTGTTAGGAAACACCTAAAACATGTTATGACTCCTTGTTAGGAAACACCTAAACATGTTGCATGTTATGACTATTTGTTAGGAAACACCTAAAACATGTTATGACTCTTTGTTAGGAAACACCTAAAACATGTTACGACACTTTGTTAGGAAACACATCAAACATGTTATGACTCTTTGTTAGGAAACACATCAAACATGTTATTACTCTTTGTTAGGAAACACATCAAACATGTTATGACTCTTTGTTAGGAAACACATCAAACATGTTATGACTCTTTGTTAGGAAACACCTAAAACATGTTATGACACTTTGGTAAGAAACAATCAAACATGTTATGACTCTTTGTTAGGAAACACATCAAACATGTTATGACTCTTTGTTAGGAAACACATCAAACATGTTATGAATCTTTGTTAGGAAACACCTAAAACATGTTATGACTCTTTGTTAGGAAACACCTAAAACATGTTATGACTCTTTGTTAGGAAACACCTAAAACATGTTATGACTCCTTGCGATGCTTACAGCCAGAACTCCTTGACAGGCGACACAAAGTGGTAAGCGTCGTAGTCCTGCGAGCAGTTGAAGTCTGGGTAAATGGCGGGAATCTGAGACGAGTTGTACTCACTGGTCACGTTGACCTGAGGAGGAAACCAGACACTCGTGTACGACTATGAGGACTAGGCAGACACGCGTGTAAGACTATGGGGACTAGTCAGACACTCATGACAAAATATGAGGACTAGGCAGATACTCGTGTAAGACTATGAGGACTAGGCAGACACTCGTGAAAGACGATGAGGACTAGGCAGACACTCGTGAAAGACGATGAGGACTAGGCAGACACTCGTGACAAAATATGAGGACTAGGCAGATACTCGTGTAAGACTATGAGGACTAGGCAGACTCTCGTTGAAAACTAACGGGGAATAAGCAGACATTGAAATAAGATTAATAAGGAAAAAGGTAGACTTCTACTCGTTTAAGATTAATGAGGATTAAGAATCTTGTAAAGATTAATTAGGAAAAGAGCTTGCACTCGAATTAGATTACAAAAGAATGAAGGAAGCACTTGTATATAGCTAATAAAACACAAAATTAGGCAATCCTATAAGAATAACACATAAAATAAATTTGAACTCGTATATAATAAAGAAAATCAGGTGCTACTATATAAGTAATGAAGGAAATCATACGTTCCATTAAGGACACAAGCTTATCATTACATTAAGACAGGTGCAAGCTCAAATGACTTTGTAACAGAAGCGCCGATGATCCCATCTGGTCCGTTATAAACTGTTTGTAATGATAACTTACCTCAAACCAAGACGTACCGTTAGTAAAGTTGAAGGGTATTTTGTGGCGCTCATAGGCACTCATGCAGTTGGGTGTGTTCCAGCTCTGACCACCCATCTGGTCCGTTATAAACTGTTTGTAACGACAACTTACCTCAAACCAAGACGTACAGTTAGTAAAGTTGAAGGGTATTTTGTGGCGCTCATAGGCACTCATGCAGTTGGGTGTGTTCCAGCTCTGACCACCCATCTGGTCTGTTATAAACTGTTTGTAACGACAACTTACCTCAAACCAGGACGAGCCGTTGGTACAGTTGAAGGGTATTTTGTAGCGCTCATAGGCACTCATGCAGTTGGGTGTGTTCCAGCTCTGACCACAGCGCCCCCAGGGCAGGACGGAGGTGAAGGAGTAAGACAGATAGAAGACCGTCCATGCCAGGATCACGATGTAGTAGGTGTTCAACCAGAAGGCCATGATGGCAGAGGCGTAACCAACACCTACACAGTGGAAGAGATGGGGCAGCTCCAGCAATTAGTTCATTGAATGTCGATATTTTTCTTAAGCTTTGAAGCAAATTAGATTTGTGCTTAAGGCAAGGATGATAAGTGAATTGAGCCCGTTACTGGCCTATAGACAGTGATGCTAAACCCAGAGGCGTCACTAGGGTTGGTGTAGCCCAGTGCGGTAGATCATGGTGTCATCCCCCTCACGACGTACCACTTAGAGTAGACCTCCCCCGAGTCTGCCAGTGACTAATAAAGGGAACATAAAGAAGTTTACATTTTTGTGTCACCCCTTGTGATGGTGTCACCCGGTGGGGTCCGCACCCCAACATCCCCTTAGTGACGCTCTGCTTAAACCTACAAGTTAGGTTACTAGCATACAGATAATTATAACAATACTAATCCGTTTACTATCATGCTGGACGCAGTCGATGCCTCTGACTAGCCGACTTAGCCTCTCGATACCAAAACCATCATCTGTAATCCATGGACAGCAAGACTTACCTTTAAATATCGGAGCTATCTTCCAGATTCCGATCCCGCCAACACTGAGCCATTGTCCCAGGGCCAGCTCCATGAAATACATCGGGATACCCGCAAACACGATGGTAGCCACGAACGGAATGAGGAAGGCACCTGGGGGGGGGAGGGAGGTACAACATGTTATGTCATCGAAAGTTCAGGATATTGTATGTCATCAAAAGTTCAGGATATTGTATGTCATCAAAAGTTCAGGATATTGTATGTCATCAAAAGTTCAGGATATTGTATGACATCAAAAGTTCAGGATATTGTATGACATCAAAAGTTCAGGAGATTGTATGTCATCAAAAGTTCAGGATATTGTATGTCATTAAAAGTTCAGGATATTTTATGTCATCAAAAGTTCAGGATATTGTATGACATCAAAAGTTCAGGATATTGTATGTCATTAAAAGTTCAGGATATTGTGTGTCATAAGCTCAGGACACGGTCAATGTTCTCTCTAACACTTGTTGGTCCATGCACAAATTTAAGAAAAATTCGTGGGTTAAGTTGCAAAGCAAACATTTTTAAATCATTGTATTAACTTGAACGACTCGTCGTTCTCTCTGTCTCTCTATCACTCAGTCTTGAAAAAACAAAAGCAAAAAAAACGACCCACTTCCTGTGATCCTATCGAGAGGAAATTTTGCACACAGACCTGTGTCACCTAACAATGCATAACATCAAAATTTCAGATCGGCCGAATGTACCGTAATTAAATTAATGAATTTTTAGTTATCTCTATGTAGCATGTGTAGGCGTCTGCTATAGTTTACCTCCACGGGTCACTGGATTTTCACTCCAGTCCTCGACTCATTTACATCAGTCTGTAAATGTTTATGATAGTCTGTCGCGCGGTGCGTATTATATTGAACATAATCAATATATTTATTTATGTGACTTATGTCTCATTAATAAAGGATTTATAGTTTATAGTGAAAAACTTTGTTTTTACGGGCTGTTTAATTTGTGCAGTATTTTAAAAAAAATTACTGCGCGGCAATTCTTAACTACTGCGCGGCTTCGTGAAGATAAGTGCGGAGCCGCGCAGCTTAAAGGCAAGTTTGGACTCATCGTATGCCATAAGTTTAGAACATGGTAGGTTATGAGTTCAGGACATATTATGTCATTATAAGTTAAGAACTTTCAATAACGACACAAAACTCATTTTCGAAAGAAATGGACAACTTAAAATATAATTTCTTTAAAGTTCATAAAATTTCAAAATGTATCCAAGATCCCGGAAACAAATCATTTAATACATTGTTTTGGTTTTTTTAAAATTGATTTTACGATTTTTTTTACCATATCCTTAAAGATTTAAACCAGGGGTCAGTGAACTTGTTTGCCCATTACAGGGGCGGATTAAGACTGCAATCAAACGGGTGCCCTATACAGCCAGCGTCCCTTTAAATAAAATGATTGCTAGCAGCTAATATAAGACTGTAAGTAAAGAGTTCATTGGTTTCTTGATATGTTTTGTCTGTACTATGGGAACGGCTTTCCCAAACTAAAATGTTAATCATTAAAAAAAAAAAGGAACACGAAGAAATAATTGAAGTGTTTGCCGGTATATTAAAAATTGAGTGTAAAAAGAAAAAAAATCCACCACTGGAATTCGATCTTGACATCGCTTGCACCACAAGCCTATACTCTTCCACACGGCCAACAGTGCTTATAAAAAATTGCTACATTTTAAAACTATAAACAATATTCTATAATATGTTCTCTTAGTGAGCCATTCAAATCAAGTTTTTTCAATTATTAAGACTATCGGCGTATCGGGTCTGAATAGCGATCAGATTAATAGATAAGATTTATTAATTTATTTGATTTATTATATTTTCATGGGTTGGTGCAAACATTTTTACACTTTTATTATAAAATATAAAAAAGTTTGGGGGCCCCAAAACCACCGGGGGCCCCTGGTTATAGCCCGTTCAACCCCCTCCCCTAATCCGCCATTAGCCCAAGATGTAAAATTGTATGTTGACGTTACCCCCGAAGGCGCGATGTTATGCCCAAACAACGGGCCTGGGTCAAAGCGCCGATCGAAAACGTATCTTGTCAATGTTAGAAGACAAAAAGGTTTTGTGTAGATATTTTAAGTCGAAACGACACGTAGAATTTATATTTCAGGGGGAATTCATTTGATACAATTATAAAAGTTTACAGTCGAGTGTTATGGCTACAACAGCCCTGACCATTCTAGAGATAATGATAAATCAAACATAAGGCTATAAAGTCGGACAAACATAAATCTACTTTAAAAACTAACTGAAATAATACATTTAATATAAATTAATATCAGCAATTATATTTATAAAACACAGAGGTGTCTTCTTTAAATCTCTTTACAGTTTAGTTCTTTGAGAAATTATTTTACTCAATTGTTGACAGAATTACATCCAAATTGTATTTTAAAGTCAGGGCACGTTGGACGATGTGTTTGGGGCTCGGGGTCCTTCTCATTGGCGTAGCTAGGGGGGGCGGAGGGGGTGGTCCGCCCCGGGCGGCACTCATTCAAAGGGCGGCATTTGTGGGCATTTGAAAAATAAACAAAGCCATTTCCGAAAACTGCCCCTTTTCTTTTGAAGGGGGAGAACCAATCTAAACCAAAAAGAATCTCAATTTTCAGTTTAAATTAACGGATTCGTGCAACATCTGATTGATTACATAGTGGTTGTTATGACTAACGCAGAACAGTTAAAAAATTTAAAAGCGCTCAAAAAGGTAACTATTTGTTTGCAAAATTAAGCGGTATACGTCACAGATGGCGCTTTTATAAGAAAACTGCACAAAAAAACAACAACATATCACCGCTGATCCGAATATATGTAGTATTAATATCGCACGACAGTTTTAGTGTGGAATTTCGACATTCGCAAAATGATGAGCTAACATGTACCTACATGACATAGTGGTTCAAATATTGTGTTTAAATTGCAAGTAGTAAATTATATTACTGTTTCAGGTTTTATAAAATTATTGTAAGGTAACTTAATAAAAATTAAATTTACTTTGTTTTTATTGCATTAAAGTAACACATAGGCCTATAGCTTGTATTTTTCATTAATATATGGTTATTCATTAAAAATGAACGATTATTCGTTTCTCCGTTAATAAACACCACAATAACATAAATAATTCCATAAAAGACATAGAAAATCTACTTACAAATTTCAAGCGTCTCGGAAAATTGACATTTGAAGTAACTAGTAAAACGAGATCAGATGCTGGAATTTTACTCAGTTCATGGCAATCTTTTACTTTTCTATGGTGTCTCAATTTATGGGAACCCGTCTTTTTTATATTAATGCAAACTATGAAAACCCATTTGATGAAACAAAGATATGTGCTAATACAGAACGCTGTTACAGAGAGTTGGAAATATCGACTAGATACCAAGTTAAAAAAAGAAAAATGAGTGGGGAAAATTCAGAAGACGTGGTTCTATATTTAGAGCAAGAAGTACAACAAGAAATACTTTTATCCATAGATGTAACTATACAAGAAAATAAAAGAACGAGGTGATGAGTTACATGTCCTTGCAAGAAAATATTCGTGTATAACACTATACCATCTAGAATTTTAAATGAGGAATTTGAACATCAATTAAATTTCTTTATTTACATTGATAAAAAAAAATTCGAGATTGAAAGAGAAAGGATCCAGGTTTTTATAGCAGTACACGGGCCGGTCTTAGCTGTTGCGGGCCCCTATGCAGCCTAGTATACGAAACTGATTGCGTGGGCAATTCATGTAACACAGACCTACCTCCACCATTCTTGTGGAGCGAAAATATTTGTTTTCAACTCCAGTTTGGAGAAGCTCCTTTCCTCCGCAATAAGTGATTTAAAACTACAAAATCTTGCAATATTGTCCATAGAACATAATATTACGAATAATATAAATTTTGAGGAAATAATAAACGATTTTTCGACTATGAAATTTAGGTGAGTAAGTAAATTTATAAATAATAAAGAAATATGTTTACATACTCATGTACACAATTNTAATACCCGCCCAGGCTTGCATCACCTCTGGAGAGGACACTCCAGCGTCGCCGCAAGGTGTCGACAAAACACGGGAAGCAGCAGTTACCGGTTATAAGCCAAAGCTCAATTGACGTAGAGCTAGGCGCCAGGGGCTGCTTCCGACGGTGGGAGAGACTACCAATGTCTCACTGGACAGCTACCGCCCGCCTCAAACTGGGCAGCCCCCAGTCAAATAGGTGCTATCCCGTCATGGCCTGCCTTCTCCACTGGGTGCGTGGAGATTAGAGTACCACTCAACAAGTGGGCCACTAAGCCCTGCACCAAGAAATACAAAAAAGAAAAAGAAGACCCCAGCTCTTCGAATCGCTAGCTGGAACGTGAGGACTATGTGTCCCGGCATCACTGATGATCTGCAGTCCATAAACGACACACGGAAGACAGGAATAATCGATAGAGAACTTAAAAGGCTAAAGATTGACATAGCATGCCTTCAGGAGACCAGGCTCCCAGACAACGGTTCACTCAAAGAGGCCAATTACACCTTCTTCTGGCAAGGCAGACCGAAAGACGAACCTAGACAGCATGGTGTGGGTTTCGCTGTTAAAAACACTCTTCTACCATCCATTGAACCACCGTCATCAGGCACGGAGAGGATCCTCACTCTAAGACTCAGAACAACTGCGGGCCCAGCAAACATTCTTAGTGTGTATGCCCCAACACTCTATTCAACTCCGGAAGAGAAGGACCAGTTCTATGGAGCGTTAGACCAGGCAATAGCTGGCATCCACAAAGACGAGTTTAGTACTATAATTTTTGTAATAAAGTTTAGGAAAATCGCTTCTTCAAAAAAAAAAAAAAACTGTAAAAACTACCAAAAAACATTGCGAATTAAGCAATAATACTTGGGCTGGCAACGGTCGCCAATGCTGGAAGTCGATTACACCATTTATTTTATAAAATTATTGTAAGGTAACTTATTAACAATTAATTTTACTTTGTTTTTATTGCATTAAAGTAACACATATAGCTTGTATTGTTCATTAATATATGGTTATTCATTAAAAATGAACAATTATTCATTTCTCCGTTAATAAACACCACAATAACCTAAATAATTCCTAAAAAGACGTACTTAAAAATTTCAAGTTCAAGCGTCTTGGAAAATTGACATTTGAAGTAACTAGTAAAACGAGATCAGATGCTGGAATTTTACTCAGTTCATGGCAATCTTTTACTTTTCTATGGTGTCAAAATTTATGGTAACCTGTCTTTTTTAAACTAATGCAAACTTTACAAACCCATTTGACGAAACAAAGATATGTGCTAATGAAGAACGCTGTTACACAGAGTTGGAGATATCGACTAGATACCAAGTTTAAGGGAGTAAAATATGAGTGGGGAAAATTCAGAAGACTTGGTTCTACCTTAAGAACAAGAAGTACAATGAGAAATCTTTTTATCCATAGATGTAATTATAAAAGAAAAGAAAATAACGAGGTGATGAGTTACATGTCCTTGCAAGAAAAAATACAAGCGGTATTTTGTATTTGAAACTGAGTATGTTTAAAAATCATTTTTTGTTGTTTGTTTGGTCATTTAAATATGTTTTTAGTTTAAGGTTGCACTCTAACATCGTAACACTCGTGAAATCACGTAAGTCGTCATTGAATTAAATTTGGGTAATCATATATTTCAGTGTAGCTTTCATTTAAAGTTGCGCGTTTTGAATAACATCAAATGTGTGACCCCCCCCCCCCCCCCCGGTGCGTGACGTCATTTATGGGCGGCCCCTAAAAGGAGGCATATTGGAGACCGCCCCGGGCGGCAAAAGCTCTAGCTACGTCACTGAATTTATGTATAAAAATTACAGTTACGTAATATTTGTTTTTAAATTAAATTATTCAGTAGCTTTTTCATCATATTTATGCAATTAAAAAAAATTCTTGTAGGACAGCATTGCAAAATTCAAAGAAGAAACTCAAAAACTTGAAGAATCTGAGGCACTCAAACAAGCAAGGAAAAAATTTGTAAGTATAGCTTAATTATGATTATTTTCTAAATTTTCAGGGATTTTTGCTAAATTAATACTGTCAAACATAAGTTTATTGTAAATTAATTTTAATAGAAATTCATTAATGTTTTTAAAAACAATTAATTTTTTCCTTTTTCATTAATGGTTTATATAAAAAAAATTTTTGGGCATGATTGCTAATCGAAATTTTTGCTAAAATTATATAAAAATATATATTGTAATTTTACAATCTTACATTTTTTAATGATGCACTAATAATTAACTATTAATTTTTTTGATTTTGTTAGGACTGGTATTAAATCCTGGTTGCAAAAAAGTGCATTAAATTATAATTTTTTCTTTAGATTCACTAATCTAGTGGTCACTATGGTTACACTTTATCTTTCATAAGTTCTACCATTTCAACAAAATTGTAGTCTTAAGTCATATTCCTTTAGTTTAAACCTTTCAAATAGCTAAGATTATTCATAATATCCTAGTTTTAATAAGGATGGTAGTGATAACCTATTCCAGGGGCATCATCATCGTTTATTGTCCCATCTGGGGCATAGGCCACGAACAAAGGCTGTCCCAGCTGTGCCCACTCTTTTGGAGTCTGCCTTCAGTTCCCTTCTCTTACTTCTCTTAGATATACAGACGCTCCTTCTATGCAGAAGATAATTGCGTCCACAGACCATGAGAGATGATCTGTTGGCAAAGGATGCAGCGGTCACAGGCCACGGCTATAGAGGTTCCACGCATTACCCCAGCCGCCTAACTATTGTCTAGTTAGGTACCCATTCGGAGCTGGGTGACTCGGGGACTCCTCAGGCCCCGGGAACAAATCCTCACCTTTGTGTGGATTCGAACTCGTGACCATCGGTATGACAGTCGAGAGCGCAACCTCTCGACCACCACGTCCAAGTTATTTTGGGTCAACCTCTTTTCCTCTTGCCCTGGTGAGGGCTTGTCTCACAATGCTGGATGTAGACTTTTTGAGGGTGTGGCCTATCCATCTCCATCTGCGCTGGGTATTAGCTCTTCCACTAGCTCTTGATGTGTGCATTGCCAGAGGTCCTCATTGTTGATGATTCGGAGAATTGTTCGGAGACATGTTTATAAATGTTTGTCCAAGGGCATGGTTCGGTCATTTTATGCCTTGACTTATTAAAAGTAACTTCTATAGTATTAGCGGAGTTCTATTTTGTTGTTTTTTTTTTACTAAACTGCACATGCTGACTGTTGACCGATTTAGGACACAGACTAAATTCTCTTGTGATCAGACAATTCTAGTAGGTGATGGGGTCCCTGTCAAATTTTGTTTTCTTTTTCTGCTTAAACTGGTTAATAAGTCTGTTATTAGCCCTTCATTTACGCATCAGGAAAGAGACTAAAGGGATATAATTTTTATTGTTAAATTTCTATTAAAATATAATCTTAGCGAGTTTATGATTGCAAGTTAAACATGAAATGGTTTTAAAATAAAAAGAAAACTTCTGGTAGAAATTAATGAAAGTTAACTAGACACACTGTAACATCAAAGTGCTTTGATATAAGCAGTGGAAGATGGCGTAGAATTACCAGAATAGTAGGTCTACTTCAAGGCTAGTGGTGGGAAAGGCTGATGGTTGGTTAACAGATTTTTATTATCTTTTTTGTTCGGTTAACTGTCCCTTAATGACTTAATGCAAGTGGTTTTAACAACCATTACATGCACCAGCATTGCATACAGTGGCAACTAATACATATTACAAGTACCTCAGGATTAAAATTTTTGAGATCTTTAAAAAGATGAACTTGGGGGGTTTAAATTAAAAGTAGGGTTGTTAACGGTTAACCGGTTATTCGGTTAACCGGTCCTCAGACCAGGACCGGTCATCTTTATTCGGGACCGTAGGACCGTGTAACCCAAAAGAAAACAACAACAACAAACTAACAAAAACTAGCGTTAACGCAGTGAAAAAAACTAGTGAAAAAAAACAACACAAGCGGTAACGCGTCTCGCCTCTCCCTCTCGCTTTGTCGCGGTGACTGTACTAGACTAACACAGTGCGCGTTAGATGTCAACAACGGTCAAGGCCGAGGCTGTTTCTATTTATATTAATTATAGTCTGTTTCTTATAAAGACAAAGAAAGCTATAAGAGCATATGACCCCGTGACCTATCCGCATTTTCTGATCACCGTTTTATAGTCTGTTTCAGTTCAGGCATTCAAAAACTTATCGGCGCACGCCGCTTAGTGAAGTACATGTACCTATATTACGAGAGGTATTTGAAAGACGTAGCAAAGATATCGGGCGATTAATCGGCTGGATCTTGGTATCGCTTTAACTCACCGCGACAAAGCGAGAGGGAGAGGCGTTACCGCTTGTGTTGTTTTTTTTTCACTACGTTATCGCTAGGTTTGTTGTTTTCTTTTGGGTTAGGCGGTCCTACGGTCATGAATAAAGATGACCAGCCGCTTAGTGAAGTACATGTACCTATATTACAATAAGTATTTGAAAGACGTAGCAGTAGCAAAGATACCGGGCGATTAATCGGCCCACAAAGTCGAGTTCGGTCTTTTAGTGACAGTTTTCCTGCTAGTCAAAGGCATTTGATTACCACATTAATACTAGTAATAGTACGCCGAGTGTAGCTCAAACCCTATTTGAACAGAAAAAAACGGGGAGGGGGAACATGTGCGTCGCAAAATTCAATTATTCTGGCGAGTTGACGATCGAAAAAATAATGTTTTTTAAAATAAATTCCACTCTATCGTAGCTTTATAATTTTATTATATTATTAATTTCAATATGCGAGTTGATCGGCATCACACACAAGAGAGGTAAACATGACGTCACAAAGGACGGGGCGAGGCGTTGGTTTTTTGAAAGTAATGAAAAAACCTTGCTAACTTTAACGCACTATTGAACCTGTCCTCTTATTTAGACCGGTGAACTACGAGTACCCAAAATAAAATATTAAAAAGACAATTAACCATCACTGTTTAGTTAATTTTTTGGATTAACAAAAATGCTTTGAAGTGAGGGGCATGCGGAAAGAGCTGAACGCAAGCGGGGGAAAGCGGGCTTTGATGCCATCAGACGATGCCAGGCGACAACATTCTCTTGTTAGTTCTCAAATGGGTCTCAAAACATTAGGGATATAAGGACGAGCGGTTAACCGGTTAACCGGTCTTTTTTGAACGGTTAGTCGGTCCTCAAAAACGAGCGGTCTTAACAACCTTAATTAAAAGTAATAATTTCTTTGCCTTTCAAAAAAATTCATCTATTGTCAATAAAGAAAATAAAGTCCCCATTGCAGTTTCTTTTTTAAATTCATACATTAATCATAACTATTTGACAGCTTGCATATTTCGTTTAGTACTTATTGATTACAACTTTGAAGAATTTATTGAGATACAGTAAGAATAGAATTTTGGTTAAAATTGTTTTAAAAGGGATACCGTGGTCGAGTGGCAAGCGCGCTCCACTGGCGTACTGATGGTCACGAGTTCGAATCCACGCGAAGGCAAGGATTTGTTCCTGTGGCCTAAGGAGTCCCTGAGTCACCCAGCTCCGAATGGGTACCTAACTAACAATAGTTAGGCGGCTGGGTAATGTGTGAAACCCTCATAGCCGTGGCCTGTGACCACTGCATCACTTGCCAACAGATCTTCTGTCATGGTCTGTGGATGCAATTATCTTCTGCATAGAAGGAGCTTCTGTATATCTAAGATAAGAAAAAGGTTTAGAAAATTAAAAAAATATTTTTTTATATGTCCCTTCTTTGTACATAATAAAAATTATCATTTTATCTCTATATTAGCTAGATTTGATTGCTTCCCAAATTATTTTGCCATTAATCACCATAGATAATAAAATTTACTTGAAAATTGTTTTGCAGGAGAGCATAGAGGAAGAGACACTAAAAAGCTCAACAGCCATCAGGAAAACATTAGGAGAGATTAAAGAAAAAGTATCTGAGGTAAAACAGCAAACTAATTATCTTCATTTAATTATTTTATTTGACACTACTTTGCTTAAAAATTGAAGGGAGCTTGATTTTATCTCAATCTTTTTCATGCATGTCTCTTAATGAGCTAAACAAACATATTTATGTGGTAGACTGTTGAAGAAGCTCAGAAAACAGAATTTGTGAAGAAAGGGATAGAAACAGCAACCAAAGCTGCAGAGTCAATTCAGAAATCAGGTCAAGCAATTGGTCAAAGTGATGCCTTCCGACAAATCAGCCAGGTATTTAAATGTACTTTTATGTTTATACACCACTCTTATTTTGTAATATTTTACACTTTATAAGACAAACCAGGTATTTCTAAGGATTTCTTATTCATTAACCCCAGAACTGTCCTCACAGCAGATGGTTTGCCGTTATCCCCCATTCTGTGGTGTCCCGGCAGATATAAATTGCTGTTAGTGAAATCATCATTAAAAAATAAATAATTTTATTTATGTATAGTAAGGGAGAAAACTGTTAATAGATGAATTTACTTCCTGTTTCTTTATGTGGTTATTTTTAAAACATGTACTTATCACATTTTAATTTGTTGAATAAAGTGAAGTGAAAATTTTCTAAATTATTTTATACTGCCAAAATGTCTGGCGCTGGAGAGGATTCATCTGGATCAGAAAATTAACATGGAGTATCTTTATTTAATTTATTTTAATTGGAGACCAATTAAAATAATAATTTCATGGACTTTCCACAACTAAGTGATGATAGTATTAATGAAATTAATGACAGTGCTAGTTTCAGTGAGTGTGAGGAAGACATAGAGTCAAATATGAACAAACTTAGCTCTGCACCTCTCTGTCATAGTGATGACATTTAACTGAACAGATTCAGAATAGATCATACTTTTATTGTTAGAAATCCTGTTTGCTGTCAGAATATAAATTTGGAAATGTGTTCAGTGCCTATTAATATATTAGCTTTTAAAATTTAATTTTTTGATGATGAATTATTAAGTCTCAAAGTTAAATGTTGTTGAAAGCAAATCCTTACATAAAGGTTCAACCACCTGTGATTCAATGTGTCTTGATACCTCTGTGCATCAGCTGTTTTTATTTGAATGCAAGAAGGACTACTTTGCAGTGACAGAAGCAAAGAAAAAAAAATTGAAAGGGCAGAAAATAGAAATGACAATGGTGTCCTGCTTGCAAAGTAGAGTGCCACGAGCATTGCGGGCCTCACCTCTGACCAGGATGTCAGAAAAGAAAAATAATCAAAGACATTCATGTTTGTGGTCTTTGTTTTGTTTTCACAAGTATTATTGTAATAAAACATTGATTAAATTCATTCAGAAGATGAACTTATTAAGGCAGTTATGTGATATAATTTCCCTCTTTTTGGAGTGATCGAAATTTGAAGGTTATGAAAGAAAAACAAAATTCATCCAAATTACAATTTCCAAACAAATGACATACAACTATACATTTTCTGAAAGAGAGTTGCTTTTAGTATCTGAAAATCTTGGTTTTATGATAGTTTGAACAAGTTAAAGAGTGTGAGAGGGTTTTGAATGCAAAGGATGAGTAGTAAAATTTTACTCACTCTGTGAAGGTCAAGGTCGGTGTCAACATACATAATATAAAAACAAATTATTTCAATACCATTCAAAACCTTATCAATGTACTTTTAGAAAATGTATATATGTTATGGACTCTGAGTTCATTTAGTATGTGATTTTGTCATTGTCAAAAAAAAAATCCTATGAAAAATGCCAAAAATATACAGAAAATTTCACTGGACAGTTCTAGGGTTAAGCAAATGTCACTCAAAATTAATTTAACAATATTATATTAACTCTTAAAGCCCCATAAGGTTTTTGGAAAACTTCCGCCTCAGTCCCGTAAGGATTTCCCGTATTACGATCAACCGGTTATGAAATTAAAAAATTTGCGTAAAATCCATTTATAATATTATTGTCATACTGACTTCATTTTTAAGGCTAAGAATGGTTATTTTACGCATCCAAAAGACCGTACTGAGTTTGAAACAATATTTACCTGTAGTTTAGAACTATTATTTTAGTAATGAAGTATAACGAAAACGTATCTTCGAAAAAAAACCTGTTAAAACTACCAAAAAACATCGCGAATCGAGCGTTAACACTAGTGCTGGCAAAGGCCGCCATTGCCGGAAGTCAAATACATCGGTTTTCAAGCATTGAAGAGTTTTTACTTTCCGAGATCTCATTTCTAACGAGATTTGTATCTAGGGACGCATTACGACGCTTTAGGGATAGCGGGAAGAGACGCATTACGACGCTTTGCGACTTTAAGAGTTAATACAAAATTAATCTTATCAATTAATAACAATAAAGATAACTCATTTAGACATTTGTATTGCTACTATTATTTCTTGAAATAAATAATTATTATTATAAATTTAGGGAGTAAAAACTGCAAAGGAAGAGTTTGATGAGATCACACTCTCTAGAGCAAGGCACTATAAGGCACCAGGTACTATTGTTTTATTATATATATAGATTAGAATAAAAAATACTTGGTTTAGAAATTTATGCGCATATAGTTACTAAATTCAATGCTCTTATTGAAAAATAAAAATACATCACCAAATATTAAAAACAAAACAACAGAAAACAGTGGTATTTTTTCATTTTCATGGAACATAAATTTCTTTTTCACAGAAAAGTTACTTAAGAGATCAGACTTGTCTATGAAACCAAGAGATGATAAAGATGTAGCCGCAGATGCGTGAGTAAATCTACTTTAGCTAATGGGTAATAGTACAATTATAAATGGGAATCATTAATCTTCATGGCATTTTGAATTTTCTAAAGGTAATTAAATTAAGCAAGAACAAATATTACCCAATAACAAGTTAATTATTTTGTTAGTGGAAACAGAGCTGATCAATTTTTAAAATCATAAAAATACAGTTCCTTCATTAATATTCAACATTCCCCACTCGCTTATCCGGGTTCATCTTAAACATCGCTGGAAAAAAAAGATATTTAAATTCTCTAACTTGTGCTAACAGTTCTTTTGAATATTTTTAGCGCATTTTCGAGAAGTCGAATGCGCTATTGCACCCGTTTTGTCCGTCCGTCCGTCTGTCATCACCCTAGATCTCAGCATCCATAAGTCCTAGACCCATGATGTATATATGTTTTTTGTATGTCCTGACCTGCCATTTGTGCATCAACACTCAGTTACTCGATCCGTTAAAAAACCCCGTTAAAACTACCAAAAAACATTGCGAATCGAGAGATAACACTGGCGCAGGCAACGGCCGCCATTGCCGGAAGTCTTAGTATTATCAAAAGTATTTTTTTTTTTTTGTTGACGTCATTAGAATATGTGTAAAAGTTTAGAGAGTTTTACGTCATCATTTGTGGTATATTCATTACACAAGAAAATTCATAAAAATATGTCTAAAATCTAAACACAATTACTGATAACTATATAATGCTGATATCTAACATAAGTACTGATACATAATACGAAAATGCGCTAACACGTCCTGAGTTCCAAAAGGGACCAGGCTTAACATGATTTTTTATTCCTTTCTGCAATGGAATAACTAAACTTTATTATAAATTGATTTATGAAAATTATATTTAGTTTGTAATCAATTTTATCATCTGATTACATTTTTAAAGTAAATTGCAAATTTCATCACCTAATACTTTTAAGTTTAAGATATATTTTCGAGATATTTGTTTTGCTGTAATAATACAAATTCTTGTGTTAATTTAACAAATGTAAGAGTTATTATTTGAAAATATTATAAGGTGAAATGTCAGTTTGGTTAATTTTTTTAATTGCATTTAATATTGATAGGAAGTGTTATGTTTGCTACTGGGTTAAATTTAGATAAGCATCTGTATTTAATATTTATACAGGCATTCAACTGGTGTAGTGCTTCACAAAGACTCCAAATTTTACCAAAGCTGGCAAAATTTTAAAGAAAATAATCAATATGTTAACAGTAAGTGTTAAAAGGATAATAATAATACATTTAAACATTTACGATTTCAATTTCTTTTATTTCTTAATTTAAAAAAACGGAGATGGAAAAGTTGATATCATTAGTCATAAAGAAACGTTATTATTAATTATTATTTGGTCGAGTAGTAGCGCGCTCGACTGTCGTACCGATGGTCACGAGTTCGAATCCACGCGAAGGCGAGGATTTGTTCCCGGGGCCTGAGGAGTCCCCGAGTCACCCAGCTCTGAATGGGTACCTAACTAGAAAATAGTTAGGCGGCTGGGGTAATGCGTGGAACCCCTATAGCCGTGGCCTGTGACCGCTGCATCACTTGCCAACAGATCGTCTCTCATGGTCTGTGGATGCAATTATCTTCTGCATAGAAGGAGCGTCTGTATATCTAAGATAAGATATTTTTAGAAATAACCAATAAAAGCATGGAGACAAGGAATACACATCCCCCAATCAATTAAGGCAACAAAAGATGAACTAGAAAAGTTACAGGCCAAATTTCATTTATTTAAGAAAAGCACTTAAAAATTTTATGAGTTCCAGTAATGCGGAGAGCATTCACTGATTTCCCTTGTACTTTATAACAAATTTTTTACCTTTTTTACAACAGCATCAATATTTAAAATTCTGAAAAATAAAAGAAAATAATATGCACCTAATAGGCTGTTATTTTTAAATTCTGTAAATTCAAAAATTGCACAATTTTTATCCCCCTCTCTTGTATATTTTAGTCTTAAAAATCGTTCCTGTAAAAAATTTTTTATATCCTCGAGGAAAATTCCTGGAATTTAATTTTAAATATTGTGCAGGAAGTCTGTTTTTCAGAGTCCATTTTTCACAGATAATTTTTATTATATCATGGTTACTTTGAGAGATAAAATCAGAAAGTAGCAATTTTGTAAATTATTGTCATTAATTTTCAAATTCCTAGTGTTTTTTTAATAAATTATAGTAATGTTGATATATTAATTATTTAAATGAAAATGCAAGTTCAGTTTTTAATTATTTTAGAACTGTTCGACCTAAAAGCAAAATATGATGAGAGTGACCATGTGATGGTCAGGGCTACTAAATTCTTTGCAGATAAAGTTGGTCAAGTATTTGGTAAGACTTTTCTAACAACTAAGTATAGGTAACTAGATAAATGAAAGTTATTTATGAAACATTTTATAAACCTTATGAAGCTTATTCTAAAGTCAGTCTGATGTTTAAAATATGCTGCATTTAAGAGTTAGGGGATTTGAAATAACTATCATTAATTTATGATCATTTTATATAAATTGCTGCTATTTCATTGTCTTATTGATTAAGGATAAGTAGTAAATAATTTACTTAAGATTTTTAAAATGTTATTCTCCTTTAGGTGGTGTTTTTACAAAGACAGAGATGTCAGAAGTCTTGACTGAGATATGTAAAATTGACCCAAATTTTAACAGAGAAGAATTTTTGAGACTATGTGAGCGTGAAATAATACCTAATATACTTGAGGTGAATAAAACTTCTATTGCTAATAGCAAAATAGAAAGGGGTGCAGTTTGTCAAGCGGCAACACACTTGGTTGGCCCTCCGAGAATCAGTGGTTTGAATCTCCTTGATGCCAGGGGCTTGTTCCCATGGGAATTGGCATGCCTGGGTCCATCCAGTTCTGAATGGGTACCTGACATTATTTGGGGTAAAGTAAAGGCGGCTGGGGATTGTGCTAGCTTTTCAAATCCCCTCCTATGACATGGCTAAACAAACTTGCGAATGCTGCTTCACTTGTGCCATCGGGCAGCATGGTCTGAAAAGGGAACTTTACTACTAATAGCCAGATAGCACTTTCTTATTTTTACTTAAGCCCAGTATTTAGCAAATCAGGTTCGCAAAAAGTGAAATGAAGAATTATTGAATATAAAATAATAAAAAAAATATTATTAAAATGATGAGAGCAATGAAGGTTGACTGCAACAAAATTATTGATGCATATTAGTCTGATTTATGCATGACGCTTTCAAATACTGAAACATAAGTTGATTAAAAATGATAAAAGTAATAAAGGATTTTTCAGTTAATTTGTTTTGTTTCTTTATCCCAAAATTCTGTTTCAATTTTCTTCAAGAACTGTAATAAGAATTTCATATTATCAGTATTATTAATGTATATAATTGGTAGAAAATTGAATTAAATTTTTTTTAAAATTGAAATGAATATTTATATTTTGAAATTTCATAGGCTCTAGTAAGAGGTGATTTAGATGTTTTGAAAGACTGGTGCTATGAAGGCGTAAGTATTTTTTAAGTAAATTAACATTTTGTGTAATAAAGTTATTGAGTTAAAAGTAAATATTTTTTAATAAATTTTATGTCACCTTACCATTTGAAATTATATCTTGGCAGTTTAAACTTTAAAAAAATTACTATTGATTAATTCCAGCCTTACAACACTTTGGCCCATCCAATTGAGCAGGCAAAAAAAGCTGGGTATAAATTTGACTCCAAAGTTTTGGATGTTAGTCAAGCTGATGTAAGTTAATATATCATACAGAATAGGACTGCATAAAGCTTTTTTATTTAAAAAAACAAATTACACAGACTATTTGTGTAAGGAAACAATAAATTAAAGCTTTATTATCAACTAATACAAATAATGGTAAACGTTTCGGCTCATGCCTTCATCAGTACAAAAACAATTACATGTACTTACATATATATTCAAATTAAAACATATTAAATTCTATGTGATAAAATGAAAAGAAATGTTTATTTTTGTCTTTCATTTGTTTTCATTTTATCACATAGAATTTAATATGTTTTAATTTGAATATATATGTAAGTACATGTAATTGTTTTTGTACTGATGAAGGCATGAGCCGAAACGTTTACCATTATTTGTATTAGTTGATAATAAAGCTTTAATTTATTGTTTCCTTACACAAATAGTCTGTGTAATTTGTTTTTTTTTGATGTAAGTTACTAATGATATAAGTATATTACAAGATATTACATTTGATAAGTTACATTATCCAAATAATCTGTAAATTTTTACAGTATATGTTCATTCTATAGCCCATTCTTTCATTAGCCGACACCCCCCTCCCCACTCTTTTAGAAGAGAAAAGTATTAAAAGTGTGTAACCTGTTCATAAGTGGACCCCCCCTCCCCCTGAAAATAATAGGACAGCATAAACAAAATGGTACACATTTTTATTAAAACTACATGATAAATTCGTCATTATGATTGTTTATTTTGTACTACCTGTCTTTGTACTACCTGTCTTTGTACTCTTTGTTAGGCAAGAGTTACTGGTATTTTTTAGTTTTTTTCTTTGATAAACAGTGGCGAAAGGGCATACATTGAAATTCATCATTGAAAACAAAATTTGTTAAACAATTTTTATCAAAACATTCACAACAATAAATAATATGATTAAATAAGTTAAGTGTAGATCTTTAATAATATTTTACAGCTTCTGGTAGAGTATTAAAATCTTTTAGAATATAGAAATGGACCTTGATGATCTACAATAACAACACCGATATTCATTGTACATGCAGAAATCACCTATGATCTGCTCATAAGCCAACCCCCAACGTTTTCCCCTAGATTTTGTCCAAAAAAAGGTTGGCTTTAGAACAAGTATATATGATAATATTCCAGCTACACAATGGCCTATCACTTAATGTCATAAAATTGCATTGTAATAAGCTTTTAAATAGATAAAAGGAGACAAAAAATGTGCATAAATAAAAAATTTAATAAGAAGCTTTAATAATAGAAGCAAATGGGCTTAAACATGTGCGGAAATGCTATATAAAAATATTTATAACAAATAAATAAGTAGAAAAAATAATTTTAATTGATATGTTCAGAATATATTATCTACCCTACCCTTTTAAACTAATAAAATGGCAAAGAAAGAAAGTTCACAAGTAAAGACCCAACAAAAAACAAATCTTGTCAGTATGAAACGGAAGTGTAAGGAAGTTATTTTAAAAACCAAAATGGAAAATGACAATACAAGCTATGTAAATGTGCAATTAATTCATACAATGTGAAGTCAGCATGAGACATTATTTAATTACTATATTTTCCATATGAAGACCTCAAGGGAGTAAACTGCTATGTGACATTTTTTAGATTTGAGATATTTGAGTTTTAAAGTTTAAAACTATACAGAATAATCATTTATTAACCAAATGCTTTTGAATTTTTCTTTGGGTCAGAGATGTTATTTTCTCATAAAATCTCACTCAGAATTTCTATTTTTAACTCTATCAGATAGGGAGAGTAACTAAAAAATTCAAAAACAATGCATGGCCATTTCTTCCCTGGAGGTCTCCATGTAGATTCTATTACATATTTCTCCAAAATAATGTTCCAGTTACTGCAATCCCCAAAACTCTGTTATGATTAACTCTGTGAAACTATTCACAAACAGGACAAAGTGTCTTTAAAAAAAATATTGTTATGGACTGTGTGGAAGTCTTTCTTCTTGTAATGGTTAAAAATTTAAATAGTTGCCTTTTAGTCCACCACAGCCTCACATTAATTCACTGCGGCAATTGTTAAGCCTAGATCCAAATGATTGCAGCAATCTGGTTTCAACCAGCTGTTTGTTTCTAAACTTCTTGAAAGAGTAGTGACACTGCAATTGTGCAAGATGATTTACTTGATAAGTACTAATCTGCCTATCAACCTGGTCATGCCTGTGAGACAGCAATTCTCTTTGTTATAATTGATGGTCTTTGTAGTGCTACTTGTGGTGATCTGAAAGTACTGTTGGACCTCAATTCTGACTTTGTGATTGACTGAGATTCTCTGTCAAGAATTTTGAATGAGGTTGGTATCTCTAGTATTGCACTTTGCTGGTTTACAACTTTCCTAGATGACAAAACACAGCATAGTAGGGTGAATTGGGTATTTTAGAAAGAAAATCTCCTAATTTGTGGTGTACATCAGGGCTCTGTTTTAGGACCAATACTTTTCTCCATGTACACAAGCGAGTTTGGCATTCTCATTGAAAATCATGGTATATTGTTCAATCTATTTGTGGATGACACACAACTTTACAAGAGTTTCCACCTGTAGAGCTGTGCTGCTGCCATCCAGGCTGTCAAAGGCTGCTCTTTTTGTGAAATCATGAATGGCATGTAACAGATAAAACTTAAATGATGGCATGACAGAGACAATTATGTGTGATCCTGAAGCCCATCTTTTGAATTTTGCCATAACATCAATAAAAGTTTGCACTTCTGCTATCTTCTTGTCCAACATCATCAGAGATTTGGCCTCTAAACTGACAGTAAATTCACCATGAGCCCCTACATTAGTAATTGGTCAGTGCCATATCCATCTCTTTGATACTGAGATTACTGCAAAACTGTCAATTGAGATAATCTCCAGAAGGTACAAAACTGCAATGTTCATTGTATTGTCGATGAGAAAGACTATATTAAATCAGCTCTTAAGATCTCCAAGGGCTACCTGTAGCTGAGCGAATAAACCGAAAAATCTTATCACTGAATAGATGGATCAGCTTAGCATTTTTTGAAAGAACTGACTCCAAAAACATACAAGATATTGCCCCTCTACACAGTCCCTTCTGAGAGTTCCTGGAGTAGATAAACACAGAAATTCATCCCTTGTTGTGCAATCTTTTAAAGCAACTGCCACAAAATTATGGAAAATCTCAAGACTTTAAATTTAAAAAAATTTAAGCTAAGTTTCATAGATTACAATGAGCGTGCTGGATTTGCCTTATAAAGAAACCATCATCTTCCCTTAGAAACAGTCTTCAAGACCCTATATGTTTTTTTATGTATGGTTCGGTACTTATAACACATTTCTTGCAGAGTATCAATGATGTTGCCACCTATACAATGAATATTTTGCTTCTATCACTTTAAGACATCTGTGGTTGAGGCTATGATTATGATTGTACCTTTTAGTGCCAATATGTGCTTACTTATTAATAGCAGGAAAGTGAATTCTCACAAGCATTCACATACCTCCAGCAAGTAAAAAGACATTGTTTTTTAAAAAATATTTCTTTTCATCCAATGTGTTTGAATTTATCAGTTTTAAAAATTAAATAATGCAACATAGAGTTATTGCTCCTTTTTATTTTAAATTTAGCAAGACATTGATGAATTTTCAGGTTATAGCTGGTAAAATAATGGAACAAGGTCCAGTCCTTGTCATCAATTTTAATGCCCAACAAATCATGGTGGTCAGAGACAGTAAAGATAAAGTTATAGAGGGAGATCCTGTAAGTACTCTTTATAAAATTGAGTAATAGTATTCTTAAAGCTTGATTTGATCAGCTACATGTTTTGTGTATTGGCTGTGATTTTTAGATTCAGTTAATGCCTAAATGTTATTTAACACTGGCACGAAAGTTATTTCTAAAATAAGATAAGGATTTTAATTGTTCAAATGAGGTTGAAAAAAATGATGATAAAAATTTTTTAATTTAGTTTAATTTTTTATGCATTTTTGTTTATATATATATATTTCTGATTTAAAAAATACCTATAATGCTTATACTTACAACATTAAATTATTTTGCCCCCCCCCCCCAAAAAAAAATAAAATAAAAAAAATAAATAAATAAATAAAAATAAAATAAAATAAATAAAAATTAAGTATGCTCTATAGCATAGGCTCATATATCACTCATCTTACCTTCCAAGTTTTAATATTGTGAATTTTTTGATACACATGTCAATATATATATCTATATTTGTTTTCTTCCTTATCAGGATAAAATTCTGCGAATTATGTATGTATGGGCATTATGTCGTGATCAAGAAGAACTGAACCCTCGGGCAGCATGGAAGTTAATGGACATATCAGCAAGTTCATCTGAACAATGGTTATAGCAACAGCATTTATGATATTAGGTGTAAATAATATTTTGTAAGAAATTTGATTATGTTTTTACCATTTATTACAATATACCTATTTCTATTAGCATTGAAACTATGACATTGGCTATATTTTATGTCTTCAAAGAAAAGTTTTAGAATCCTTTATGTATCAAGTAATTAACTAATGAATTATGAATAAGTGAAAATCTTCTGATAATAATTTATTGCAACTAATTCTATTGTGTGACAATCCGTTTATTGTGACAGCAAATGAAAATGAGTGTAATAGCCTTTAAGGAATAAACTTATAATATAAAATAAATGTCATTATATTTTTCTACCTCTGGCACAACTAATGTAGAAAAATTGGAAATAATTGTTTATATATTTTTTCAGAAATATGTGAACTGATTATTTAGAAGTAATACATTAACTACAAATATGTATGACAGCTTGCAGGGGTCACAGAGTATTCAAATAAGATAGTTTTGTGATAAAGTTTTTAAAAAGTCATTGTTATGTTTGATGTTCAAACGTCATTATAAATAAAATAAATGAGACTTAAAAATGTATAGTTAATTTTGTTTGTTTGTTTCCAATAAAAATAACAAAACTGCTTGGTACACTCGTTAATAGAAATTTATAGATTTAAACAGGGATGTAAAAATACATTTTATTAATCTTATTGAATCTAACAATAACCTAAGGGGTAGAAAACTACTAATTGTTCTGTAAATAAATTTAATTAATTTATTTTATAAAATGAAACTGGTAAATATATATTTTAAAATAATTGTACAGTCGAACCCACTTACCTCGAGCTCGGTTAGCTCGACCACCCTATTATGTCCACGTTTTTTATTGGAACCGCCAAATTCTCTCTTTGTCTTAGCATTTTCTCATCGTTTAATTCGATTTTTTTAAGTCGCCGAAACCTCATAACACGAGCACAAAAAAGGGTCAAATTTGCCACTTAACATTGGTTATCTCGATCCCCATGACCAATCGCCAGCTTTTGAAAATGTTAGCTATGATTTTTTTATAACCAAGGGAAGGGACCAAGTTTCTGCCTCACCAGGGTCTGCTGGTGACGTCACAGCCCACTTGCGTTTTGCTCTCATTATAGACTTTTTAAAGAAACCAAAGTAACTGCATACATTCATATATACGATACGTTTCAGAGATGTGTTGGAGAATAATAAAAGTTTTTATCGATAATCGACGTTGGTTTTTATTTTAAATTTGTAAATTTCTGCTGTCAGTTGGTGCACATATACCTTTTGTTGTTAGCAAACATGTATGTACAATTTCATAGCATGCCGATAGCTTCATCAAACAAATAACGGCAATGCTGTTGTGTTAAAAAAAACTCCAAAAACACGTGCATGAACATTATCATTTATTAACGCTAGTGATGGGACGATACCAAAATCATAGGCTGCTTACTGTAAACATGGCTCCCCAGATTTTAAAATATATAATATAACAGACTACAGACAGTTTACCCACCCCCACTCTCAATCTCCCACACCATTGTTGTTGGTTAGTCCTATTAGCATCAAGTTACCGAAGGAATTCTAAGTCCATTGTAAGCTGAGGGGATCGTATGGAATAATAAAATGTACCGTGTGCAGACTTGTTGTCATTGGCAACCATTCATCCTTCAACCTCATTTTGACTACATGTATTACATGTACTGTACTACTGCTTTGTTCTCATTGTTTCATTCATAAGAAGTGGCTGTGTGCAAAAGCCATTTAACTATTGGTTAGAATTAATTAAAATATGTCAAAGTTGAAGGTTCAAAAGTAGTACCTAATTTATTTGTGTACGTTTATATAGAGAAGAGTTCGCTTTGTCATGAGTCATATATAGGTCACGATAGACCATTCTGAGTCCATTGTAAGCTGAGGGGACGGACCCAAAGAAGATGATTAGGAAGAGAATGGTTCGGGGACAATGAGGGGATGTGTGGGTTACTTATTTGTGTAGCTTGTAAGGAAAATCAAGCAAGTGGCTTCGAAGGCACAGTATCGCTCAATCTGGGAATCACCGCAAAACGGCGTTATATTTAAACTTAAACGGTCTTTAAAAACGAACGGTCTTAACAACCTTAAGAAAGAGTGAAGAAATAGGGTCCGGATATTCCGATACGATTCTGATTAATCGTCCCATCACTTATTAACGCACAACACGTACATAAAGAAATTTCAAGTGCATGTTAATATTTTGCCGCCATATTGGTTTTCGCTTTAACTCGATCATCGGTTATGTCGATGCCATTTTTCATACCCCAACGCCGTCGACTTAAGCGGTTTCGACTGTATTTATTAAAAACTATTTCTATTATTTTATTTTTATATTAAAGAGATTTTCACAACTAGTCAGTAAAATGATATGATGAGTTGTTACAATATGATAGTTAATCAAATCAACTTGAAGGTTTTTCCATAAAGGCAAAAAGTGGTTGAGGTTGGGAGATTAATTCCAATTTTAATTCTAGCAATACACATTTCAAACAAAGATCTATCAACTCTTCTGTAGTAGGTTTTATTTTTCAAGACATTTAAATTTAGTACCTTTACTTAAAAATTATTAAAAAATCAACTTTTTCAAAGCTTACAACTCCAATTAGCTTAATTATTTACAGACTTAAACTTAACTAAAAAAATTGAACTATTTATTAACAAGACATATTAATGCTTAACTCCTTGTTTCCAAGTCCAAGTAGCTTCATTAAAATTTCACTTTCAGTGTCTCAGCAATGTTTTTTAAACGAATGCAAATCATTTCTTTCTGGTCAGTTAAACTTTTTAAAAGCACCTGACTATGGTTTATCAAATCGTTAACAGCTTGGAATCCTTCTTGTTCATACTGTTCACTATTTTCCAACAGAGGTAGAAAATCATTAATAACTGCTTTTGTTTCCTGATCCAAGTCTTGGAGTAATTCTTGAAAGCTGGTATGTATTGGTATATCTTGGTCTTTGTTTTCCAAAGTGAGTAATTCACCTTCTTTCTCATAGCTTATTTCTGAAGCAAAGTATTCTGTTTCACACTTTTTCTGCTTGGACTTAGAATTCATATCAACACTTTGATTCTCTGGGGTTTGCCTTTTATTTTTAACTTTATTGTGTTTTATTTCAAGTATCAGTGGATTTGAAATTTCTTCCTCTGCCTGGTGAAAAGAATTCTCAGCATTTTCTTCCTGCATCCAAAATTTGTAAAATTAAGCAAGATAAAAATGTTGAAAACATGTAATCTATCTAAATACAAATACAATTATCAATAAAATTATCTTTCAGTTGAGAGCACTATCTACAGTTTTAAAACTATGAAATCTCAAATGCAGTCATTTCAATTCTGAATTTTATACCCTTCCATAAATGTAATAGTTTCAATTCAGTTAATATTAGCCAACTTTTAGATTTATAAAAAAATGTATATTAAAAAAAAACTATATGCTTTTCTTTGCATAAAAAATAATTTGAAAAAAATGAGAATATGTGTTTTTTTTATAACTGAAATTTTTTGAGAATAAAATGAAAGCTCATTAATTATATTTTTTTTTAAAAAAAAGTGTTTTTCTTTATCCCTCTAGCTCATACAGTTCCTTGAATATATTTAAACTATGTTATAAGCACTTCATACCTTCGAGTCTTAAAACCTTTCAATAATCCCAGGTTTACAAAAACGTGTTTAAAAATGTATTTTTTATGTACATTTTTCATTTATTCTTTAAGTCCTTGGAAAATCTCGTAATCAGTTTTCACCATCTGCACTACAATTGAGGCAGAAAGCTGTTCAAATTGTTTTTTGTTTTTTTGCATGGCAGGCACTTAATATTAATTGTGAATTTTTCATATTTCTTAAAAGCCATATTTTATTGCTATTAACACATATAAATAACTCATATATGTAATTTAATTACATAATATCTCCATTTTATTGAAAGAAAATGAAAACAAAAAAACTTCAGGTGAAGTAATTATCAAGTAATTGGATTGGACTTGGGTGTAAGAACGCTAGCATTCCCCAGGGAATTTCATTGCTAACTGCCAGAGCATTCTTGTAACACGGCACAATACATTTTCATTTATAATATACAATGTTAGCAAAAAATGAACTAACTAGTATTAACTAAATGAAATAATTCATTCATTAATATATATAATAGCCCAGTGGTGTGGGTTTGTAACGTAACGCATAACGCAAGCGATGTACGACAGTCTACAGCAGTTAGTTTAGTTGAAACGCTGAGGAGCGATGTACGACAGTCTACAGCAGTTAGTTTAGTTGAAAAATCGTGTTTTGATGAGCGCTGTAAAAATATTTAATATGATGACGTCATTGTTTGGTGTGCATCGGTACGCAAAATACAACCCCTATTATTATTATTAAATAAATACTTTGCGTACATTTCATAAAGTTTAATAATTCGTATTTATCAAAAAAGGACAAGTTAGTTGGTCTTTAAAAAAAAGGTTGGCGCCGTAGGCGCCCAAAAAAACGGGGCGCCGCAGGCGCCACGGCGCCTGGCACAATCTAGTTTATAAATAGTAGGGCTGCGGAAATTACCGATTAATTTCTTGATTATTCGGTAAAAATTTTTATCGATTAAAATTATTTTAATCGATAAAGTAGAGATTAAAATTAAAGAAAATATTTTAAACATTTTTTTGCTTTATTAATAAATAATTAAAAATAGTTTTTTTTTCTTTACGTACAAACTTCTCCATTTAAAAAAAAATGAAGTGTAAACTTTAAAATAAGCAGTTTATATAAAATGATATTTAAAAAACACACATTGTTTTTACTTAATTAACAATAAGAAAATTAAAATTCATGGACATTAAATTGAACTACTCAGAAATCTATATTTACATATGTTTCCTATTGAAATTTAAAAAAAAATTAAGTAGTTAAGACTTATGATATGGAACTTTTATGAAATTTTCAGTTTAATAACGTCATTCATTTTATTTTCAGCTTGAAGCAAAATTATTGATTAATTATTCGGTAATTTTTCAAAAGTTAACGATTAAACGTAAATTAATCGATAACAGCTCTAATAAATAGATAATGATTGTGGCATGTAAATGTATGCAAAATTTCAGCTGGGTTGGACCACAGAAAGTTGGGGAAATATTAATCAAAAGATTTATATAGTCTCATGGACCAACAAACAGATCTAGTTAAATAAAAGTCTGTAAAAAGGATATCACAAATAAACTTTAAAATATTTTATTCTTAGCTTGTGGACATACTTTTACAATATTATCTTATAAATTAAATATTTTGGGTTGTGGGTGGAGAGCAGCAATGGAAAGAGCCAGGGTGAACAGATTTTTTTAAAAAGAAGTCCTATTTTATCATCTATTACTATTTACAGATGCTCATTTTAGAAGATTACTGCATCCTATGCTTATCCATGGTTTATGACTAGTCTTGCATTTTTATGAGATTTTTTAATGTTGATTTTCCTGGTTTGATCAGGCAACCAATTCCTTTTTAAAAATATTTAAATAATGGATAACGAATTATAATTAAATCTAACTGTACAGTCACCCACACAGGTATCTACAAATAAATCAAAAGTAACCCTTACTGACTTACTGATACTGACTTACTGCCTTACTCCTTAAAGTCCTTATCTACAAATTAGTCAAATTTATCAATGCAATGTTATTGTAACACAAAGTAGACAATGACATATCGTCACATTTTAAAATAATTTTTAAAGAATTAAACAGCCTCTCTCTCCCT
Source organism: Radix auricularia (assembly GCA_002072015.1). Classification (NCBI taxonomy): domain Eukaryota; kingdom Metazoa; phylum Mollusca; class Gastropoda; family Lymnaeidae; genus Radix; species Radix auricularia. The sequence continues at coordinate 246,181 of MUZC01004591.1, read as the reverse complement.
ACCCTACCATGTTCGAGCCTCCAGAAATAAATATCAGCAAACAAATTAATGTACAGTACAATGGTTAGTAATTTTATCTAGTTCATCGTCTGCTAGAACATAAACAAGGGAGGTTATTCCGTTATTATTTCACTTATATGATAGTAGTCGTTCTTTTTACCGGAAGTCTATGTTGCCAATGACTCCTTGTTTAATATATTATTTTTTAATTTTACGCGTAAATTTTATGTTAAAAATAAATATTATTTTTGGTGTTTCTAATATCTGTCTTGCTTTATAAAAAAAGAAAAATTAATAATACTTCACTAGTCTTTAAAATTTCACATTAAATTTAAATCAAGACAAGATGTGAGAGGCGGCAGAAGTTATACTGTCTAAGTCTATGCCTATGCCTATATACTATATACTATAGGCTAATATAGGCTATACTATACTATATACACTATTAATATCACTATACTGCCTATGGCCTATATTATACTAAAACTGTAACTTAAACTTATACTTATAGTACTATACTATAACTAAAAACTAAATTATTACTATGAATCAAGAAAATTTTAGTAACTTTTGTTTTAGTCAGTTAGTCAGTCTTACTTATACTTACTACTCATACTCCATTGGCTTACTATTTACTATTACTATTACTTATTATACATACATATAATATTTATTATCTATAGTTTATAGTATTAGTATTATAAATTATATCTTCTTATTTCTTAAATTCAAAAAGTTAAAGATTATAGTATACTATAGGCATAGGCATAGGCCGTAGGCATTATAGCCTAAGTCTAGAAGTACGAAGAGTGATAGTACCTAGTAAGCCTAGTACTAGTAGTAGTAGAACTAGTAGTACTATTTACTTATATATTATATTAGCTTGGGCTTGTAACTTGTTATGACCAAATGCGAATGACATTGAAAAGATTGCAGTGAAGAACATGCGAGCTTTATTGTCCTACAAGAATTTTTGATATGCTGTCACTTTGCACTATCTTGATTAATATGTGAATGTGGTAGTTTCACTCAGTGCATGTTAAGTGCTGTTTTCAGTTTAATAAACTATTTTTTTTTTTTTTCTCATTTACAGACTTGTTCTTTTATAAATGGATGACTAATCTGGCTATAGAATTAACAGAGTGATTAAACATAATAATATCTAATTGTACTGTCTCCTAATTGAGTTTATTCAACATTGTGGTTGTATCAATCATAGTTGCTTCATCATGCCTGAGGAAAATGTTAAAGTTGCGGTTCGTGTTCGCCCTTTTGTATCCTTTTTTGCATGTCATTTATATTTCACGACATCTAAGAAATTTATCTAAATAATTTTGGATAACTTAACTAGCTATAAGTACAAGTGTATCAAATATTTAGCTGTTTCAAGGTTTCAAGATGGTGAGACTGATCATTTTGTACATGAAATCATAAATTCAAATTGAAATACTGATCCAATGAAAACTGAGAATAGCATGAATAATACGTGGGACGTGGTGGTCGAGAGGTAGCGCTCTCGACTCTCATACTGATGGTCACGAGTTCGAATCCACACGAAGGTGAGGATTTGTTCTCGGGGCCTGAGGAGTCCCCGAGTCACCCAGCTCCGAATGGGTACCTAACTAGACAATAGTTAGGCGGCTGGGGTAATGCGTGGAACCCCTATAGCCGTGGCCTGTGACCGCTGCATCACTTGCCAACAGATCATCTCTCATGGTCTGTGGACGCAATTATCTTCTGCATAGAAGGAGCGTCTGTATATCTAAGATAAGATAAGATAATAGAAAGTTATATGTCTTTGTTATGCCATTCATTAAAAAAAAATGTTACCCTTGAATGTTAGAATTAGATTTAGTGCCATATAAAATATTGAAAGCAAAAAAGGCAAAAATTATACCAAAGAAGAACGAGTTTACTCTCAAAGCTGAATAGCTACGTTTTAAATAAAATTTAAAACATATACTCAAAAAAGTATGGATCATATTGTAAATCTTAACTTGTACAAGAATACTAGGGAAACTACTCGAGGTGCTCAACTGATCATCAGCATGACAGATAAACAGACTATGATCAAAGACCCAGAGAATTTAACAGCTGAACCAAAGAAATTTGCATTTGATTACTCTTATTGGTCACATGATGGTTATACAGAAAACAAGGATGGCTATTTATCACCCAAGGACACAAAATATGCTGATCAGGTTTAAATATTTGAAAGGAAATAATTATAGCTATAGGTTATTTGTAAAAAAAATTAGTTTATATTTTCTTATTCATTAATTTTTAAAGTTAGGTAGAATATCACTATGTATTAACATTTACACATCTAAAATGCCATTTATACTAAATGATAACTGGGGGTTTATTTGAAAGAATCAATTAAAACTTTCTAAATGGTATAAAATATCACAGAAAAAAGTATTTGATGACTTAGGCAGAGGAGTGATAAACAATGCTTGGAAAGGCTACAACTGTTCTCTATTTGCTTATGGCCAAACTGGCAGTGGAAAATCTTTCAGTATGGTGGGATTTGGAAACAACAAGGGCATTGTCCCCCTTGCATGTGAAGAACTTTTCAAAGGTATTGAGGAAAAAAAGAAAGTTGCAGATAAAGATGCTGAATTTCAGGTAAATAACATAAGCCTTTTAATAAGTAATTTAGTAGTTAGAAAATACATGTGTTATAATTATAGCATTTAAATTATGTATGTCATGTTGACACTCTATACATTATTCACTATTTATCTTTTCTAAATATTTATGGTCTTTATTAAACACAGAATTAAATAACTAAAAACTTGACCTCGTTAGATTTAATTAAAATGTTAGACAAAGAAACTTTAACTGTTATGTCAATTCATTTATGGGTATTTTGGAGATTAATTTTATTAAGTTTCTTTATTTTAGGTTACCATTAGCATGCTTGAAATTTACAATGAGCAAATACGGGATTTACTTACATCCAAAGCAGCCTTGAAAGGTGGCCTTAAAGTACGACAAAATCCATCAAAAGGTTTTTATGGTAAGAAAGTCTTTGCCTTGATCAATGTATCATAGTTTTTAGAATATTTTTTATCATCTCTATTGTTAATAATTATTGATTGAAAGTTGTATTTATCCCATTAGTTATTTAAGAGAAATTAAAGAATACTAACTGAGACAGAAATTTCTTGTTCATCATTAAACAAATGGATTTGTTTTTAATTGTGGTTGGCCATTAATGATTTTTAAGAATGTTAATACTGAATGAAATCAATGAAATGTTGCTTCCAAATTTAGAAGGTATACTGATCCTCAACTGGTGATTTCAAATGGACAAATAGGTTCAAGTTTTTTTACATCCATCATTGAATTTATTACATCACCAGTTTTATGCAAATATATTTTGTTTCTAAATCCAGTTAAGCACTGTACAAAAACCTCAGCAAATGAATGAGGAGTGTTAAGACATTTTCCTTTATCAATGTTTTATTGATTGAAAATTAAATTAAAATTTGTGAAAAATTTATCATAATCTTTTTCAAAGGTTGTTGTAAACTATACTACAACTAAATGGAGCATTTTAATGCTAAATATTTCTGGCTCTATTTTTTAAAAACAATAATTATGCAAATAGAGGATATTTTATTCTTTGACTTAAGATTTATAAAGCAAGGAGCAGCATAATAACCTCATCAAGTTTTTTATGATTTATAAAAACAAAATGTAACCTGCAGTCTTAATGACTTAAAAATTTTTTAAAAGATGTTGCTTTTCTGGAAAAACTTGAAGTAACTTTAGTTCTCAAAATCAGCCATCATAAAATGTAAAAAAGTTAATTTTTTCAATGACAGCAGAGTAATTTATTAATAATTAAGTAAGTTTTTCAAAGTTGTGCAGGATGATATAAAATAACATTACATTTGTCTTCCAATTTGTGAAAAAGTCACAGTAACTTATCTTATCTTAGATATACAGATGCTCCTTCTATGCAGAAGATAATTGCGTCTAAAGACCATAACAGATGATCTGTTGGCAAGTGATGCATCGGTCAAAGGCCACGGCTATAAGGGTTCCACGCATTACCCAGCCGCCTAACTATTGTCTAGTTAGGTACCCATTCAGAATTGGGTGACTCGGGGACTCCTTAGGCTTTGCCATCGCATGGATTTGAACCCGTGACCATCCAGTCAAGCGCGCTACCACTCGACCACCGCGTCCCACAACTTGAGTTAAATGCAAAGACAAATGCAAAATGACAGCACTTAGCATTAGTTTTAACAGATATATAAGATCTTTATTTTACATCATCACTTGCCTCTTTATTTTATCATTTATTAGAATTTGTTGTTCATAAATTTAAGCCTAAAAAATTGTATTTGTTTGGGCTCACTTTATTGGAAATATATTAAAGAAGAAAACTTTTAAATTTCAGTTGAATCTTTGACTACAGCTCCTGTTAGCAGTTATGCACAAATAGAAGGGAAAATTAATGAAGGCACCAGAAACCGTACTATTGCATCCACAAATATGAATGCAACAAGCAGGTGATATTAAAATTCCTTTACTTTATGACATATATTATCAATTTCTTAAATAAAAGAAATGTTTGGTTGAACTTATATAATTTTAAAAAAGGAAAAATTTCAGGATAATTTAATGAAAGCACCAGAAACTGTTTTATATCTTAATTATAATGTGTGATGTAGCAGCTATTATATAATATATAAATATATATATTAAACTCCTTAATTTTATAAAATAAATGATGTCTTGGTTTTTTAATTTTTAGAATAAATAATGTATTGATTATTGAAACAAAAGAACTAGTATAATTTTTTGCAATATTTTTTTTCAGTTAATTGTGATTCTTTTCTTCTTTTTTTTCATTTAAAAGCCGTGCACACACAGTTGTAGCGATAAACTTTGTTCAGAAACAGAAAAATGATGCAGGACAGAACATGACCAAGACTTCCATAATAAATTTAGTTGATCTGGCTGGAAGGTAAAAGTAAACTGTCAATAAAAACTGTTTGAAGGTGAAATTAATATTCATTTCTTAATTTATTGCCCTAGAATTTCATTTGCGGACAATTATTCTTTTCTATTGGAGAGTATTAAATAAACTCATGTCAGCTACCAAATGAGAAAATTTATTCAGTCTATTAGGATTCAACATCCTTTGTCAATTTATTATATTTCTAGTGAGAGGGCTGATAGTACTGGAGCTTCTGGTGACAGACTCAAGGAGGGCTCATCAATCAACCAATCTTTGAGCACACTTGGTAACTGCATTAAAGCCCTAGCTGATCAATCAGCTGGAAAGAAAAAAGTCATGGGTAAGAGTTCTGTGCATGTTTAATTTAAAATAAATAATGAATTTTGAAAGGTAACATTGGTCATTTTCATCCTTTTAAGAATTATACCAAGTAATTTAATGTGTGAGAAATTTATTTATATTCACTCATTTTTTTTTTCTCAATGTAGTACCTTATAGAGATTCAGTCTTAACAAAACTGCTTCAAAATGCTTTAGGTGGAAATAGTAAAACTGTTATGGTAAGTTTTCTTTGAGACTTCATTTTTGTGAAATTATATTAGGGGTTGTCCATAAATGATGTCATGTGATTTTGGCATATTTTTATCCCCCTTGTCACAAAACTTAACCCCCCCCTCCAATATGACATCACAAAGCTTGACACCCCCCACCCCCCGCACTTAAAGATGTGTTTTCTATTTGAAAATTAGCATGTTTCAAATCACTATACTGTCATTTTAGTATGTATTTAGTGTAAGGGTGCACTCTGATATTGCATGCCTGAAACCATATAAAACATCTGAAATTAAATTGTAAGAAATCGTATATTTAAGTGGAACTTTTATTTAATTTATCATGTTTTTATGTGACGTCACAATTCTTAAACTCCCTCTCCCCCTCGTCACACATTATCACAATTGTGTGGACCCCCCCCCC
>MUZC01004591.1:211575-230787 GCA_002072015.1 Radix auricularia | reverse complement strand
CCCCCCCCCCCCCCCCGGTTCTTAGCAAACATAAACACCACTTCCCTTGTATTTCACAGCAAAAAAAATATGTTCAATATTATACCAATTCCTTAATAAGGTGATTGTCTTTTTTCTATTGGTCGCATAATTCTGGGAAAAGATCAAAAACGAAGTTGCTGCTCTCCAACTTGGCAACATGACTGTAATATTTGTTTCGGCAACGTTTTCTATGTTGTTCTCGATGACAGAAAAGTGGTCATACACTTGCTCCATCAACACGCTCAGTACATAAATACTGCAGGAGCATATTGTGCCCAGGCAGAAATTGTCATGATGTCCAAAATACTTCCCAAAAATGCTTGTTTGGTCCCCCCAATATTCACTTGCAGTGTTCCCATTTTTTTCGTGCTACTCTTTGTGTTTGTTCTCTCCCCCCCCCCCCACATTTTCTTTGCACTATCTATGAGTACGTCTGCAGCCTATGTACGCAGTGGATCTTATCTAGTTTATTTATATTAGCTCATTCATTTGTAGAAAGGGAAACCCCTGTATTTCAAGTTCAAGATAAAAGGAGGAAGAGGTATTCCAGCCAACTTTGAATCGGTGAGTCTTGTATTAAGAAAATATATTTAATAATAGCACTAAATAAAAGGTACACCCCCTACCCCCATAAATAAATACATAAAAATAAATAATTCATTATTAGTTGAGCATCATAAAAAGTTACTTTTATGTTTAAAAAATATGACTTTTATGGAATTCATTGATTTACAGCTTAGAAAATATGTTCATACATTTTCAATGAATATTTTGCAATAATGACAACAAATCTGTAGTAATATTTATGTAGTAATATTTTGTGATAAGATAATGTGTACTCTATAAAGCAAATGTGTCTTAAAAATATGTATAATTTGTTCATTTATGAACAAATATCAAATGCATTTTTAAATATACAATGTAATATTGTCTTTTGTTATTTTTTAAAAAGAGAGACTTACATTTTTGTTGTTGTCTACTACTCATAGTTTATGCTAATCATTTAATTCACTTTAACTTTTAAAAGACAAGCTGCTCTTACAAATTCTATGTTGAAGACAAACCAACAACAACTAATTACGTGAAAGGAACAATAAATCCAGATTATGGTCATGAGAGACCAATAAGTTTTAAATCAGTTACAGATCAGGTAGGTCAAGCTTGTATTTTCATTTATCTTCAATCATCCATATCAAATTTGGAGAAGTACTAATTATTCCTTACAAAATATTTTCAAATATTAGTCAACAACCAAATGTTAAAATTTAAAAAAAAAAACAGAAAAATTTTAGTGTTAAATTTGGTTAATTAATTAAAAATAAATAAAATGCCTAATTCATCACACCATTTATTCAACTCTACTAATGACAGAATTGATTAAATTACATTTTGGTATATTTATAAACAGCTCATCAATTATCTAACTAATGAGGCTGTTACAGTGGAGGTATGGGGCCAACAAAAAGAAGAAGGCATGAAAACTGGCTCCCATAGTTCCAGTACTCGAGATTTGATGATCAGGGACAGATCCAGTTTGACACCATCCCCCATAGTTGCAGGTGGAACTACACAAAAGGTCAATTGAAAGATTAGCTTGCCGTTAAAGTCTTGAGATTCTTCAGGGTATTAAATAAAGTGATTAATCCTATATTTGTACAGAAGCTAGTTGATACTCTATAATATCTCATTTCAAAATTTCATGAAAAGGTTTTAAAAAATTGGATAACACAAATTTCAATTCAAACTATAAGATGCTGAATAAAAGGTCTACAACTTTTATTAAATTTGTAAATTTTATGACTTTTAGGTTAAGATTTGTTAAAAATTGTTCTTGTTATGAACTAAATGTGGCAACAGGTGTAATTTTGTTTCGTAGAGTTAAATCTTATAAACTTTTTAAAAAATCTCCTATGCAAGAACATTTTGTGTGAGTTTTTTTGATTGCACCATAAAGTTCCCCTCTTTTAAATATTAGCATTCTTTTTAATAAGGGTCCCATCCGACCAAAATAATCATTTTTAAAATGTAATATTTAAAAAAAATTTTTACAAAAGAGAAGAAAAATCATTTTTTTTGTGTGTGTGTTTGAAAAATCATTTTTTTCATGTTTGATTATTTTCTGAGATTTTAAAATTTTCCTCATAAAATTACCTCTAGGGAGCCAACTCATTAAGTCCCAAAGATGCTGTTAATACAGGTGGCAAGACTGCTGCACAACTAGCAGTAAGTTAGATTTGGTTTTATTTAATTTATAAAAACCTTACGCTTGCAGATAGGAATATGTAACTCTTTTTTTAAAAAACCCTTTGCCATAACTGAAAACATTAAAATAGAATGTGTAAAATTAATATTTCAATATAAGACAAGCACAGGTTCTTTATCAATTAATAAACTGTACATTTATATTCACTTTTAGGATGATGAAATTAATGAATTAAGCAATATTTTAATAAAAAGAAGTTAAATTTTGTTTTCGTTGAATCTTTTTCATTAAATGTTAAAATGGGGAACAAATTTCAGGCCGAAATTCAAGAAAAGTTGAAGAAAGCAAAAGCAAAAGGAATGAAGTCTGTTCCAGTAAGTAAAACTATTGATTTCAATTTAAGTCTCCTCAGTTTAAAAATTTTTACTTTACTTACATCCTTTGAAAAAAAAATCTTTAGCTAATGTACTATTTTTAAAAATGATATTTTGAAAAAAAAAGTATATAAAAAGAAATAAAGTATGGGTTGTTATAAAACGCTTATTTTTTCCCTGAAGTTGGAAGACATTGAAAGTGCCCTTGAACAACTGACTGGGTCTACAGCACAAGCCTCAAAATCTAAGGCGGTTAAAAGCACATCCAGAGCATGTTTACTTCAGTGAAATGTTGTGATACTTTTTTTTAATTATAATAATCAAGCATTTAAATTTTATCATATTGTGTTATTTTATAACAAATATAATATATATATATAATGTGGGTTGATTTTAAAATGTTCTTTTATTTTGCTATAAATTTAAAATTCATTTTTATTTTATATCATGGTTCTTTTGTATTAAGAAATGAAGATCTTTGTAAAAAAATTGCTCAGCTTTGGTTTTTATGTCTCATTGATTTTCTTTCTATATGTAATTTATTGACAGCATATTTTAAGATTTAACAAAAATTATATTGCAGTTTATACATTTTGAATGCTTTTAATGAGGTGGTTGCTTTTGAACACTAATTAAGGTTTTAAAAAATCTAAAGAACATTTTTGTTGCAGAAATATAGTGTTGTAAATAGCATTTTAAACCGTATCAAGTCTTCTCTTTAAAGCCAGCTATACAGAGGAAATATTAGAAAAAATAGAGTTTAAAGGTTGAAAGCTCAAAAAAAAAAAAAAAATTAGAACAAGAATTCATTTTTTAAATGATATCTTTAGGAATAATATTTATCATATCAAGATAACTGTGATTCGTGTGAAATAAAGGTGTTGGTTGGTTTTCTCTTACCGTTCAATTAAATGCCCTCCAGAGGTTTATTTGATGGAAATTTATTAACATTTTTTATCATTATTTTTATTAAGTCTTGGCCCACTCCATCCATCTTTATTGTACACTGTTAGCAATCTTTCAAGAAAACCTCTATGTTAAAAAGTGTTTGACATTGCCCCTTCCCCCCCCCCCGNCAACCCCCCCCCCCAAAAAAAAGTCAATAATTTTTGAATTCTTACAATTAAGATTGTTGATGTATAATACAATAGACATATACAAAAACAATAAAACATATTAAAGGTGTTTTAAAACGTATAATTAATTTGTAATGTGTTAAGAAATTTTTCATGTCCAGTATTATCAAGGAATTTATGTGAAGACATCTATCAACTGTTTAATATAAAGATTTATCGTAATTAATTAAATTCATACTTTGCTCATCCCCCAACCAGAATTTAAAAAAATAACCCTAAAAATCGTATATTGAACGGATTGAAGATAAAAAGAAATAGTAGGGAAGAACACATTTATTATGTATTTTTAATGTTTTTAACTTTAAAAAAAATGTTAGCCATACAAATTATAATTTATTTTTAAAAAAATCTATTACAAAATGATGTATTACATTTTTTTATGCAGTCTAATTGTTGTTTGTAAAGTTATTTATTCATATTTTGTTTTGGTCATACTACAAATCTAACATTTCCAATTTTGAAGTGTAAGGTACACTGTAAAGCTCATGGTAAATTTATATTTGCTTTCGAAAAATTACTGATCATCTCTTAAATCATCATCTTCATTTTATTTATTATTGCTCTTGTCTTTGATATGGTACTTAACTGGGATGTTTTTTTTTTACAATAATTTTTTGGGGGCAGGTGCTTATATTTTGATATTAATAAGTATTTTAAAGAAAATAATAATTGTTCACATAAATTTCTGTTGACTACTTTGTTCCTTGTGTTGAAAACTGCAAAACATTTTCCAACCTACATTTTCATTGTTTTGAAGAGATAATTAATGGAGAGCCTTGTATCAGTTTTCCCAATCATTTAATAATGGTATGTTTTGCTGTTTATGACATCAAAAAAATTTAGTTGTGTATCATAAAAATGTGATATAAAGCTGAACAATGTAAAATTGTAATAGAAAATTTGTTATCATAAAAAATTATTGTATTAATTATGACTCCTTAACAATTAGCTTTTAAAGTTCCAAGGCAATTAAAATTTAAAATGTATTTTAAAAAGTTTGCATTCTTTGGGTATATAATTATCTTCATAGTGGGAAAATAATATCTATTGTTATTTATTATTTTTAAAATTTGAAAAGAAAATATATTTTGTTATTTTAAAATCAACCAAAATAAATAAGCCTTTTTCACACATGCATTTCATGTAACTCAGAGTTTAAAAAAATAATTAAAAATGTGTTATCTAAACTGATTGATTTCTAAGAAATCTGAATATATTTTTATTTATTAGATACATTATTTTTTTTACCTTTTATTGATTAAATTAATAATTACTAACTTAAAAATTACTTTCCTTGAAAGATTTATTAGTTTTTACTAAACTAATTTTAAAATATGCATCAGTGCTCATTAATTGCGTCAAGTTAATCTCTGTAAGAAGATTCAACAAAGTTACTACTACAATTGTTAAAACTGAACAAAAAAATAATTAAAAATTGGTTAAATGAATGGCAATAACTTAGACCATGTCTTTCTCTCATTAATACTGCTTCAAATTATAAAATATTTTGTAATATAATAATTTTTACAAAAATATCTAGTTTGACGGTTGTTTTATTTTGGTCATTGCTCATAAGTCCATGATCACCTTTTTGTTTTGTTTGATGTATTTTATATATTCCCCATGATTGGATAAATATTTTCCTTTGAGAATGTTGGAAATAATTCTTTTAGATGTTTGTTTTTATTAGCAATGATTTTTATCTGACTGTTATAAAATGGAGCACGCTTTATAAATGCAATTTATTTATTTATTTTTTAAAGCAATTTTTTGAATAATAAAACACCTGCACTTTTGATTACTTTTTGTACAACTGTTTCGAATTCTGATTTTCAAATTTGTTAGTGTCTATAGTTAAAAATATAGTACGACTACAACACAGAAATGCCAGAGACTACAACATAGAGAGTGAGAAAAATATACGAGCAGACTGTACCTTCAGAACAGAGAAAAGGATATTATTTAGGAATGGAGAGATTAATTTTAGCTTCTAGACAGTATTATTATAGAAGAGTGATAAAATGGCTAGATCTAGGCTATAGCGTAAAGAAAGTTGTTTTAAGATAAAAACTACGTAACTTTGTAATGAACAGACAACAGAGATAGCAAGTTAAAAAACAACTAAACTTTCAAACATCTTTTTTAAAAATTATATTTTTATTTAGCCTCAAGGCGTCTCAACATGGATGTTATGTCCCTTACTTTTCTGTAAATAGAGATTTAAAAAATTCAAAAGTATTATACAAACGTGAGTAAATATCTTTAAAAAATATTTTTAAAATTCTTTATTCACTTTAAATGAATCACCCAATAAGTTTCTTATTTCTCATGTGAAAAATGTTCATTAAATGATCACGGTCTGATAATTATAAAGCGATCGCATTATTGTTTAAAAAATCAGGAAGAACAATTAATACCAGGTAATACCAATATGAACATCACATTCAAGTGATGTTAGTGTGGGGCGTTGCATCTTATGAGTGAATATATAAGAAGGAATCTTTAGAACAGTATTTTAAAAAACTTGGGAAAAGGGCTGGTTTTGATGAATTCGTTGAGAAAAATAAATTAGGATGGAAAAAATTTGAACATTAAAATTTTAAAGAATATACCCCAGGGCCCAGGGGTTAAACTAGCCTAGGCCAGAATATACCCCTCCAGGCCAGAATATACTCCTTTGACAACATGAGGATATATAATAAAGAATGAATGAATGATTATTTAGACATTCTATTTGTGCTTTAGCTTTGTCAGAGAAGTTTAACTCATTTCTTAGACTTAGGTAGGAAAGATGTTTTATTTACAATGAAATAATAATATTAAAATAATTTCTTTTATTACGATGTCTGATAGAATGAATGGTCACTTTTTATCTAAAGTTACAGTCTACACTTATATAAATGGAATCAGCGGTTTTAAATTTAAAAAATAATAAATAAAATTTGTTCTTATTATTTTTATTATTTTATTTTTAAAAAACTTGAATAATTCAAGCAATACATGAAATGAGTATTTAAAAACAAACAATTTAATACGGACTATAGTTGTAGCTTTTCAAACGCTTGCAAAAAATTTATTTCGTAGACCTCGTTTATTAATCAAATCATTATGTTTAATTATTTTGAGTATTGCAATAAATGTTTTGTTTAAAAAATGTGAATTAAATTATATAAGAATGTTTTGTTTGTTTGTTTTTTCCTCTCATTTATTTTAAATTTTACTGGAAACAACGGTTTAGGCCTATCTTCATTTGGTTTTTGAAATAATAAACATAGCATGGCGCCTCCCCCCCCCTTTCAACCCCACACCCTTTAAAAAAATATAAATATTTGCTGTTCTGCAAAATACAAGAATAGGACAAGACTTAAAGTGTGGGAAACATCGTTTGACTTCCCCAATGTTGCTTGTCGTAAAACCGAACTTTTATCTGAAGCTCGTTTGCTTTCGCGGCGTTTAAAAATAATAATAAATATATAAAAATGTTAAAAACTTTGTTCGAGGAAAGCAAATTAATTAAATTTTTTTAAAAATTAGTGCAATTCATTTTTACATCTGAATCTGTTACTCTTAAAAAACAGTACGGTCTTCCTTATTGGATTTTGCCGATGTTGGATCGTCCGCTTTCCATGCATTCATCTTTTGTTATGTAGCACGTTTCTGTATTAAAAAGAACCTCTGACCTCGTCGAGTCCTATTATTTTATTTTCAGCCAGCCGAATTTCTTTTGAAAAGTGTAAATATAAAGGTAGTGAGTATAGCCTCGTCAAAACGACCCAATATGCGGCTGCATACACGCTCGTTCACTTCCGGTTATTGCTATTCTTAGTAATATTTTTTTTATAAGGTTTAAAATTTCATCGGAGAATGTGTGGCTATGTGGTCATATTGATAGTACGATATTGAAAAGGATGATGCCGCCTCGTTTCTAAAATATAAAATCTTACATAATTTCGACGATTCAAAAGTTACAGTCTATACAAATAAATATATTGGAATCAGTGTTTTTCTTTTTTTTTTTTCCTTTTTTAAAAATTTAACGTTAACTTAATTAAGCACTACAGGATTATTTTAAAACAATGATTTAAGAGTCGTTATATTTGTGCTTTTCAAACGCGCGCGAACACTTAGGATTCCTTACACGCATCATATCTTAACATTTAAAGACACTCCTGCTATACAGATGATTTTTATGCCCACCGCTTTTTTTAGTCCCATAACCTATTTTTTTAGATGTGGTAGGGGATCCTAATGTTTTCATTAGAGCAGTCTCGGACTTGATAGACACTGGCGGCGCCCATCCCTCTCCAGGTAAGTGGAGGACTTTATTAGCGTTTGTCATTCATTTCTCAACATTTTTAGTGGCTTTTCGTGGGCTCGATCCCACGCCCCTCAACTTGTGAGGCGAGTGCACTATTGAATTCGCTACCCAGCCGCCCTATCATTGGTTTATTTCAAGTTTTGCATTTTTATTAGAATTTTAAAGTTGATAGAATGTTGTTTTTCCTTGTTTTTTTCAGGCAACCCATTCCATATTTTGGTTTAATAAGTCATGTAGTTGTTATGTTATACTAGTGTTCATGTGTTGAACTCCTTTATATCTGAGGAGGATGTGGTTGTCCTCTGTTCCTGTCAGAATGAAGCTTATGGTCCTGAAGTAACCGTCATATCCCTTTTATCCATTAATAAGCAAGTCTCGGTTGTTCAAGATCTCGAGTGCGGCCATAATATACAAACTTGTCAAAAGTAAGGCCAAGAGTGGGTTAAAAGTCCTAAACTGCATTGGTTTGATATAGTTTGTATCACTATTATGTCTGTTTCTTCACCGTTGCTCTTTTGTTCCTTTTGTTGAAGGCTCCCATTGACAGTAACTTTAACAGAATCATCGGAGGAATGATTGGGTTAAGAACCATGTTTATTGCTGTAAACTTATTGGTTCCTGTAATTGTAGGTGTTTCTGATTATTTTGTCAGTTTACATATTCTTCAGCTTAACTCTTTCCTTGTTTATGATTCTACCACGAGTTAGGGACCAACCCACCAGGATTCCATCTTCGAACTCATGCGATGAATGCGGCAATGATTTTGGATATCATCGTCATCAGCAGTGGCATAGCTAGGGGGGGGGGCGGAGGGGGCGGTCCGCCCCGGGCGGCACTCACTCAAAGGGCGGCATTTGTGGGCATGTGAAAATGTCTGAAAACCTCCCCTTTTCTTTCTAAGTGGGAAAAACATAATGACACAAAAAGAATCTCAATTTTGAGCTTTAATTAACGAATTCGTGCAATATTTGTTTCATTGCATAGTGGTTTTTATAACTAAAGCAAAACCGTATAAAAATTTAATATCGCTCAAAAAGGTAAAGATTTGTTTTGAAAATTAAACGGTATGCGTTACAGATGGCACTTCTATAAGAAAACTGCACACACAAAAAAACACAATAAAACACGACGCTGGTCCGAATATATGTAGTATTAATATCGCACGACAGTTTTAGCGTGGAATTTCGACATTCGCAGAATGATGCGCTAACAAGTACCTACATGACATGGTGGTTCAAATATTGTGTTAAACCTGCAAGTAGTAAATTATATTACTTATTCAGGTTTCATACAATTATTGTAAGGTAACTAATTATAAATTAAATTTATTTTGTTTTTATTGCATTAAAGTAGCACATATGGTTTGGGTTTTTCATTATATGACGGTTTTTCATTAAAAAATTAACGGTAATTCATTTCCCCGTTAATAAGTACCACAATAACTTAAATAATTCCGAAAAAGGCATTAAAAAATTTCAAGCGTCTTCGAAAAAATTCAAATTTGAAGTAACTACTAAAACAAGATCAGATGCTGGAATTTTACTCAGTTCAATGCAATATTTTTCTTTTCTATGATATCTCAATTTATGGGAACCCGTCTTATGAACTTAAGGGGCCGTTAATAAAGACGTCACATGATTTCAGCAGATTTTTCACCCCCCTGCCCCCTTGTCATGACACACGGTGTCACAAAACGAAAAATTGTTCCCTTCCTCAATGTGACGTGACAAGCGGTATTTTCTAATTGAAAATGAGCATGTTTACATTTTTTTTTGGGGGGGGGTCATTTAAATATCATTTTAGTTTAAGGCTGCACTCTAATATCTTAACACGCGTGAAACCACGTTAAACGTCATTGAATAAAGTGTCGGGAATCATATATTTCAGTGTAGCTTCTATTTAAAGTTGCACGTTTTAAATGACGTCAAATGTGTGACCCCCTCCCCCAGTGCATGACGTCATTTATGGGCAGCCACTAAAAGGGTGGCATATTGGAGACCGCCCCGGGCGGCAAAAGCTCTAGCTACGCCACTGGTCATCAGCATCCTTCCGTCTCGCAACACGATGGTGCAAAGAAGTTATGTGCTTGCCAATGTTTTTGTCTGTCTCATAGCTCTTCTGTATATCTATTGCCTCCTTCACCCTACGCTCTTCGGTTACTTTTAAGTTCTCTTTGACAATTGTGCCCCATGTAGAGCAGTCTTCTGCTTCACACTCCCATTCACCCGTGCATATTCTGCCTGATTTCAAGTCCCTCTGGCAGACATCCTTAAATCGGAGAAGTGGGCGACCTGTCTTCCTCTTTTTCGCTACCATTTCTCCATATAAGAGGTCCTTGGGAATGCGACCAGGCTCCTTCTTTTCACCTTTCCTTGTCATCTTAGGCGTCTTTCACTTGGGGTACTTAAGTTTCGTTGTAGAGTAGAAGTGTAAAGGCTGACCACACAGTTGGTCTTCCGTTGTTGACAAAGTTTGCGCTGTGGTCGTTTTGGAGGTTATTTGACCAAAAATGTGCCGTTAAAGTCCCGAAATCCGATTCATCGACTCGGTAAATATTGGCCAAACCCAACAATAAGAATACAGGACTAAACACAAACCATAGATAAATGTAGGACTCAATAATCTTCTGTACAGAAGGAGCGTCTGTAATATATAAGATAAAATAAGATTCGTAACTTTATACTACTCATTTATATTTACACCTTTCAAAAGAAATACGTTTGGTTTTAAATGATGATAAAGTATTCAGATAAATATAAAAAAGGAAAGGTGTCATGCTATGTTTACTTCAAAAACAAAATAAAGAAAGGCCTAAACTATTGCTGCCTCTAACATTTCAAATAATGTATGAGAGAAGAGAAAAAGAAAGAAAGAAACAAACAACAAGAAAAGCCTCCCAAAAAAAACAACATTCATGCGTAATTTAAAATAATCATACTCAAAATAATTAAACGGGCACACGATATAAATGTTCGCAAGCGTTTGAAAAGCTACAACTATAGTCCTTATTGCACTTAATTTATTTTTTATTTTAAATAATCTATTTATTTATTGCTTGATTTAGTAAACTTTAAAAAAATATAATTATAAAAAGAATTAAAATATATTTTTAAAAAACTCCGATATTTCATCTTTAATTGTATCAACTGTAAATTTGGGTAAAAAAATTCCACCCTATTACACATAGCATTAAAATAAATTATTATATTATTACTATTTTATTGCAAATAAATCCTCTTTCCTACATTAGAAATGAGTTTAAGTCCTCAGACAAAGCTAAAACTCCAATAGAAATCTAAATAGCCATTCATTCATTTTTACTATATATCCTCATGTTGTCAAAGTGGTATATTCTGGCCTGGTGGGGTATATTTTGGCCTAGGCCAGTTTAAACCCTGGGTATATTGTGGCCTAGGCCAGATTATACCCGGGTATATTCTGGTCAGGGGTTTAATCTGGTCTGTTACATCGGTAATCAACAGTAAGTATAAATTAAAGTTATGAAATTCTTTTTGGATTTCCAATAATAAAATAACGTTTTAGAGAAAAAAAGAAATTTTAAAAGAAATATTTAATTCTCATTTTATACATAATTTCTGCCTACGATTTTTAAAGCGGCGATTACTCAATGCAAAGCCTTTGTCGCGAAAGAAAAATGGTGGGTAAAAGCCGATCAATTTTTTTTTGTCGAAAGATGAAGCAGATTAAAGTTTTTAAAAAAAAAACAATCATGTAGTCTATATTAAAAGCTTTTTTAAAGTATACGCTTTTGTACGCCAAAGAAGAACCACACCCCTTTACCGCTAAAATTGAAAATAAGTGTGTGCTATAAAAGGTAGAATATTTAATTTTTTTTTTGGGGGGGGTCTCCCTCACTGCTGTTTATGTTGAGGAATGCATGCTTTGATTTACGAATAAATGAACCCCTTAAAATATGTTAAATGCTTGTTATGCTCAATATTCACGGATGCGAATGTTCATTGAATTATTGAGATGATGGGTTCCCTGTAAAATATCTATAAAGAGATAAGTAGATAATTTCAAAAGGAGTGAGTAAAAGATGTGTGATTACCCGCACAGCCATCTGGTTCAATGTCAACGATTAAGAAAGTATCAGGGATTTTTTTCACTTACTTTAACATTTTTAATTTTTCCCGTGATTCACCTGTTCCATAGTTGACTCCACCGATACCAGCTGAGACTACTGTTGGATTAAACAAATATGTAAATAACATCAATGTAAGGATGGGTTCAGCTGGTGGACTCTTCACTACAATAATTATGTATCCATGTCATGATTTTTCTAATGGTAACCAAGTGCCAATTAAAATTAATACAATGAATACGGTAATCCTGTGTGGATGTGTTACTTTTGATTTGGAAGTGAACTCCAGGCAATAATATGACATGTATATATGCATATATAAATAAAAGTATAACGAAGTTGTGTCTGTGACATAACCTCTTGTTTTATCAGCCATACACAGCGAATGAGTCATGACTTTCCCGTGATAAACGTGTGAGAGTGTGACGTCAATTACGGTCAATAATGTACCCCCATCCACGTGTGCCAAACTAATGTTACATAAATTGATAGGTTTTTATGGAAATATTAGATTTCAGTCATTTTGACAGTCTTTTGGTCGATGCGAACATAAAATTCATGTTTAATACTTACATATTATTATTTTTTAAAATTGTTTGTCAGAAGATGAAAGACGCATGGGAATCATAATTTTACGTAGGTGTTTAAATCATTTCTTAACCGCAAGTAGAGGCAAGATAAATCCTCAGTTATAAATCTTTGGAACGAAGAAATCACGAATATTCTGTATAGATCTATATATATATTTGTAAAATTTATTTGCAATTTTTGTGTCTTGACTGGTGGTCGAGAGGTAGCGCTCTCGACTGTCATACCGATGGTCACGGGTTCAAATCCACGCGAAGGTGAGGATTTGCTCCCGGGGCCTGAGGAGTCCCCGAGTCACCCAGCTCCGAATGGGTACCTAACTAGACAATAGTTAGGCGGCTGGGGTAATTCGTGGAACCCCCTATAGCCGTGGCCTGTGACCGCTGCATCACTTGCCAACAGATCATCTCTCATGGTCTGTGGACGCAATTATCTTCTGCATAGAAGGAGCGTCTGTATATCTAAGATAAGATATATGTCAGAATATTCATGAATTTAATAGCATTCTTATAACTTACTTACATTGATATGTTACTACACACACACACACATATATATATATAAATATATATACACACCGCTTTCTTATTTCTTGTTGTTTTATTAATATTAGGATTGTCATATCTGAAAAACATGGTACTGCATGTGTTACATTTATTTGAAACCCTTAGAACAAGAGCGAAGACCACTGTCCCTGCTCTGAAGAACGTTCCTTGAAGCAAAATCTTATTTATTTTTCCATTCGTGGACATTATGTAGATCTAATCTCTGTCATTCAGTATTTCATATAGAAAAATAAGTCACATATTATAAATGATGGTGACTTGAGCCTGCCACCATGACATGACTTTATCCGAATATAGATGTAAAACTGTAAAGAGCTTGGATAAGATTGAATTGTTTGCTTCCATGTTAAACGGTTGAGAGTGGCCAATTGAATTCGCTTGATTTTAGTTGCTGTTATCAACTTTAATAAGATAGACATTTAATCTCATCTACTTGTTAACTGTTAGCGACTTTCCTCTGGATTTTCAACCAAGTATTTTTTGTTTCAATGAGGCTACTAAGCTACATCACGCATCGCCCCTTTAGTAAGATGATAATCTTAAAAATATTATTATCACAAGAGATACTTTTTTAAAACCTTAAATAACATGAGCAGGTCTAAGAGTTTAAAAGAAGTCAATTAAACAGTGAAAAAAAAGATTATAAAAAATACAACTTATTTCTTTCTCTTGTTAGTTGTCAAAGAGTGAATTTACCAACATATTCCGAGCCGATAGCAAGATCTTCCGTCCCAAGAGCCACAACACTCATGTCTACCATAATGATCAACCAATCCAAATTGGACTTCTGCTCTGTGAACCACTGCAAATATTCGGGTTTGACGAATTTATTGATTTTTGCTAGCGTTCTCTGAGTCACATTTTTGACGTAGGCCCACTTCTGGACGATGTTGCTCATGTCATTGTAGACAAAATCCGTGTCGCTTGGGGTTAACACGGTAGGAAGAGTCGTGACGAAGGACAGCTCAGGCGGGGCATCGTTTTGAAACTTTGTCGTCAGTGAGGTGCAGAATGTGCTGAGTGCTTGGTGAAACTCAGCATATTTACTCTTTAAGTTGGATATATCTATGAAAGAAAATATGGCATGCATGTTATTTGTAAGTTAACATTTTAAAGAGTACTTAAATTACTTTGATTATGACTTTGACTAGTCACATAATAGGGGACATCTATTAATTAATAGAAATATCCGGGATTTTAAGGTAGACAAATTTAATGCATGATATGAATCTTCTTCTCTTCTTCTTCTTCGTTCTCAATGTTGAATATTGAGTTTTGCGTGCCACGAGTTTTGCACCAATTGGCCCGTGGTCTCCGACTTCAAAATATGTTGTATGTAGGCAGAGCCGCCACTAGGGGTGCGGGTGGCGAGGACTGCACCCGTTGACACCATCACAAAGGGTGACACCAAATTGTAAAACCTTGTATGTTACTATCATTATGTGAAACTAGTAGACTCGGATGAGGTCCCTGGGGTCAGTAGAGAGGGGGGGGGGTGACACCAACCTAGTGACGTCATTGTATGCATTAAATTGAGAAAGAAGAATCTTGTCAGCTATTTGTTAATTCTTCCTTTGACTTTCGAAATTATACTTAAAACAGCAATGAGAGATTTACCCCATAATGCCATAAGAAATTATACCTGTAATGGTACGTTGAGTTATTTCAATGATAATATAAGAACTGGTATATGTGTTAATATGAAACGTTGTGTTTGTGAGATCATGATACATTATTTGAGAGATAACATAGGAAGTGTTTTCTGTAAATACGTAAGGACTTAGACAAATGCCTTATTTAAAAAAAATGTATTTACTTTTTTGTTGTTGTAGGTTTTGCAAATTGAAAATAAAATTACATACATTTTAAAGAGAAATATATCATCTTTCATATTATTGTTACTTCAAGCCAATCCCCTCTCGCTTAGACGGACTCAGTTAAATTTCATCGCTGTGTTTTTTAAAATCATAATCTGGAGCTTATACTCAAAAATAATATTAAGTTAAGCATTGTCCAACTTAAAATAATTTTGCGATGCGATTATATAAAAGTATTCTGCCAGAGCCACTTATTCACTAGTTCAATTCAGAATAAGTAAGATATTGTCCTTAAATTTTTTTTGAAAAGGTTATTACGGCAAAAGGCCATTAAAAGATTTATTGGATCACTTTAGCACATAAAAATATTCTTGAAAATTTTAACGTAGAATATAAAGCTTTTACCAAACCTTAGAAAAGATTGATAAGTATTTAGAGCAGCTGTATACCTTGTAATTGTGCAAAGAATAAACGATTTAGTACTTTTAATTGGAGACGGGTAGAGGGAACCTGACTTGAAAAATTCTAAGACAACGAAATTGCAGAAGCCTAATGCAACTATGTCAGTGACACCAGAGACCAAAATTTTAATGGTCCCACAGACCAATAGCTCCTTGATACTAGAGACGTTGTTAATGAACCCCCAAATCTATTTTAATATTTCACGGACCCTTGAATGGTACAAGGGACCACTGGGGGTCCGTACGAACAACTGTGGGAACCAGTGCTCTAATACTATTATGTCATTCACAATAGGTCTGCAATAAATATTAAAAAAAAAAGATACACAAACTAACTGTGTTAGTGTTAGCAAAATAATAAACTAATGCTTTATTTATGGACAAATGCACAAGTTCTCGTTTCGGCTCATGCTTTATTAGAACAAATAAATACGAGTATTTAAATTAAATTTACATCATATAATAAAAGTTATACTCTGAAAAAATAATAATTAAGTAGAACTTATAAACGGAAACGAAAAGAAGAAAGATGAGCAGATGTCACTTGTGAAAAATACAGAATAGGATAAGAATTCTACTACCTACTACCCTTTGATATTTTAAAGAATTTCCGCTTCTTCCCATTTAATTAATCGTAAACGTTGTATGATGATGAAATCTATTATTAAAAATTAGTGATACGAGGATAATTTGTTACGATAGAGATAACAAGTTTTTGTATCTAACAAAGTTCACCAAAATGACGATTGAGGAGCGAGACCTATAAAGATGCCACGCTACTGGCCTACATTGATCAAGAGACAGAGTTAAATTCTACACGTTTAAAATCTCCTTTATAGAAAAAAAAATAGCCGTGCATATAACTAACTCATAAGATTCTCGCACACTTTTTTTCAGTGAATAATTCCTGAACACCAAGTAACTTCTTCCTACATTATTAGTTTATAATCGTCCATTAATATTTAAACTTTTGTTCCTGTAAATTAACACAAAAATGGCAATATTTTGAAATATTCCATTTCATTATGACACTCGTGCTATTTAAATACTTGTCCCAAAGTTTCACATGTCCCATTATTTGATAACGTTTAATATTTAAAAAAAGAACAACAACTCAGAGTCTGTTGAACAACATCAAAGTCATTCTATGAAATATCGAAAACATTTGTAATGTCAGAGATGCATGAAGTTCCGCCCGAGTGCTCGGTTGTGGTGATCAATAAAACGTTTCCAACTCTCTACTTCTACAACTTTAACATTTGAACATTTATCTGTTAGCTCCATAGAAAAAAAGTAAAAATTTACTTCTCCTTCTGTCTACTTACATTTTTGACTATACAAACGGGTATAATTGCATTAAGATACGTTTCACTCATCTTCAGATTACCCCTCTCTCCGATGCTACATTTTAAAAAGTTGGTTGAAAACTTTAGCAGCTTAATAAACTCTCATCCCCTAAAGCGCAGTATTTCCATTCCTGAAAAGGTTACAACCGAAAGAGCAGACCAATTGGCTGAACAGTGACCACACCCCATTCCCAGCGTATAGCAGACCAACAGTCACCACACCCCATTCCCAGCGTATAGCAGACCAACAGTCACCACACCCCATTCCTAGCGTATAGCAGACCGATTGGCTGAACAGTAACCACACCCCATTCCCAGCGTATAGCAGACCAATTGGCTGAACAGTCACCACACCCCATTCCCAGCGTATAGCAGACCAACAGTCACCACACCCCATTCCCAGCGTATAGCAGACCAACAGTCACCACACCCCATTCCCAGCGTATAGCAGACCAATCAGTCACTACACCCCATTCCCAGCGTATAGCAGACCAATTAGCTGAACAGTCACCACACCCCATTCCCAGCGTATAGCAGACCGATTGGCTGAACAGTCACCGCACCCCATTCTCAGCGTATAGCAGACCGATTGGCTGAACAGTCACCACACCCCATTCCCAGCGTATAGCAGACCAATTGGCTGAACAGTCACCACACCCCATTCCCAGCGTATAGCAGACCAACCGTCACCACACCCCATTCCCAGCGTATAGCAGACCAACAGTCACCACACCCCATTCCCAGTGTATAGCAGACCAACAGTCACCACACCCCATTCCCAGCGTATATCAGACCAACAGTCACCACACCCCATTCCCAGCGTATAGCAGACCAACAGTCACCACACCCCATTCTCAGAGTATAGCAGACCAATTGGCTGAACAGTCACCACACTTCATTCCCTGCGTATAGCAGACCGATTGGCTGAACAGTCACCACACCCCATTCCCATCGTATAGCAGGCCAATTGGCTGAACAGTCACCACACCCCATTCCCAGCGTATAGCAGACCGATTGGCTGAACAGTCACCACACCCCATTCCCAGCGTATAGCAGACCGATTGGCTGAACAGTCACCACACCCCATTCCATACGTATAGCAGACCAATTGGCTGAACAGTCACCACACCCCATTCCCAGCGTGTAGCAGACCGATTGGCTGAACAGTCGCTACACCCCATTCCCAGCGTATAGCAGACCAACAGTCACCACACCCCATTCCCAGCGTATAGCAGACCAACAGTCACCACACCCCATTCCAAGCGTATAGCAGACCAACAGTCACCACACCCCATACCAAGCGTATATCAGACCAACAGTCACCACACCCCATACCAAGCGTATATCAGACCAACAGTCACCACACCCCATACCCAGCGTATAGCAGACCAACAGTCATCACACCCCATTCCCAGCGTATAGCAGACAAAACGGGGTGCCCAACAATCAATAAATAATAAAAAAGCCGAAATGGCAAAAGCACTGGGAGGATTATTAAATAAGGTACATGTACCCCAGTCATTGTAATATTCAGTAACTTCCAACCATTCCGATTGTTAACCTTCAATGCAGTTAATGTGACTTTTTAAAGGGTAACGCTTTCTGGCGCCATATCAACAATGTAATTTGCTGAATCACAAAGCTACCCGGCATCACATCCGCTAACTTAGGTCCGCCTGTACCAGTGACCATTTCATTGATTATAAAAGTTGTACACACTATAAGACACAAAAGAGCAGGGAAAACAAAACCGAATTAAATTATTCAACACGAACATAACGTAAAATGACATGAATATGTGCAGGACATGTGACAGCAGAAGTCAAGAAGAAGGAATTTACTTACCAACAGCCGCTTTTTTAAGTCTGTTGAAATTGCTACCATCTTTTCTTCGTTTGGTTGTCGCAACAGGATCTAATAAATAATCAGACAATGGGTATTTCCATTCCTCTGTTCCTTGATAACCTGCTGCTATAATGATTGAGAGGGAAAGTCTTAATTTACTTGACATTTGATTATTACAACAAAAAATATTTAACAATTAAATGTATTAAATACATGAAAAAAGTCCCTATTATCTCAATGTTATGTTGACCCTTATCTCAGGTTAGTAGAAAATATTGATAATTTTTAAAAAGTAATAAAATCTAACAGATGAACACTTAACCTTCTCACTCTGCCTGTAACACATGAACATTTAACCTTATCACTCTGTCTGTAACACATGAACATTTAACCTTATCACTCTGCCTGTAACACATGAACATTTAACCTTAT
>MUZC01004591.1:189705-210977 GCA_002072015.1 Radix auricularia | reverse complement strand
CTGTAACACATGAACATTTAACCTTATCACTCTGCCTGTAACACATGAACATTTAACCTTATCACTCTACCTGTAACACATGAACATTTAAGCTTATTACTCTGTCTGTAACACATGAACATTTAACCTTATCACTCTGTCTGTAACACATGAACATTTAACCTTCTCACTCTGCCTGTAACACATGAACATTTTACCTTATCACTCTGCCTGTAACACATTTAACCTTATTACTCTGTCTGTAACACATGAACATTTAACCTTATTACTCTGTCTGTAACACATGAACATTTAACCTTATTACTCTGTCTGTAACACATGAACATTTAAACTTATTACTCTGTCTGTAACACATGAACATTTAACCTTATTACTCTGTCTGTACTGTAACACATGAACATTTAACCTTATCACTCTGCCTGTAACACATGAACATTTAACCTTATTACTCTGTCTGTAACACATGAACATTTAACCTTATTACTCTGTCTGTAACACATGAAAATTAACCTTATTACTCTGTCTGTAACACATGAACATTTAACCTTATCACTCTGTCTGTAACACATGAACATTTAATCTTCTCACTCTGTCTGTAACACATGAAATTTAATCTTCTCACTCTGTCTGTAACACATGCACATTTAATCTTCTCACTCTGCCTGTAACACATGAACATTTAACCTTATTACTCTGTCTGTAACACATGAACATTTAACCTTATTACTCTGTCTGTAACACATGAACATTTAACCTTCTCACTCTGTCTGTAACAGATGAACATTTAATCTTCTCACTCTGTCTGTAACACATGAACATTTAACCTTCTCACTCTGCCTGTAACACATGGACATTTAACCTTATTACTCTGTCTGTAACACATGAACATTTAACCTTATTACTCTGTCTGTAACAGATGAACATTTAACCTTATCACTCTGTCTGTAACACATGAACATTTAACCTTATCACTCTGTCTGTAACACATGAACATTTAATCTTCTCACTCTGTCTCTAACACATGAACATTTAATCTTCTCACTCTGCCTGTAACACATGAACATTTAACCTTCTCACTCTGTCTGTAACACATGAACATTTAACCTTCTCACTCTGTCTGTAACACATGAACATTTAACCTTATTACTCTGTCTGTAACACATGAACATTTAAGCTTATCACTCTGTCTGTAACACATGAACATTTAACCTTATTACTCTTCCTGTAACACATGAACATTTAATCTTCTCACTCTGCCTGTAACAGATGAACATTTAACCTCATCACTCTGTCTGTAACACATGAACATTTAACCTTCTCACTCTGCCTTTAACACATGAACATTTAACCTTCTCACTCTGTCTGTAACACATGAACATTTTATTATCTTACTGTTGTCCGAATTGTCTGAGGCTAAGACAACATCTGATAAATATTCAGCTAAGGTAGATCGCCAATTCTCCGAAGTTGGGTAATCTTCTACTAGACGGATTAATAGAAAGATATTTTAAAACTGGACTTTGGTCATTAGAACGAACATTTTTTTGTAAATAACTGATTAATAATATTTAATAAATCAGTATATGAAGCTATACTTATCCAATTAATTTCATGCGCATTTTAAACCGTTGTTATAATCACACACACGCAAAATAATTTTAAAAAAAAAATCCCGCAACAATAAGAAATATATATATGAAAATATTATATAATTTATTTTTACTGTTGTCCAAATAACTGAGTGTTTGCGGATAAAGTATGGACCCGTCCTTTGAGTGTAGTCGATGTGCCAGGAGTTTTAGCTTCAGAAGACGATCACTGGGAGAAAAAGACAAAGAATTGTACAGTTAGCCTATTACTAGAGTCATTTAACATTGGACAGTTATCTTATCTTATCTGTTACAGATGCTCCTTCAATACAGAAGATTATTGCGTTCTACGCTTATCTGTGGCTTGTGTTTAGTCCTGGATTCTTATTGGAGTTTTAAATGATGATGAAGTGTTGACTTTCCTTGTTTCTTCAGGCAACATATTCAACGCCCAAATTTTGGACGGGAAGAAAGAAAACGTGTATGATTTTGTTCTTGTATACGGAATAAGAAAGGTGTTTTTATCCTTATGTGTATCAGTGGGTTGTATTAAGTTATCTTTACGTTGTATTTCTAAATTAGAATTAATTGCTTTATGCATAATTACTAATTTACTCTTGGTTCTTCTATCCTCTAGTGTTTCAAGGTTTCAGGATTTAACTAATGGTGTTATTCTTGTCAGTTTTGAATATTCTCCAGTAATGGATCTGGCAGCTCTTTTTTGCATTTGTTCTAGTTTTTCAATGTTTCTTTGGTGGATGGGTCCCATACTGAAGATGCATATTCTAGTTTAGTCTCGCAAAGGTTAGGTAGCATTTTAGTTTTATACCTTTATTACATATGTAAAAGTTTATTATTTATAAAACTCCATTTTTAAAAATAACTTCATTAACATGGGGACTCCAAGATAGTTTCTCATTTATTATGACTTCTTAGTATTTTGCATCCTTAGTAGTTGTAGAAATGTGATTCATAGTTGTACTTAAGGACAGTTTGTTACAGAGTTGAACACTGTGATGTGTAAGATTGTGTTGTATCATTCTTCAAATAGCGAGCTGCACAGCAGTGCCGTCCAATCTTCTGACCCGGATGTCATGTCCATTTTTCCCCCTGTAGCGTCTTTGGGAAATTATTAAACGTATAAATACTTTTTGACTTCCAATAACTTGTAAGTGATGTGCGGATTAATCGTTAAAATTATTTAATCGTTATTTTTTCGATTAATCGAGAAATTAATCGTTAAATTCCGCAGTCCTATTAAAGATTTTAATTTTTATACAAAACAATGGTAACTTTGTATAAAGATCTGGCGGGTCATTTAAAACAAGTCAATGGGCCACAGTTGGTACAGCACTGCTATCAAGTATTAATTGGAAATTTAGACATTGTACAGTAGAACTAATGATGTAGGGAGCCATACATTATTACAAGTTAAACATCAGTACAGTAGGACTTGTGAAATACTGAGTTGTACTGCAACAAGACTGGCGAGGATGATAAGACAAAAGTGTGTGTTAAAACATTTTTTAAAAAAAGATATGAAATCTTTAAAGTACTCTAATCAAGTTTAAAAACATTTCTGTTTTCAAAATTTCACTAAATTGGCTTACAAAACAAAATAAGTAACGGCATATTCCATGGTTTATCCATTTACGTTACTCGTGTCAAACATGAGACATGTTGATTTTCCCATGTGGGCTTGAACCCACACCCCTCAGCTTGTGAGGCGAGCGCAATATTGACTTCGCTACCCAGCGAAATTATTACCATGTATGAAAATAAATCAGCACGAATAGCTAAGTTTTAAAAATTATTGTATGTACTTTCATTTTAATAGAATTGTATTTACATATGTAAATTTGAATATGTGGGGAGAAGGAGAGAGAAAAACATGTTCCTAGGAAAAGATATCGGGATATATGCCATGCCATAAATTTAAACATGTAACTTAGGGGCCTACTAATTTGCATTAATTCACGCATACGTGCGACTTAACGAGATTTAAATCTTATGCAACTGAGCATTTAAAAAGACTTTATTAACTGACAGATAGCATTACAGCACATGTAACATAATGCTTAATGGATGCTTATAAAAGTCTCTAAGAATTTAATTTAAGTATTTAAATTTGACAGCAGGATTTTAAATTTAATGTGATTTTCTTTTTCATTTTGAAATTTAAAAATTTTCCCTTCGGATAACCATAAGCGTTAAAGTTATTGGATGCATTTACAAAATTTAAAAAAAAAATTCACCCCTCCCCCTTTTAATTTATATAAGTTCTTCACGTGATTTGAAAGACCAACCGAAATATTTTGTTTCATCTCGCCAAGAGACTTGGTAAAGCTGCGGTAAGTAACGATTAATTATGTTATTATTTGTTTACAAATTAAATTTTGGATTAACAATAAATCGTGTTACGAATTTCGTCACTAATCCTACCGCAGTTCCGTGCGAACGTTTAAAATAACTTACAATTTTTTTAAGTTTAACGAGGGGCGTTGCTAGGGTTGGTGTCACCCGGGCTGGTAGCTCATGGTGTCACCCCTTGACGACTTAAGGGACCGTCCATAAATGAGGTCACATGAGGTTGCCTATTTTCACCCCACCCGCACCCTGCGTCATACTTTGTCACAAAAACTTAGACCCCACCCCTATTTTTCGCTATGACGTCACAAAGATTTGACCCACCTCCACAAAGACGTATTGTATAAATAATAATTAGCCTGTTCAAATTATTTTTTTTGCATTTAAATTTGTATTTAGTGTAAGTCTGCACTCTAATATCGTTACACACGTGAAGCCATTGAAAACGTCATTAAATAAATATTCAAATATTTAATTAGAACTTTTAGTTAAAGTTGTTCGATCTTTAAGTGACATCACATTTTTTAAAACACCCTCCCCCTCGTATCACATCGTCAAAAATGCGTGACAGCCTTCCCCTGGTGGATTAGAGAGGGTGGTCTGAGCGGGTTAAAGCCAGTGCCTTCAATGATTTAAATGTTATTATAGTGTATAATAAAGATGGGCAAATGTTTGTATGAATCCATGAAAATGCCTCGGACAGTCATTCGGCAATTATGCAAATATGAGTAGGAAGTTTAACGGAGTTCAGGGTAAGGAAAAGGAAGTAGCACAATGCGAAACTCAAAACACGTGCACAGAGCTAAAATTTCTGCTGCTTTTGAATGAGCTAAATTTTACAGAATACCACTCATTAATAGCAAGGAGTCTTGAAAACTGGGTTGTGAGCGTAGGAACAGACATGTCGCACGAGGGATTGCGATACTTAATGTGCCGAAATAAATTACTTACAAACCTGAAACCCGAGGTACTGAAAACATAGTTTTTTTGGCCGAAAATGAGCAAAGATATCACTGACTTGTTAAGACTTGCCCGATACGTCAAAACGCTAGACCGCCGGGGACATGTAAGCTTATCGAGCTTGGACCATGCAGATAATTTGAGTCCCATTTAAAAAGGTTGCTATAGACATAGTTGGACCGCTGCCTATGACCAAGAATAGAAAGCTCAGGTTAAAGTTGAATATCATAGAAGAGTCAAAATCGCCATATTCTTCGCCTTTAGTTGTGATAAAGAAGGATGGTTCAGTACGCACATGCATCGACTAAAGGAAACTAAATAAGATAACGAGAACCGTAGCTGAAGTCATACCAAACCTCGAAGATATACTTAACCAAATGACAAAATCAAGTTATTTCAATAAGCTAGACTTAACAAAGGGCTACTGGCAGATACCACTGCACAAAGATAGTCAGGAATATACAGCATTTCAAGGACCAGATGACTTATATCATTTTAAATACATAGCCTTCGGATTATCAACAGCCCCGGCGACATTTAACAGAATAATGAGGAAACTCTTCGGTCAGTTAGATAATGTAGAGACGTATTTCGACGACATATGTGCACATACCGAGGATTGGGAGACACATATTAAGACCCTCAGGCAAGTTTTTGGAACCTTGAAAACAGCTGGTTTTTCGGTAAAACCAGGTAAAATGGAGATAGGGAAAAAGTCTATTAATTTTTTGGGACACAGAATAGAAGGAGGATTATTGAAACCCGAGAGTGCTAACATACAGAAAGTGTTGAAAATAGAGAGGCATGCAACGAAAAAAAAACAGGTTAGAAGTTTAGGGGGTCTCGTATCCTACTACAACAAATTCATACCAAATTTTTCAACGCTAACGGCACCCCCAACAGACGTTACAAGAAAAGACCAACCAAACATGATCCACTGGACGAGTGAATGCCAACAGTCATTTTATACAGAATTCAGAAATGGCTGAGTAGTGAACCCATGTTAATCCTACCAGACAATAACTCGATATTTATATTGAGAACAGACGCGTCCATGAAAGGTATACATATAGGGGCGTGTTTATTTCAATCTAGGAAAACTACTCTACATCCAGTAAAATTTATAAGTAGAAAATTGATTGAACGAGAAACTATTGAGCGGGAATGTTTAGCAATAATATGGGCTTTGCAAACACTTTCGCATTATTCACTAGGTTCACGATTTCTTTTACAATGTGACCACCAAGCATTAAAATATTTGAATACAACAACATACATCAACTCAAGAATAACAAGGTGGTCATTAATTCTCCAGGAATTTAATTTCAAAGTTCAGTACATTAAGGGCGAACAAAACATTATAGCGGATTGTTTGTCTCGACTTGAGGGGTGGGAATAAAAACAAAAGTAGTTGAGAAGGTACTGAGGGAAATAAACAAAGAAATCAGGGGAACGCTGCTGGATTAGTCAGTGTGTTATGACCCATCAAACAATAAAAAAACAGAAAATCCTCGTGACCAAACCTGCGTCACCGGATAGTAAAAAAAGAGACAGTGACATGGAAACAGAATGACCAGACTATAACAGAACACCACTCACAGGACAGAGCTTCACATGAAAACAATAGGGACTCGGGTGGGTAAGGATGGTCAAATCGGGGAATTGTCTATTATACACAACACTGAGCTTGCTAGGTCAGGGTGATATTGACAACAAGGGCACGGGAAAAGTCAAAGCCAAAGGAGTAGCGCCGCCTATGATGGCTATAATCGTCTTCATATAGATATAGATGTATATATGTATATATATGTTTCTTCTGTTTATGAATTTTATATAAATATACCAGGATATTTGATGAGAATCATGTTTATGATTATACTGGTTTGATTATGTCACTATTTGTTATTATAAAGATGTTTTGAGAAATTTGTTAATGATTAGATGTTTACTCTGATGATTATAATGATGATGCTGCTGATGTTTAAAATGAAGAATTATAAAGGTGGGTATGGATGGATAGCAGATCTCCATAACACACGCGTCCCACACACTATGGGGACTGTAAAGATACATAACAAGTCCCTCTATGGGGAAGTTAAAGATTCATATGGGAGCATGAAGTGCTCCATAAAAGGTCCCAAAATGGGGTCAACGATAATAAAATTAAGTTGTTTTGATGGTGTACAAATTAGCAATGATTGTTATTTTGAGTACTTGCAATTGTACATAATTAAGAGGTGTTTTTTTGTGTTGCGGTTGCAAATGACATTGATTCCATACCCTGGGAGGGAGGGAGGTCAATGTTTCTTTGGTGGATGGGTCCCATACTGAAGATGCATATTCTAGTTTAGTCTCGCAAANAAATAAATAAATAAATAAATAAATAAATATATTATAATACCTGAGTATAAACTTAATTTAATTTTTAAATAAATGTTGTAGGGAAGAAAACACGTTTTTATTTGCATCCTCTACTTCACTCAATAAGTTACACTGAAATCTGTACTAAGGGACGATAACTCGTGATTCACCTAAGTCCCCATTACATAAATATAGAGCCAAACGACCGCGACTTAACGGGTCGTACAGTATTTATATCTGATCTGCAGCAATCCATGCAACAATCAACTTTAGAGTTGAAACAAAAATGTTGTCATTTCAAAGTATAGCACTGACGCAACTGATTTTCTATAACTTTAACAAAAAAACCACTTTGCTAGTTAGTTTATTTATAAAACTTATACAGTATACTGACTGTCAGTCACTTTATTGTAATCAAGTAGGAATCACTTTAGTCAGTTACGCAGACGAACCAGTGCTTTTTACATTTTCTGGAAGCTGTCATGATCACATTTTATTGACGACGTATCCTGAAGAACTGAACAGTGCAGTTTTGGGAAAGTTTAAATTGTTCACTTTACAGGATGTGTTACAGGTTATATGAAATTAGGGCATTTTGATTTCTATGGGGTCGTCCATAAATGACGTCATTCGATTTAGACCGAATTTTTAACCCCCCTAACCCTCGTCACCCTATGCCAAAAAACTTATATGGCACACATCTTTGATCCCCCCCTTTTTAAAAAAAACAAACAAACAAAAAACAAACAAACAAACAAAAAAAAACGCCGTTAGTTCTAATTGAAATATTAGCATGTTGGAAATAACTTTTTTTTTTATCATTTACCTACGTTTTTAGTGTACTCTAATATCGTAAAACGTGCGAATCCACTGAAAACGCCATTAAATAAATTGAAAGCAATAGAATATTTAAGTCGAACTTTTATTTAAAGTAGCGCGTTTTTATGTGATGTCACATTTCTGAAACACATTCCTTCCCCCGCCACACCCCCTAGGCGCATGCTAGTTATATGAAAGAGTACATTGCTGGTCATATGAAAGGCTATGTTTCCTGGTATATTAAAGTGCGTGTTTCTTAATATACGTAAGAATGTGTTGCTTGCTATATACAATGGTATATTACTGGTTGTAAAAAGTGTTTATAGCAGCTTATCTGAACGTGTATATAGGTGGTTACCAGGATGTCAAGGGGCATGCTGCACGCTAGAGGACAATGATCTATTGCTAGCTATACGATAGAACATAATGTGTTTTATTTATAATTGAGTATATTGCTCTCGCTATGGAAATATATTGCAGGACGTGTAGCTCATTGTGGGCGTTTGTTAATTATTCAGTTCTCATCCGGCAATGTTTTCAGTTCGTTCTTGGAAAGACTTGCTGAAATATAAACAGACTTCCCGGTGGTATATTGACTTTGTATCACAGACATAACGAGGAAGCCCTGAATTATTGAAAACGTTTTCTTCTCATTTGTCTTGCTGGAAATAGTTTCCGGTTTCATTTAGGAGAAGAAAAAAAATCACCCATGCTTAAAATTTCTATTTATACGTTGAAAGTCCAGTGGAGGCAAAAATGGCATTTTAACAACCTATGACTTTTTGCCAATAGAGGCGTCATTAGAAAGGTGTGGTGGGGGCGGGCCGCCTCTGGTGACACCATCAGGGGGGGTGACACTAACATAAAAAATTCAGTATGTTCCCTTTATTTGGCACTGGAAAACTCAGAGGAGTTCTATGGGTTAAGTTGTGAGAGGGTGACACCATGATCTACCGCCCCGGGTGACACCAACCCTAGTGACGCCTCTGCCCCTGATCCCTTTTTTGCCCCTGAATAACAAGTGAAACTGGAAACTAAGGAACGCTAAAACATCTAATTTTAGAAAATAGGTATAAAATAAGTAGGGCTGCGGAAATTACCGATTAATTTCTCGATTAATCGGTAAAACATTTTATCGATTAAAATTATTTTAATCGATAATATAGTGATTATAAGTAAGAAAAGTTTTTTTGTTTTTTTTAAATTTTCGATTTATTAATAAATAATTAATAATACTTTGTTTTTTTACGTACAAACTACTCCATTTAAAAAAAGGACTCTAAAAGTGTAAACTTTAAAATAACCTGTTTTATAAGGACAATGATATTTTTTTAAAAATAGCATTGTTTTTAATTAATTAACAATAACAAAATTTAATTTCTTTGAAATTATTTTGAACTGCTTGTATTTAAATATATCTGCTAACAATAGTATACTTTTAAATTTAAATGACATTAAATACTTAAGTTATGGGCATTTTTAAAAAGGCCGTAAGAGGGCACAAAACGTGAAGGAAAACAGCATAATGGAAAAAAGGATTATGAGGTCTTAGGAAAAAAACAACAACTTTTGAACCACTTGGGATAAAAATATGATTTTTATGTTTTTGTTAATCATGAAACAATTTCTATACAATTTTTATGTTTGTAAAAATTAATTTGAAATTTTAATCATAGTGCGTAAACTTTAAATCGTTAATTAACTAACTTTTATTGCTAACTATGTTTTAAAAATAACTCAATTAAAAAAAAACAACAAATGCCTGTTTTTATTACTTCCCTTGAAATTTTCAGTTTAATGACGTCATATATCTTTACTTTTAGCTTTAAGACAATTATCGATTAATTAATCGGTAATTTTTCAAAAGTTAACGATTAAATTTAATTTAATCGATAACAGCCCTAAAAATAAGTATTCCATACTTGCGGAAGTTGTATTTCTCATTTTTAACTTTCATAATATTTTTTTGACGAGACATATCCGCATTCCCTTTCTATTTCTATGTATTAACACTATTTTAACAACATTTTTATCATATATTATTGTTATTGCAATTTTTTTCCCTACTCGAAAATTTATTTTTTCCCCTTCCGATATTTCAATTTAAATGTTTGAAATATTAAATACTCTTTTCAAATATGATTAGATTATCTCATAAATTGTGTGGTAATTGATGGTAAATTAAAAATAAACCCCACGCCTTTTTATTTGACTCGACCAAAGATACCGCAAACTGAAAATAAAAAGTACCACACTTTTCCTTTCCATCTCCCCATCCCACTGCGAAAGTATATTCTGTATAAGCATTCAATGATATATATTTTTTAAAGTGTACCAGTTCGAACTTATAGGACAAACATCTCCCTTCCTCCCCTTCTTTGTGATAATGTTCTAATTCTATCTCCTTTTCATTCGCACAAATTCTCTCTCTCTCTCTCTCTCTCTTTATATATATATATATATCTTACATCAAATCTTATCTTAGTTGGTCAGTTCTGCGCTTATCTTTCCCTTCTCAAAGTAAATAATCACCTGAAAAAAAAGCATGCTTCGGTTTCAAATTTACATTTCGACCATATCTAAAAAAATATCTTTTAGCATTACAGCATAACAGCATTACTTGTATTTACAAAGAAAACATTTAAAAAGAAGGCACCCCAGCCCAACAAATATGTTAACTATTTGCTAATGTTAGGACTCCAATTTTGGATGCACAATCACCACTTTATACACGATTTTCCCAATCGTGGGTTTTGGGTTGTCAACTTACAGGTCATGTGACCATGGTTCAGAGTCAGAAAGACCGTCTGACTCTGGCCAAAATATCCTTTAGTTTTACCACCATTCTTTGGACTGAAAAAAGCACAATACGTCTGTACTCATTTCAAACCATGTCTGTTTTTGGTGAAATTTTACTGCATTTTTAAAATATACTAATGTTGTCTTATCTGATTAACTTGAGGAGGTCATTTTTGTTTTCAAAGTTTGCTAGGTCATTGGTTCAGAATCTAGATTTTAGATGATCAAGGGTTTAAAATTGCGAAAGTCCATTTTTCTCTAATTTTATTATTTTATTGATTCAAAATTTATTATATCAATGTTTGTAAAGTTTGTAAGGTCATCTGTTTCAAAGAATAAAGTGGCATGGATCTAAAAGCATTGATTTGATTATCAGATTTTCTTTAAATGTGGTCAAGACTAAATATTTTTCTGTGATATAATCTTTATTAAAAGTTCGAATGTGGGAAAGAGCGAACAAAATTTGGTGAAAATGTGAAAAACCCCATATAAAATTGATGAATAAAGCTTGTCAATTAGATCTGCCAACTAATAGAGGGAAGTTGAAATATCAATAGTGTAATGTTTGTAATCAAATGCCATTGTTTGAAGAGTAAACATGGCGACAAACATTTTAAAAAGGGTAAAGTCATTTGATACGAGATATAGAAAAAATTATATCGATAGTTTTGCTGAACTGTGCTTGTCCCCGTCTACACGTTGGTATTTGCCAGGGCTTTACCACATCAGGCTGAGAACCACTATGTGTAATGAAGGGAGATGCTTTAATTCCTCGCCTACCAACAGGTTAATAGTGAGCAAATTTACCCAACAGGCATCAAGTGTTTAACTCTCGTATCAAGGTAGGAAACGTTGAGTGATATTTACACGAGCTTGGGATAACTTCATGCATGGGACTAAAGTAGTTTTCTTTCGCCATTTAAGTGTTGAGGGAGGAGAGGGGGTATTTCCTGGTATATGCTAGGTTCTGCTTCACAAATTACTCGTGGTGGAAATATAAAAATATTATATGTTTCAAAATTTTGGTGTCCAAAAGTTGACCAATTAGAGTGGGTTCGCTGCGTTGGACACGCTTAGCTCTACAAATAGACTGACGTTGACTACCAATATAAAACTCTACGTATGCAGCTTGTAAAGATGTGATGTCTGTAACTCAGGGGGGGGGGGATTCGTGGCGTTGGGCGTTCTTAGTTCGACAAATAGACTTAAGGTGTTTCCGAATCATCAAAATAAATTTCCTTTCCGAATCGTGATCTTATTACTGCATGGAGCTAGATCTAAACAGTCATGTCATTCGGCTTAGAAAATCTTAAAGAGTTGGGTCTAAGAGTTCGTATAGGTTGGAATTTAGGTGTTTTGTGTAGACTTACATTTGACAGTTAAAAATGTCCCTGCCTGTGATTAAAATAAAAAAAAATTTGTAGGGGAATGGGTGCTAAAGTGTAATCTCGCGTGCGTACAGTGTTACGGGCCCGTTTAACAACACAAAAAAAAGTATCAAAAACAACAAACACAACCCCCCCCCCCAAAAAAAAAAGACACAAACAAACAAACAAACAAACAGCAACAACAAAAAACTGTACCAATACGAATAGAATGTTGTTAAAACTTCATGGCATAATTGGTTAATAGACCAATTTACATATCAACCCTGCAGGAGTCTAATCTAGCTGTGTTCAAGACAATGATATGGATCAATGAACTAAACAGGTCTAATTTAGCTGTGTCCATAACAGTAATATAGATC
Source organism: Radix auricularia (assembly GCA_002072015.1). Lineage (NCBI taxonomy): Eukaryota > Metazoa > Mollusca > Gastropoda > Lymnaeidae > Radix > Radix auricularia. The sequence continues at coordinate 198,335 of MUZC01004591.1, read as the reverse complement.
TATGGAATTCGAAAGTCTAATTATTATTGAGCATTGTCTATGATATGGATCTATGTAGTACCACATATTAAACAAAACATAAAATCACCAAACCAAAGACTATGATATGGATCTATGTAGTACCACATATTAAACAAAACATAAAATCACCAAACCAAAGACTATGATAACGCATCAACTCTTCGTTCTAACAATTGTAGGCGGGGGAGATAGCGGTGAACTATGCGCCCAGTAAATAGGCTGGACATCAATAAGGCTAACTGTTCCAGTATCATTCCATCAAATCAAATTAATTGTGTTCATTTGGCCCCAAGGGCTTCATCTGATCCCCTTGCTTGTTTTATGGCGACGTTAGTTTTGTGTATATATATAATAATATATCATCTTCCGTTCAGCTGTGTGCGCACGCTACAACTATACCGGATGTTCGATGCGTGTTAAGTCACATTTCGGTATCATGAAATTCTCTTAAATTGACCCTTTATTTTACAATATTATATAAAAAAGGAAATTATTAGGAAAATATTCAGCATGCGATCGTGTTATACATGCATAAAGATGAGGACGTAGATCAAACAAGTGTAACGATAATTACCTTTTTTAAAATTAATTTTCTGCACTTACCAAGAGTTTATGGGTGAAAACCAAGCAAATTAGCTGTATTAAAATTGTATTTAAATGGTCTTTAGACTTTCATTTTTACAGTGGTTAACAATAACAACAACAACAAAAAAATGATTAAACTGATAATATGAACACGGATCCTGGTTTTTGAAAGAGTAGCTATGAGATAAGATTTATGGGCCTTGAATGTTAAAGTTTAGCCATAAGATAAGATTTATGGGTCTTGAATGTTAAAGTCGCCCATTTTTGATGTGAACTAAAATTATTCGACAGTTATTTTTGTATGCAAGATCGTTCATGTGACGAGGCAAAATTCAGTTCCCTGTGGGGCGGGCAAATCTTTTTACCATCTCCCGTCCAAGGACTAAAGTCAGCTATTATGTGAAAAAGTTGTAGGATACCTACAAAAGTCACGTCACTGTCCTACTCTTTACAATTCTGAAGAATCCGATTGAACAACATGACAATTGACAAGCCATACACGGAAAGATTACGTCGAAACACGATCTCTTATCATTTATCTCACAGCGCTAGGCTTTAATGTCTTACACTAAGGTTAGGTCGTTATGATCTTGTTTACTGTCAACTATCGCCAATAAACGTCTGTATCCTTATCTTTTTCTATTTTTTAAAAAAAAAACTATTAAAAAATTAGTTGTAGACTAATCCTTCCCATGAATACTTGCACCCGTCGCTTAGCATCACGTACCTGAAGTCTTCATCGTAAGAAGACGCTGACGCCAAATATCCACTGACACCGGCCACCGCAAGAAATGCCACGACGCTTCGAATAGCTCTCTGCAGTGCGTCCATGATAAGGCTGTTGGGATACCTGCTGTCTCACTGCCCGGGAGCGGAACTTGCTGCTGCCTCCGTAACCGCACAGCGGACACACATTAGACAGTCGACTATTTATAGAATTTCTGATTAAACCACACACACACAAATTGACGATTTTCACAGTTGAAACAGTGGCGGATCTTAGCTGAATTCGTGGGCGTTTGGGTGGGTGGGTNTGGGGGGGTGGTTGGGGGGGGGGGGGGGGGGGGCAGGGATGATAATCCAGAAATTTGCGAACATTTGTTTTAAAACTGCGTAGAAGAAAGCAACAACGCTTTAACAAAATTATATATATTCAGAAACTCAGATGAATCCCAAGAGATCAAATCCAAAATTATCTAATTATATAATATTAAATAATTATTTTCAAATTATTCTTTATCTTTTCATGTTAAGATAAAATACCTTTTCGAGGGGGAAAAAACAACAAAAAAAAAAAAAAACAATACAAACAAAATCCCACAGAACAAAACAACCCCACCAACACTGCAGGGGTTACAGTTTTCTCCTACTCCTCTCCTTCTCCATCCTCCCTTTCTCTTTCTCTCACTCCACCCGTCGCTCTTTTTTCCTCCCGCCCCCTCCCTATCTCGTAATTGCGCTGAACATCCAACCACAAGCCCTGAACTGTGAAGGGCTCCGCCCCAGAAAAAAAGTTTTTAAAATCTCTTTTTTATAAACAGAGCGAGGGGTGACAATAACTTTCGGTCTAATTATAGCAGGTGATTTCTGTAATTATATGGTTGACAAAGTAAGTGGTTCTCAAACTTGGGTCCTTTGTTATTAGTTAATCTTATACGAAGGGGTACATTTTCAAGAGAAATTTATGATGGGCAAAGTTATGAGTTTACGCACATTAAAGAGTCTCAATTTTTGTTTGGAAGTCATTATGAAAAATCTCTTGCGAAATTGTGTGTTTTACATTTTTTTCATGCTCAAATTAGTGACAAAGGAGTTAGTTTATGTCATTAGTAAATATGAGTTCCCATGTAAATTTTAAAGATGATTATTTTTGTCAGTAAAATGTTTGACATGCGGTGCTAACAAAGTTTATGTGAGGCGGCAGTTCACTCACCGGTTTCACAGGTCCTTTTATAAAGGCAGGACATCAAAAGTTACATGCCCTTTTACAGTGACAGGTCATCTACAGTGACAGATCATTTCAGAGTGACATGTTCTTTTTGAGTGACAGGTCCTTTTAGAGTGACAGGTCCTCTTACAGTGGCAGGTCCTTTTACATTGACAGGTCATATACAGTAACATGTCCTTTTACAGTGACTGTTCATCTACAGTTACATGCCCTTTTACAGTGACAGGTCATCTACAGTTACATGCCCTTTTACAGTGACAGGTCATCTATAGTAACAGGTCATCTACAGTTACATGCCCTTTTATAGTGACAGGTCATCTACAGTGACATGTCATCTACAGTTACATGTCCTTTTACAGTGACAGGTCATCTACAGTTACATGCCCCTTTACAGTGACAGGTCATCTACAGTGACAGGTCATCTACAGTGATAGATCATCTACAGTGACAGGTCATCTACAATTACATGTCCTTTTACAGTGACAGGTCATCTACAGTGACAGGTCATCTACAGTGACAGGTCATCTACAGTTACATGCCCTTTTACAGTGACAGGTCATCTACAGTGACAGGTCATCTACAGATACATGCCCTTTTACAATGACAGGTCATCTACAGTTACATGCCCTTTTACAGTGACAGGTCATCTACAGTTACATGCCCTTTTACAGTGAGACAGGTCATCTACAGTTACATGCCCTTTTACAGTGACAGGTCATCTACAGTTACATGCCCTTTTACAGTGACAGGTCATCTACAGTGATAGGTCATCTAAAGTTACATGCCCTTTTATAGTGACAGGTCATCTACAGCGACAGGTCATCTACAGTTACATGTCCTTTTACAGTGACAGGTCATCTACAGTGACAGGTCATCTACAGTTACATGTCCTTTTACAGTGACAGGTCATCTACAGTGACAGGTCATCTACAATCACATGTCCTTTTACAGTGACAGGTCATCTACAGTGACACCTCATCTACCATTACATGCCCTTTTACAGTGACAGGTCATCTACAGTTACATGCACTTTTACAGTGACAGGTCATCTACAGTGACATGTCATCTACAGTGACAGGTCATCTACAGTTACATGCCCTTTTACAGTGACAGGTCATCTACAGTGAAAGGTCATCTACAGTGACAGTTCATCTAAAGTGACAGGTCCTTTTATAATGACAGGTCATCTATAGTGACATGTCATCCACAGCGGTCGGAGAGGACTGGTAAAATTTTAAATAGGTTTAATGAATGTAGTTATGATTCTCAAACTCTATAGAGTTCTGAAGGACAACTTTGATTAGATTAACTTTAATTAACATCAATTTAATAGTGGTACTGAGAGTTGATTATGTATTATGTTATTTTAATTATATTATAATAATTATTATAAGTTGAAACGTTATTAAGTTAATTAGATAATTGTTTTGAAGTTAAAGCTATACCGTTGAATTTCTGTCACACTTTAATTAAGCTGTACCGAATTTATTTTCAGCATTTTGTTACATTTATCTACATCATTTATTCGTAAAATAATGTTTGTTTAAGTGTTCAGGTATCAATAGAGTATGCAGTATGTCAATTTTTACCAGTGCAGTTAATAAAATCAAAAGGAATGACTTTCATGAGAGCTTATTTGCTCAACATTATTTTGAAAATGAAGAATACTTTAGTCGTTTACCTCTCACACAAAAGTAGGCTATGTAGATCATCAAAAAGTTCATGTTTAAAACGATTTTATGCTCTATTTGATTCGGTGTTGGCATTCCCGGAAAGCAAAGGAAAAAAAAAAGACATTAAATGAAATTTTTTTTGAAACTACAAGGTGACCAATTAAATTCAACCAAAACTAAAAACGTAGCACATGCCTTGGTTACGAACGATATTTGTTTTTTTTAAATATATTTTTTTAATTAAAAAAAAAACAAATTGGGAAGTGGAGAATGTTTGCCTGCTTACTGTCAAAACTTAACGGCTCTTCATGCAATATGAAGTAAAGATTTGAAGACATTCTTCACTTTGATAATCCCGACTGGGTGTTGAATCCTTTTGCGCGTGGATAAACTAGAAACCCAAACACAGATGAATCTATACTAATACAGGAGCAGCTTATTGAACTATCAACATCTGAGAAACTTAAACCAATGTTTCAACTAGGATACCACAAATTCTGGTTTAAAAAACAAATCTTAATTTTATATCCTATATATTATAGAAGTAGTTTACTGCTTTCCTGTCTTCCTATTTGGTAGAACACGGATTCAGTGATTGGCGGTTGCTACTCGCACAAATTGAGTAGGACATAAATACACTCATAAAATCTAAAAACGGCTTATCCAAGTCATTAAATTCATCAATTGTTTTACATATTATCTTAAACAAAAGTTATAATTTCAATAAATATTTTATCCTTAAAAATTTTTCTTTTTTGGATTTTTAATTTTTGTACTTTGAATTTACGCAGTTTTTTACTCGGGGGTCCGTGGGCAAGAGTTGACTATAAAATGGGGTCCATGAGTCAAAAAATGTTTGGGAACCACTGGTCTAGAATATTTATGTAAGTTGTGAAATCAATTATTGCTTTGAAATGGAAGATATTTACGTATAATATGATAAACGTTGTTGTTGTTGAATCAATAAAAAGCTGTTTCTAATGTCATTTCAATCCCTAACAATAACAGTAATTGGTTGGGAAGAAGTGGTCACATTCAGACTGGATTCATGTTGGAGAAGGCTGTGAAGTGCTGAATGTTGAAGCAATAAATCTCATTAACTCACTTGCTAGTGTTGGTTTACCTGATTTGTTGTCAATGCCGTTTAAAGTAGGAAATAACGTGCTGGCCACTCTTCTTCTCTCCTACCCTCTTCTCTTTGACTGCATGATGTTAACATTGGATGAAAAACAACAAGAAGGTGAGCTTAAAACGTCTAGTTCACTTCACTTTTATCCTATTAAGTTAATTATTTAACAACTTTTCATTATTCTTAGTAATGAGTAATGTGCTGTCCGTTGTGAAGAAAAGTTGTTATTCACAGTTGTGTTAAAATATACGCAATTTTCAAATTCATTTAATTAATTTACAGTTATGAATAAGAAACTCAGTGTATCCGACTTGCTAGCGCTACGAAGCATAAATGTCAACCGTAGTTAAAAACTGAAAGTAACTATTACATGGTTTCTGATACTTTTACTGCACATTAAATTGCACGCTTCAATACTCATTCGTTCCTGTGTGAGATCAAATATTAAATTTATAAATTTTATTGCTTTAATAAATAGTAAATATTAATAATGGAACATGCGTATGATAAATGGTTACCGTAAATGTGTCAAGAAATTGTTCAATTATTTCCCTTTCCATGGCTTTTTTTTTCTCCCTTGAAGTTTCGTTTTAAAAAAACAAAACAACTAATGTTATTGATCGCGTGAATGTCTTTTATGAATAGATTTTTGAAATTTATTTAATTGATATTATGATGTAAACAAAGATTTGAAACAAAGCTGCAGAAAATCTTAAATTTTAAATAACCACATCAATCCTGCCCCTTGTCACAGCATTAGCAGTTCCCAACATAACCACTGCTATTTTTCCATCTGTTACAACACTAGCAATAAGTTTTGATAGCAATCAATAAACAAAATTATCACTGTTACCATGCCATTATTCAAAGGAATTGCGGACACTTTTACCCCGGACGGTTCGACCCTGCCAGTTCGACCACAGGACTTTCGTCTCCAGGACGTTTCGACCACGGGAGATTCGAACCATCCGGGGTCCAATCGACCGGGGTCCAATCGTCCGGGGTCTAATCGTCCGGGGTCCAATCGTCCGGGGTCCAATCGTCCGGAGTCCAATCGTCTGGGGTCCACTCGTCCGGGGTCGAAGTTTCTGACCACCAGTCAAAGCACTAGCTGCTCTGCTATACAGTGTAACCACTTACAAGCTAATTACTGCTACATTCTCATCCATCGAAGCACTAGCTGTACACAAACACACACAAACATTAACGTTTACTCAAAATCTTTTTCTATAGCATAAGTGAAATATTGGTCCGGAGTGATAATTATGTATATAGAGGAGACATTGGCCTGGGGTATTAATAACAGATCAGAGAGAAATGCCAATGACATATTGGTCTGTGGTGTCAATGAGATCCTGACATGTGTGTTCTCTTAACGGCTTGCATTGGAATCTCGCAAGTTGTATTTACTGTACCCCCTCCCCAACCTCATCTGATGCGGTTAGTTCTCAATATCATGCATAGACAATAATTTTGATTGTTTAATTATTTCTAAGACATGGAGATTTTGTTATGCATGATTACTTAGGTTAGGTAGGGAAGAGGTTTAAGCCCTGCTTTAATAATAAATGGGCCGCGGTGGTCTAAGTGGTAGCGCACTGGACTGTCGAACCGAGGCAAGAACCCGAGTCACGGGCTCAAGCCGCGGTACTGGCAAAGCCCCCGGGGCATTGTGAATGCTACCTCACTTTCCCCATAGGCCGTCATGGTCTGAAAAGGGGTTATTTTTTAATAATAAATAATGTCAAACATTTGTTTTGGTGCTGAACAGCGGTAATGTAATGAAAACTAATTTCCCTTCATTTGGATCAATTAAAGCTTCATGTTATCTTCATTTATGAATTACTCATAGCAGTCATGGTCTAGTCTTGGAATTTGTATTCAGTATTGTGTCATTTAAAGAATGTCACCTTAAATACTATTACACTAATATAAAAACAGATAAGAAGATTCGGAATACCTTTCACCGATTGCTTCAGTCACCGTAATTTATTACCAGTCGATTCGCGTGTTATTGATGTATGGCGTATGGCTGTAAACCACCAGAGACATGCTTCCGGTTAATACTGCGGCGCTTGGCTGTTAGGGGTGCGACTGAACAGCCTGTTTTCATGTCAATTTTAAAAACACATCCATTGAATTATCCAATAACATTAAGACACAGCTGGTATGTGTGAGACTGAAGTGAACGAGGATCAGTTTGTTTTCTTTTCATATTATTATGTAAAACACATCCATCCTGCAGCGGCATATGTGGGTATGTCCGCCCGGGGCAGATCTAGGTTCCCCCCCCCCTTACTAAAATATTTTGATGCTATAAGGAAAAGATAATTTTATTGGAAAGTAATACAAAGGACATTATACATTTTTATGATAGAAATGAATAGATAAGCTTTCATTTCTTGATATAAAAATGAAGTTTTCTGCTCTTCCTCATGACGTAACCTTCGATGATTCAATGTTGTCAGCCATGGGATGTTCAATAACCAACTCTAGATGAGTCAATGTTGTTAGCCATAGGATGTTCAATAACCAACTTTAGATGAGTCAATGTTGTCAGCCATGGGATATTCAATAACCAACTCTAGATGAGTCAATGTTGTCAGCCATGGGATGTTCAATAACCAACTCTAGATGAGTCAATGTTGTCAGCCATGGGATGTTCAATAACCAAATGTAGATGAGTCAATGTTGTCAGCCATGTGATGATTGAAATGAATATGTAACAATGTTGTGTAAAAAAAAAATGAGAAGAAGGTTTTATTCTTAATAAGATGAGGTGAATTTAGAAACTCATTTCAGTTTTTGACAATTACAGATTTGTAAAACAGATATGATTTTCATACACCAGCTAACGTATTGAACTTGGAAATTATGTCTTAAAATAAGCGTAACAAATTCAAATAATCTCACAAGACATTATAAAGCTAGGACTATTTTACTCACCTTTAAAAAATGCAACCACTTGATTTATTAAGGTTTATTAGGCTAATGCGATCGAAAACGCCCTGCCTTAAATAATATCAAAACTTTGAATATTCTATTGAACTGTCATACGAAATAACAGCTGCGAGAGAATACACCAAAATCGACTCATCTACAGTTGTATTAGAATTAGAAAAAATGTAATTGCAAAATAGAGTTTGAAGTTTATCATTAGCTTTTCTATATTTTCAACATCTTTTTAAATTTTTCATTCTTTGAAGCTATTAAACGACCAGAAATTTGCCACCCCTAAAAAAAAGTTGCTCTCGAGGCATTCGCCCCCCCCCCC
>MUZC01004591.1:168428-178436 GCA_002072015.1 Radix auricularia | reverse complement strand
TCACCTATAACATTGATGTGAGTCATTGCCTGGCACACCTATAACATTGATGTGAGTCATTGCCTGGCACACCTATAACACTGATGTGAGTCATTGCCTGGCACACCTATAACATTGATGTGAGTCATTGCCTGGCACACCTATAACATTGATGTGAGCCATTGCCTGGCACACCTATAACATTGATGTGAGTCATTGCCTGGCACACCTATAAATATGGTGTGAGTCACTTCATAATTGCCTGGCACACCTATAACATTGATGTGAGTCACTTCATAATTGCCTGGCACACCTATAACATTGATGTGAGTCACTTCATAATTGCCTGGCATGAGTCAGTGATTACCTACACACAAACAACATTTCTGCCTCAAGTTTATTATTATCTCCAGACTTTTCAGTCCCTCACCAGCCATAGCATTCACGCACCTATACTAACCATGAATTCGGCTATATTATTATCCTTCCTTTTATACCAGTTTCACGCTATGAATATTTCTAGTCTCTCTACTATGTAAGAGAACGCGACGTCTCGAGAACTTTTGTATGGCAAGAATAAAAAAAACAACCGAATATAAAGGAAGAAAACCCGAAGTTGAAAATCTCATGTTAAAAGAACAAGATTGATATCAACCCTTTCTACCACACATAAAAAAGATTTTTGTTAAAAGGAATTATTCAAATGCATATTATATATTAGGAGAATCCCGTTTCTTCAAGTTGTACACCCTGCTCCCCCCACCCTTTTCCCGGCCACACCAGCACTTGAATTAAACTGCTGAGGTGTGCGATTTCTGTAAGTTGATATCGGTAGATTAAGTTGTTTACAATTTTGTGCGTTAATGGACTTGCCCACAATAGTATTGCATATCAAGATGCGGGATGAAAGAAACACATATAGAACTTGTCAACTTAAATAGTTTCTTTTATGCGTTGTGCCGTTGATAGTCTTTTTTAACGCACGCAAGACTAGAGTGACTCCTTGCTCCTATAAGTAATTCGGTACGATGTTCAACTATAATGTAAATAAATGTATAAATAGATATTTATTTTAAAAATAATGTGAAAATTTCGACTGTATAAGTTAAATTTCTGTTATTTTTTTCAATCAACAAAAACTTGAAAATAAATAGTTATTAACGTTGGATTCAACGCCTCCATATTTTCAGAATAAATCTGCATCCTAAATCCCAATTTCCCATGTCAATACAGATACAAATTCCCATGTTATCATAGATACAACTTCCCATGTCATCACAGATACAAATTCCCATGTTATCATAGATACAACTTCCCATGTCATCACAGATACAACTTCCCCATGTCATCATAGATACAACTTCCCATGTCATCACAGATACAACTTCCCATGTCATCACAGATACAACTTCCCATGTCATCACAGATACAAATTCCCATGCTATCATAGATACAACTTCTCATGTCATCACAGATACAAATTCACATGATATCATAGATACAACTTCCCATGTTATCACAGATACAAATTCACATGTTATCATAGATACAACTTCCCATGTTATCACAGTTACAAATTCCCATGTCATCACAGATACAACTTCCGATGTCATCACAGATACAAATTCCCATGTCATCACAGATACAACTTCCCATGTCATCACAGATACAACTTCCCATGTCATCACAGATACAACTTCCCATGTCATCACAGATACAACTTCCCATGTCATCACAGATACAACTTCCCATGTCATCACAGATACAACTTCCCATGTCATCACATATACAACTTCCCATGTTATCACAGATACAAATTCACATGTTATCATAGATACAACTTCCCATGTCATCACAGATACAACTTCCCATGTCATCACAGATACAAATTCCCATGCTATCATAGATACAACTTCTCATGTCATCACAGATACAAATTCACATGATATCATAGATACAACTTCCCATGTTATCACAGTTACAACTTCCCATGTTATCACAGATACAACTTCCGATGTCATCACAGATACAAATTCCCATGTCATCACAGATACAAATTCCCATATCATCACAGATACAACTTCCCATGTCATCACAGATACAACTTCCCATGTCATCACAAATACAACTTCCCATGTCATCACAGATACAACTTCCCATGTCATCACAGATACAACTTCCCATGTCATCACAGATACAACTTCCCATGTCATCACAGATACAACTTCCCATGTCATCACAGATACAGCTTCCCATGTCAATTCAGATAAAACTTCCCATCTCGTTACAGTCACATGTTCTTATGATACTTATAAAATAATTCTTATCTGAGTGTTATCAGATGCATAAAAAACTGCATTTGCCGCTAACTTCTTATTTTATTACGTTGAAACTGAAAACCCTTGTAATGTAATCACTGCATGGCTCGTATAATCTAGACTATATAATTCGCCAGAAGCTAGAGCAAGCAAACACCAGTCTATATAAATATAAAAATATATATTTGTAGTNTTGTATTATTTTACAGCATTGTCAGACATGAAGACGAACTTTGGCGAGTTTCACCAAGAGCTCAGCAAATTCTGCAGCTCACTGGAAACGATGTTCCTAAAGGAAGCCCCGCCTGAGATGGCACATATCAAGCTTCTCCCCTCGGTGCTAACCTTCCCATGTCATCACAGATACAACTTCCCATGTCATCACAGATACAACTTCCCATGTCATCACAGATACAACTTCCCATGTCATCACAGATACAACTTCCCAGTCATCACAGATACAACTTCCCATGTCATCACAGATACAACTTCCCATGTCATCACAGATACAACTTCCCATGTCATCACAGATACAGCTTCCCATGTCAATTCAGATAAAACTTCCCATCTCGTTACAGTCACATGTTCTTATGATACTTATAAAATAATTCTTATCTGAGTGTTATCAGATGCATAAAAAACTGCATTTGCCGCTAACTTCTTATTTTATTACGTTGAAACTGAAAACCCTTGTAATGTAATCACTGCATGGCTCGTATAATCTAGACTATATAATTCGCCAGAAGCTAGAGCAAGCAAACACCAGTCTATATAAATATAAAAATATATATTTGTAGTAGTGTGCACCTCACTATGCGCAACGCACTGAGACGCGCTATTAGAAGGGATGGGAGTGAAGAAAGATGAAGAAGCATGTTTTAAGTGTTGTTTAAATTATTCGGTTAAATTAAAACCGTTCTGCTTTAGTCCCGTGTCTGCCATCATGCGGCGTTTGCTACGCCGTGGGTCGGATCTCGTATTTGTATGTGTATTTATAGGGTTAAAGCTATAAATATATAGCTTGAGATTTTATTTTTCGTATCAAGAATCCTTTCAAAAATCAGGAACACAACCACAGCAGTTATGTCATGTGAATAATGTGAACTCAGAAATAACACGCATGTATTGTATTATTTTACAGCATTGTCAGACATGAAGACGAACTTTGGCGAGTTTCACCAAGAGCTCAGCAAATTCTGCAGCTCACTGGAAACGATGTTCCTAAAGGAAGCCCCGCCTGAGATGGCACATATCAAGCTTCTCCCCTCGGTGCTAACCCCAAACGACGAGGACTTTCGCTATGGGGACATAGCCAGCCTCTTAAAGAAGTGGGTCTACCTCAAAGATATCCTCGAGAAGATACTCCAGAAAATGCTGCCGAAAATCGATAAGCTCGTCAAACCTGAACACGCTCAGTGGTTCTCCGAACAGAAAAACAAGTTAGAATGGTGGATCTTTGTGGTGAACATGAGCGCTGCGGCCCTTGGCTTGGAGAATCGGAATACACAGCCGGAATACGTCGGTAAATTCAAGCTTAGACAACTATTTAGAGGGGAAAAAAATTATATATATATATATATAAATGTTTTACTCCATGTATTCAATTTTGATCGATATTAACAAGAAATAATGTCAAGATTTTGATTTAGAATAGACGTTATCGTTTATATGCATCATTACAATAATAGGTGCCTGCGAAAATTTTGACTTAAGACATTGTTTTCCATAACATATACATATTCTTTAGGGCTTGAATTCAGACGCGTCACTGGACCAGGGTGGGATGGTGGGGTGGATGCTCACCGCGTGACATCATAACAAGTGGTGACACAATCACAAAGGGTGACATCATCATAAGGGGTGACATAATCACAAAAGGTGACACCATCACAAGAGGTGACACCATCATAAGAGGTGACACCATCACAAGGGGAGAAACCATCTCAAGGGGTGACATCATTACAAGTGTGACATCATCTCAAAGGTTGACACAATCACAAGGGGTGACATCATCACAAAGGGTGACACCATCACAAGTGGTGAAACCATCACAAGTGGTGACACCCAAATGTAAACCCTTTATGTTACCGTTATTTGGAACTGACCGACTCAGAGGAGGTCTATGTGGTCAGTCATGAAGGGGGTGACATCATGAGCTACCACACTGGGTTACACCAACTCCAGTAACGTCGCTGCCTGTATTATATTCAAAACATTCATATTGGAACAAAACATATAATGACATGGTTGACAGGCAAAAGCTACGTTCACCAATCAAAGAAATGTCAGATTGTCAGTGAGGAAATTATAGCTTAAAAATGTGTGTTTTGAGTGCACTTTTGGGAGCCTGATTAGTAGGGATGTTAAAAAGATGCGATCGGAGAGAATTCCATTGTTTCAGAAAAACAGAAACAGATAAGATCGCTCATCGAACGTCATTGTTCGCGTTAGGTAATTCAGGCCTTTTAAATGAATCAAATGGGCGCTTATATTACCTTTTTCCGGTGAGTGTATGTTGCCATACACTTATCTGTGCCCTGGGAACTAGCCTGGTGAGTCGAATATTTTTCACTACGCCACTCATACGCGGATGTGTGTGTCCGTTGCGTTAAGCAAGGATTCCTTACATAACTGTTCGATGGCGTTGTTCGCCAAGGTTGTTAGTTTCAGGTTTGGTCAGTACCACACCTTACTCGATCAGGCCAGTGGTGGGGTCTTAACCATAAATATCAGAGTTTAGGGACTCAAATGCGCACCGAGCATTGCCCAACAAACTCATACTTTAACAGGCTAGACCACAACAGGGACTCGAACTGCCGCCATTGCAGCCAAGCCTCTGAGACAGTCTCACACCTGCTGACGTTGTGTCACGCGCTAGACATAGCCGGGGAGGTACGGGAGCCAAGAGAGTCCCACGTAAAGACAATGTTGTATTTTGTATGGCACTGCTCAGCAGATGGAGTCGGCTGTCCAAGCATTAGCCAGGGCCTTAATTTATGAAATTAGTCTCAGGCCTATACATAATATGTGTTTAGTTTAGTTCGCGTTAGGAACAAAACGAATACGATTGTCTGCAGAAAAGGGTAGTTAAAGAGAGGGTGAATAGACAGACAGAGAAAGAACTTCTTTGTGTGATAGTTAGAACAAGAGTCAATGCATGTTTTTAAAATTACTGGGATCTAATGGAGTGAATGAAGCAGTGGAGTTGTAAAATGATATAACCTTCTTAGAATAAGCCTGGCAGCTACTTTTTGGACTTTTTTTTTTAGTTTTTAGATTAATTGTTTCGGCGAATATTAAAGAAGAGATTTGCAATAACCAAGAAGAATGAGATAACAAAAGCCCACACTAGCGGTTTTGATGGACTGACCGTGAGGCAGTAACGGATTGAGCTCATCTGACGGATGGCGGTGTTAGCGACAGATGGGAGAAATATAGGATTATTAAAAGACTTATTGTCAGAAACAATGTAGCCAAGATTCCTACAAGATGATGTGCAGTTGTATGTCGGAAATAGTTGCCTGAAGAGAAGTATGAAGAGACAAAGTAGAGGATGATTTAATGATTGAAAAAGACGAATGCTTACAATAGCTGAGAGAAACATTGGCAGCAAGTAGATAGGTTGAAATGTTGAATATTTTGTTAATGTTGTTAATGGTCCATTTAACGGATTTGTGCACAGACCAGAGTTGTTATTCGCATTAAAATTAAAGGTATTATGTCAACCCTCTACTTACACTATAATTATGTGTCGTAGTCTTAAGTCAGTCACTTGAATTAAGGCCTGATTTCTCTGTAGAAACTGTTGGTCAGATAGTACCTAAAATCCAATAAGTGAACCAAAATGTTTAAATAATATTTCAGAGGATTTCCAAATCTTTTCGATAATCTTTTACACAGACGTCTTTGATCTGAACCTTCTGACGGTTGGAACTAAGCCTTTTTGACAAGAAGCTAAACAAGAGACACTCTAACGTACCAGAGTTGGAAAATAATCTCCCTCAATAAACACGCATTAAAATATGTGACATGTTAGAGTGGGGATAAAACACGCGTTAATAGACCAGTGATACTGCTTCATATCCTCACATTCTATATGTTTGGTAACATCACGGGAGAGGGGAAGGAAGTGGAGCATTGACGTCATCACGATTTACCGGTCAAAGGATGTACACTCGTCATGCATGAGTGACAAAAACAAGAGCCTAGGTCACACAACCATACAGCGTTGTTGTTTTTTTTTACTTTTTGTGCTTGTGTACGTGCTATTCAAAGTTATTGCTATTGCCTTAGGTTTGTCTACTAATTTAAGGTGGCAGGCTCTTCACTGCGGGCACCGAGCAGAGGCATAGCTAGGATACTTTGCTACAAACTTGGCGCGCCCCTCCTTTACTTATTACTTTTGTTCTCTTATTTTAACATAACTTTGAGCAACACCTTTGCTCCTCTGTACCTCGGCACCAGTGGACATATGTACCCGCCCCCACCCCCACTTAGCTACAACTTCTGTACCGAGAGAAAAATTATCATACCAGATACATAGTAGTTAGTATTGAATCGTTTAAGAAGTTGTTATCCGACCTATTGATTATTCATAAAGTATCTTTTAATCCAACAGTTGTTTCATCTGGAATCGGAGGTGTCAACTTTGGAACAGGCGAATCAAGGGCGAAATTAGACATGTTAAAGTAAGTAGTGCAACATTCTTTAAAATGTGTAGACATTTTATATAATGCCAGACGCCAGATATACATTGCCGATAATTCTTGAAAGAAAAGAACAACAAATGATAGAACTGAATGCTTGTTAACTTCCTGAACTTCCTGTGACCTTTTTGCATATTCTCGTTATTTGGAACAGGAACATTTTGTAGGAGGTCTATGATGTAAGTTGTGAAGGGGTTGACATCATGAGCTACCGCATTGGGTGACACCAACTCTAGTGACATCACTATTGACTGTCCTTGGGGTCAATTAACTGTACTTTCACTCATTATCTAGTTATTGTATGACACCAACTCTAGTGACATCACTATTGACTGTCTTTGGGGTTAATTAACTGTACTTTCACTCATTATCTAGTTATTGGGTGACACCAACTCTAGGGACATCACTATTGACTGTCCTTGGTGTTAATTAACTGTACTTTCACTCATTATCTAGTTATTGGGTGACACCAACTCTAGTGACATCACTATTGAGTGTCCTTGGTGCTAATTAACTGTACTTTCACTCATTATCTAGTTATTGGGTGACACCAACTCAAGTGACATCACTATTAACTGTACTTTCACTCATTATCTAGTTATTGGGTGACACCAACTCTAGTGACATCACTATTGACTGTCCTTGAGGTTAATTAACTGTACTTTCACTCATTATCTAGTTATTGGGTGACACCAACTCTATTGACATCACTATTGACTGTCTTTGGTGTTAATTAACTGTACTTTCACTCATTATCTAGTTATTGGGTGACACCAACTCTAGTGACATCACTATTGACTCTACTTTCACTCATTATCTAGTTTTAACATTAGAACGCTGTTTAAATACAAATCATTCCTTCTGTATGGAATTATTCACTTCAGAATTGTGAATGTTAATTTGTTTGAGGTGAATGTTATGTTTAATTAAAATTCTTTGCTTAAAATAAGTGTTTTATTATGTCATCAAAAAATTCCAGCTATTTTGTTAACTAATTTCTATTTTTGTCTGTATCCACAGAAGAGAAAGAGACCTTAAATTATTGTTGAAATCTCTTGGTTGATGCAAAATAAATTAAAAATGGTAAAATAATAAAGATAATTTTAAAAATTGCCTTGTTTTCCCATACTATCTATTAAATGTGATCATCATAAACATATTATTTATGTATAGTTTTTTTTATGATATTGAGATCCTCATTATTTTCTGTTAGAGTTAGAGTCATTACCACAACTGATCTCTCTTCTGTATAGTTATGCCATGTTTATATTGAAGTCATTCCACTATTTCTATGCTTGCTTTACTATGTCTGTTATGTTTTCCAGATTGTTTTTATGTTGAACGGAAATCTATATTCATGTACATGTACAGTATCTGAACTCTTCCGGCAAACCTGTACAGATCAAAATTCGTATTGTAATAAATAAATAATTATATTAGAAAGTCTATTTAAATTTATTAAGGGGCCATCCATAGAGTACGTCACGCTCCAAAGTGGGGAGAGGGCGTGTAAATGTAAGAAAGTATGACAGTTTGTGACAGGGGGAGGGGGCGGCAATGTTTGATGTCATACATTTATTTTTACATTTTTTGTTCTAATTTATTATTACTTTTTAAAAATTAAAGTTTGAATAGCTTTAAAGATTCCAAAATTTTGTGAAACGTTTGAATTATAGTTTTATGTCAAAATAGCATGAAATGCGTATCTCCTGGATGTGTTGTTCAAAAATATGAATTGAATGCCTCAGAGGGATCAAGAATGGTTTGACAATCATGTTCGCACTAGCCAATATTTCACTAAAATTCTCAAATATAATATCAGGACATAAAATGTTGCGACAAAATACGGAGCTCCTATTCCAACTTTTTTACCTTCGAGGTTCTTTCCTCATCTAATGCCAATCAACCAAACAACTGATGGTCTTAGATCTTCAAAAAGATCATATTATTATGCAGTTTCGTTGAATAACTGTGACAACTGCTGACAAATAAGTAAGCTAATACTAATATTAAAGTTATTTTATTAATCTGATAGTTCTTTTAAATAGTGGTCTGCCGGATTTCGGCTCCAGCTCCGGCTAATTTGGAATCCGGCAG
Organism: Radix auricularia; assembly: GCA_002072015.1. Lineage (NCBI taxonomy): Eukaryota > Metazoa > Mollusca > Gastropoda > Lymnaeidae > Radix > Radix auricularia. The sequence goes on along the minus strand of MUZC01004591.1, from coordinate 169,336 downwards.
GATTTCACTTTATAAATCCGGCTGGTCGGTAGAGCCCTAATTTATATATGTTCATGATGGCTGTGGCAAATACGAAATCTGGCTATTTTAACAAATATAAATCCGGCAAAATTCGGCTCCGGTCGGATTTCAAAAGTTTAAATTCGGTTCCCCTTTTTTTAAGTGGAAATTTTATATATTAATACAGTTTAATAGTGAAGTTTATTTTAAGTATTTAATTAAATGTTTTAATTAGGTGTGAATATTTTTTTAAAATCGAAAGTGTGACGTACTTATGTGTCAAAAATAGCGTGAGGTACTTTATGGACGGCCCCTAAATGGACAGTACGTTCGTTCACGTCGATGTAAAATTTTACCTTTTACTCGGGGGCAAGACACAAATTCTGCGCCCCTTGACGGACCGAAAAATTCTGGGGGCTCACTGAGCCCCCAAGAAAAATTTGAAATTTTACGGTTTATATGGTTCAATTTTGAAGCAAATGATATTTTAATGAAATACAATACAGACTAATGATTCTCTATACGATTATAAACAATTTTTTTGAAGAAAAAAAATACTCTACTAATTATACATGACTCGAATAGACATAATCTAAAATAAATGGATTATCCTTGATTTGAATGTCGTCAATCTCGCTGTTAAAATTGATATTCTCAAGTGTTCTCTTTCGATGCTAAGGAGTGCAAGATCATCCAGACGATCTTGATCCATTGAAGCACGTAATTAAGACAAAATAAGGTTTACTTTGCTGAAGGACCGCTCACAGCTTTTAGTTGAAACAGCAATTTTTAGAAGTATTTGAAGTGAAATGCGCAGATTCGGAAATACGTCATCTCCATATGAAACAATAAAATCGAGAAGATCCAAAGTAGTTTCCGGTAGAACTTCAGTCCGGGTACTGAGCATC
>MUZC01004591.1:130132-150637 GCA_002072015.1 Radix auricularia | reverse complement strand
TCGAGTGAAAATGAGGTAGAAGGATGAATGGAATGGTTTCCTGTGACAAATCTGCACACGGCACATTTTATTATTCCACACGAAACGAATTATTTTAGTCTACATTCTTGCGATTGTGCGCGAATCGTTGCTTGAGGCGAGGATTTTCATTTACGGCATATTAAATTTTAATGCATATGGCATCGGCATCACTTAAAAACAAGTATACTATAGACTATAGTATAGCAAAAATCGGCTGATATATTTATAATCAGTAGACCAATATAAAATCTATTTGAATAATTTATTTAAATAAATTTAGATTTTAGAATTAATACACACACAAATAATGTCGCATTGTAATATACATAAATACATTATAAAGAAGAGTTTGTTATTGTTAAAATTTAATTCTTTCCAGGTGTCTACTGCAAAGAGTGATTAAAACTAGTCGTAGCAGAAGTTGCGTATGTCGTAGCACTAGTTTCCTGACTAGCACTACGACATGTCGTAACGCTAGCAACATCCGACCGGGTCGTCTGCTATTACGACAATCTTGTCCTAATGCTAGCAACATCCCGCCGGATCGTCTGCTGTTACGACATGTCGTAGCACTAGTTTCCTGACTAGCGCTATGACATGTCGTAACGCTAGCAACATCCGACCAGGTCGTCTGCTGCTACGACAAAATTGTCCTAGCGCTAGCCACATTCTTTTATTTTCGTTTTATTTGTGTATTGTATGTTAGTCAATGTTAGGTACTTCGATACTCGTTCGCGCATCTTTCTGCGCATGTCGTAAATTCACGCAAAAACTGTCATGGCGTTTTTTGTTATTGTTATACAGTTATAGCGTTACTTTTGCGTTCTACGTCACATTTTTCAAAATAGAGAGCTCTTCTTCATTAGTGACGATTACCGCATAATTGCTTAGTATTTTGACGGCAGTGAGATTCGATCCCGCTATCAATCGTATTATATCATTTTCGAAGCAACCGTACTATCATTTGATCTAGCGAAGCTGTTGAGAAAATGTAATTTTTAAAATTTATTCCGGCATCCTTCCGTCTCGCGAGACGATGGTGCATCACCGTTGGGTTGCATTTTCTCGAGTGGCTGTGCAGTCCTATCCTTAAGTGACAGTCTTTGCCACAGTTTTTACACACGAGTTCTGTGCTTCCAAATGTTTTGGCCTTTCTCCTAGCTCTTCTGTCTGCAGCCTCCTCCATTCTTCGCTCCTCGGCTACTATGACGCCCTCTTTGACAACTGTGCGCCACGTAGATCGGTCTTCTGCCTTACACTCCCAGTCACTTGTATGTATTTTGGCTGCTTTCATGTCCCTTTGACAGACATCTTTAAATCGCAAGCGTGGGCGACCTGTTTTCCTCTTTCCTGAAGCAAGTTCACCATATAGGAGGTCCTTCGGGATGCAGCCGGGGCTCATTCTTTTGACATGTCCTAGCCACCTCAGGCGTCTTTAACTAAGAATTGAGAACATGCTTGGGGTATTGGCACGCGTTAGGACCTCACTATTAGGCACTTTGTCTTGCCATTTAATACCTGTTTTATAACTGTTTTTCATTTAATGGCTCAATCTAGATTTTTTTTAATCCTTTAAAATTCATTAATAAGCTTATCTAGTGATCATGATATTTCATTATGAGAATTATGGTTTAGTATTTAAGTATTAGTAATAGCATAATTGAAATACAAAAAATTGTTTACGACATGTCGTAACGGCAGACAACCCTGGCGGATGTTGCTGGCGTTATGACATGTCGCAGCACCAGCCACATCCGCGCGGGTTGTCTGCCGTTACTTTGTCGTAGCAGTAGACACTCCGAAAATAAAAATAAAAAAATAAAATTAAGAAACTTAGCTGCGGTGAAATCCAAAGTCACTGAAAGTTTCACTTTCTTGGATTCTTTGGATTTCTGTGTCTCGCAGTGCATATTTATACTAAGGCTCTTTTAGTACTTTCAATACTGGTATTGGGATCGATATATTAATTTGTCGTCATATAGATAAATTCATGTGATAATCTTTTCTTATTTTATTTTGTGTGTTTGTCAAAATATCACTTATTATGAATTATCGGTGACATCAATATCAGGAACTTAACATGCTTCCGATACTGATATTACCGATATCATAATATCGGCCAGCTGATATATCGGTAGACCCCTAACAATAATTGTAGTTGTAGTAAAATTGGTGAACTGAAAGTCTAAGTAAAATAATTTCTTTATAAATTCTTCGGTAATACTAAGTAGTAATCTTTTAAAAACTCCTTGACATATTTTTATTTTATAAGTTCAAACTTGTTGCTATTTTTAAAATTTAGAAATAATTAGGTCTCAAAAACTGTTATTACTATTAATAAATTATGTCTCACTACTAAGGACTTTTAAATATCAATGTCCCCGTCTTAATTATCACAAGTAAAAAGACAAAAAGTGATGCTCTCTTTACATATAATCATTCATTTCTTACCACTCTTCTACCACTACCCTCCTACTCTCCCTTAGGTGCATAATTTAAATAATGAATGATGCCTGTGATTTTAGAAAAGCCCATGAAAATCGCTCTTTAAATTTAAATTGACTTAATTTAATTTTATAACAACTTGTTGGTCTAAGTAATATTTTGTTTTTAGTAAGAGTAATTAATCGTTTTTAATGCAGAAAAGGTGACACCAACTATAGGTAAAGATTTTCTTTACCATTAATATCATGAATTTTTCGTTTCTCTTATCATTATGTAGAATTGAAAAAAGCTGCAGAAGGTCTAAACTCAGAAAAAGTTAAACAGATCGATAAATCTCTCCAGGAGCTCACAACAACAGGAAACCCAACACTGAATGCAGATGAAATTAAAAAATTTAAACACTTGTGCAGGTGAAAATTTTTATAAATATATATTATATATATAGCTAGTTACATATATTAATTTTGAAATTATTTTAAACATTTAGTTTTTTAAAATATATTTTATATTTTAATTTGAAGTCATTGAAGACTGTCATAAAAAATTCTAAAAACATTGTTGATAATATTATTTAGTGGACCATAAACATGGACTCATTTGATTTAAAAGTTATAACTAGTTTAATAATTTTTGTGTGAAATCAAAAGCATATAATACTGCACCTCAGTTCAATACAGCACTAATATTACACATCATTTCTTAAAATAATTATTTTTCGTAGATTCATTAAAGCCAAGAATATTAATAGTACAAATTTCAATGACATGTTTAAGTGATTTATAGTATTACAAGATGACCCCCCGCAGACTTGCTCATCATAGATAATGCAAAAAACGAGAGGGGGGTGAGAGAGCGGACACAAACAGCAGCACGAAGTAATAATTTTTAAAAAAAGTAAACGTGGAGACATGTGCACAGCGGTTGTTGTTACCTGCCTCCCACCTATTACATGTACTGCCATTTCTTGCCAAACATAAACTGTGATTTTCCTAATCTAGTGTTAGTCATGTTTGCAAAAAATTGGGAAAAGAACAGGCAGAAAAAAACATTTAATTTTCTTTTAAAATTGTTCCATCTGGGTATTGAACCCAGGATTTTCTGTGTGCAAGGCAGATGTGATAACCACTACACTACGAATCATATATTTTTCTGTGCAGGAACAATACATGTGAATGCAAGAAGTATTGTTGCCACAATATATTTTGTTCCTTGTTTTTTGGAGAATATCGTCAGAATATTACTATTGTGATTGAGCTTAAAATAATTATATTAACCAACAATTACATAAACTTACTGATCTTATATACTTCTGAATTTTAGTGGCGAGTTGTAAGATATACATATAAATAGATAATTTTACACAGTTATATGGTTTTGCCGCCATCTCACATTTAGGATACACAGTAATATTGGTGATCAATTTAATTTCTTGTAAACTTGAAAATTTCAGGCATTCTGATGATTATGTTCGCTATGCATTCTTTCTAATTATGAAACAACTTAAAAAGAAACACTCTGAGGTGAGACTGTCAACATTTCAAGTTGCTGATGAATTATTCAACCGATCACATGCATTCAGAGAAATGTTGGTCAACCATCTTCAACATTTTCTTTCCCTCACTACAGGTAGGTAAAAGTTATTAATTATCCTAAATCCAATACTTTAAAAAAGACCCATTTAAATATGAAAAATTACTTAATGCCTTACTACCCTAAATAAATAACTATATTCGAGGGTCTCCATTTAAGCCATGTAATTAGATAAATAGTGGAGCCAGATTTGTTGATGCTTCAACAAAAGTCAATTGACCCCTTGTTTCTAGTAGATCCTTACTTCAGCTAAGAATGAAGAAAATAGAAATAGACTGCACAGTATTCACAATATTTGAAACAAACTCTCCAGAGACAGAGCCAAATATGTCATTGCCCCCACCTAAAGCAGCTGCTAACAAACTCAAGACAGAAACTCTTCATGCTGTACAGCGCTGGTATGACAAGTATGGACAAGGTTATAAAAAGCTGGCACTGGGATATGATTATCTCAAAAACTGTAGACATGTGAGCATCGTGGTAGTGTTTTAACAAGTGATTTGATATGACTTAGAGATGCATGATATATGGCAAATGCTTAACAGTATTTTAAACACAAAGGTAAAAAAAATACACTAATGAGGCCTTTATCACACATTGAGAAATTTGTTGTAACCTTCTTTTATATATTAAACTTTGTTTTCTTACTGATTTTTAAAGGTGGACTTCAATCAAATGAGAGCACAGAATCTAGCTGATAGACTGAGGATTGAAAATGAAGAAAAGAGAAAAGAAAAAATAATGGCTGAAAAATTAGCTAAAGTGCTGCAAGAAATTGCTGGTGGGTAATTACTCTTTCATTAAAAGTTCATAGTCCAATCTCTTTGGTTGTAAAAAAATATTATAATCTCTATAATAATTGTCTCATCAGTATATCAGCAAATTTATCAAATTGTGTTCATTTTAATTAATAATTCTGTTAGTAATCAATAATTTTGTTTATGTCATACATTTACACCTGGAGCTATATAGTACTGGATTTTAAACAATTCACTTCAGCATGTTGATTTACTATAGTTGGTAATAAATTTAAGCTTTCCTTGCTATGTGCCTGTGATCAATATAAAATACAGGTATGAGAAAAACTTTCAGCTTATTTAAAAAAAAAAAAAATTAAATTGGATGTTATAGCTGAAAGCCTGCCAGCAACAACAATAAATTTATCTCTATCCTGTGTTTCATTTTGCATCACCTTGAACATTGTCCTCCCCACTGTACACTGTTAATCAGATAAGCTTCTGTTTTCTTTTAAATTTAGTTAATAGTGATTAGACTGATGATTTCAACACCTTATAAACTGTCAATACAGCTTAAATAAAAATGACTTCTGCAAGAATAAAGCCAAATTATTTCATATTTATGTCACCATGAGACTTATTATATATATGAAAATTTCAATTTTCCCCCCAGACATGAAATCAGAAATTGAAAACTGTGCCAGTGAAGCAGAAAACTGTTTAAAGTTGTTACTTCCAACACCAACAGATTTTCTTATTGATTTTAATGATGACCACAACAAAGAGAAGAAACAAGCTGACGTTGATAGAAAACCATCAGCTCAAGATTGTGAGGACGGAATGAAGAGTAATGAGGCATCAACTGAAGATAAGAACAAGAAGACTTTTAATAGCAAAGAAGATCTCAATGGGTCATTGTCATGTGACTCAGTTTCAGCAGCCTGTGAAACACATCTCAGTCAGTCTTCCGTGTCTGAGGACTTGACTAAACCTTCATCTTCAGGACATGAATACTTGCCAGAGGATTGCTGTGAAAATGTGGACATGGATAAGGAGGAAAGTGACAGTGCTGGGGAGGATGAAGAGGATTGTGATGAAAGTGGTGACCTGTTTGCCCATGGCCTGGTCAATCATAATTTCAGTTTAACATTGGAAGTGCCAGAGCTTGTGTCTGTGCAGGAGACAGGTGACAACACAGATTTAATATGTACATTGAAGGATGCAAGTAAACTCATCTCAAGCAGATACCTACCAAAAGTGACCAGATGGTTAGAAGTAAGTTAATAGTTTATTTCATCTTAATTATTGTAGATGCTCCTTCTATACTGAAGGTTATTGTGCCCACAGCTATTCATGCTTTATAACTAGTTGTGGATTTTTGTTAAAGTTTAAAATTGGTCATAGAGTTTTGATTTTTCTGGTGTGTGCACACAGCTAATAAATTTGACTAAAGTAGGTGCAGATTCCATTTGCAATCGTGAAATGTACCAAGGTATAACCCCTTTTTGTATAATGTGCCATGTTGTAACACCTTTTTATATAATGTACCAAGGTATAACCCCTTTTTATATAATGTGCCAAGGTTGTATTAGTAAAATCTGGTCTGTAATTTAATGACATGCACATTTGTTTCAAAATGTAAGGAGTCTAAGACCTTCATTGGGATGGCAATGAGATCTGTAAGCTAAAATTCTTGATTTTGGTCCTTAGCTACTTCATAATTCAGAGCAGATAAATGAATGAACATATTTTTAAACATTTTATTTAAACAAGCTAATACATTTTAGTATGATAATATCTCCTATAAAGCTGAAAGCATAACTATTTTAAAATAAATTCTTAAAACTTTGATCATTCAACTTTTTTTAGGATGCATATTAAACCTATGAATGAACAATTACGGCCCTTTAATTGGGGGTAAATTCAGGGTCAGTATGTTTTTCCAAATAAACATATTTTAAAATATCTTTAAATCATAAATATAATTATATCAATATCAGTAATGTATTACATTTATTCAAAATTGGATTAACAATAATAAATTTCAATTAATCTTTCTCTTTTGATTATTGCAGATTCTCAGTAAAAATGGTGCTGCACAAGCAGACATTAAGGCAGCAATTGAGATGAAAGTTAATTTAGAGTCCATCAGGGTCAAATGTGTGGAATTAAACCTTGTATCTATGAAGAAAGAAAAACTTGATGATGATGAGTCAGGTGGGGTTTGTCAACAATATAATCAAGATAAATAATAGTTTCTATCATGAAAAAATTTCATCATTTACACCTAACAAACACACATATATAATCTCTATCAAAATTTGCTGAGTGTTGTATGGCAGATAGCTGCACAGCAACTGTGCAGCTAAGAGGGAACACTGCAAGGAATCAAAGCAAATTTCCTTTCTTTTGAACCAATAAAATCATGTCTTATTAATTTAAGTGATTCAATGTTTATTTAAAAATATGTGTTTTTTTATTTGTATAGATGATGATTTTGAAGAAGTGCCAGAGAAGGAGGGCTATGAACCCAGGATACCTAATCATTTAAGGGCTGAATATGGTAAGACATCACACTATCAAGTAAATATGTAAACATGGGTTAGAGGTTTTTATATTAATGATAAATACATAATTTTTTACAAAATAATTCATATTGATTAATAAACTGAACTAAGTTATTTTTTTGAGAGATAGAGTTAAGATTAAGAAATGTATTGTATGACATCTTTGTCTAACTTGGCATTTTCATTTGTAAATTTTTTTTCAAGTCCTTAAACACCTTTTGAATAAATAGTTAAAATTTATTTTCACCAAAAACTTAAAGAAAAGAAAATTAAATGTAACTGCAATTACATTCTGTTAAGGACTTTCTGGCCCATCTACTAGCAGTCAACATCTATCTGGGTCTAAAAACAATCCAAGTCCTGTAGAATCTTCCAATGGTGTGAACAAAACTGACAAAATTTTTAAGCGTGAGTCAACCTGGAGCCTGAAAGAAAAGATTGCCAAGGATGATATAGCTGATCCCACATCATTAGCTGCAGCTTTGGTCAATGTGAAATCTGAAAGGTGATTATTTTGTGTCTTGCTTGTTGACATATGTAATCATCTTAATGTAGGTATAATATGATTTTTCATGTTATTTCTGATTTTAACTTATTAAATAACTACTGTATTATTAGCGTTGTTAGCTGTGAGACATTTATGGCTAATCTGAAAAAAAATTGTGAAATTTATATGTTGTATTAAAATGAAATGTAATTATTTCACTCATATGCTACAAAAGAACTTAGAAAAAATAACTGGGGATTAAATTTTATTTGTGTTAAGTACTATGGCATAACAAATATATCAGTCGCTTCTGTGTCAGTTCCAGTACACATATCATGTTAAATAGAAGATCTAAATTAATACAGCTCTTCACTATTGTTAATAATCTTACTATCAAGGCATTAATGCGACTTATTATTGATAAATGTATATATTTCCTCATTATAAGGACAACACCCTCAGCTGAAAACAAGGTCACAGCAGGGTGCAGCTATGAGAAGCCCAATAATAAGCTGGAAAAAGTTCCATTTGTTGAGTTTGGAACAGATTTGGCCTTCTGGGAAAACCCAGACCAAATGGAGGCACCCTCTATTATAAAGTATTTTTTTTTTAAAGTGTTATTACCAGATAAGATTGAAAAGTAGTATTTTAACAAAAATGTATATATAATTAATAAGTTGAAGCACAGATCAAATAAACAGGGTGTATTATTTTTGTGTGTGCAGATTTCTAATTAGCTCAATTTTCCTCGGAAACAGGTTTGATTCGCTGCATAGATTTTGGGCACCCAAAGAATCAGATACAGAAAAGCCTTCCCAAGTAAGTGGAAATCTGTTATCATCATAAAGATTAACAAACTTTGTGCAGTGGATGAATAGATAGACTTACAAAGCCAAACCACAATTGGCAAGGAAAATTTAGTTATTTTCATTATAAATTCAAAATTATTTTCTGCATAATATGATTGATCTATTAAAATAGCACTGCAGAAAAATAAATTTTTCAATTTTTCTATCTACTATCATTCTGGGTTTTTTTTCTATCAGCATGACCTTGCTGCCTTAAAAAATAGAGTTTTTACATTTCCTGGTAAATTTGAACCAGTCAAATGGAAGTGCCGTGCACCTATGCCCAATGGAAAACTTTGCCAAAGGATGGATAGGATCAAGGTAAGGAAAAGCATTATAGCATTTTATTAAGAAATAGTCTTGTCCTACAATTACAAACAAAATAAGATGTATACATTATTTTTTAACTGTTAATACCACAATGTAAAATAATAAGTGCAGAACACGCACCTACATAATTGTTATAGATTTAAAGAATAGATCTTTTCTTTAATCATGGAAAATAAAATAATGTACTCTTTAAATTATAAGTATGTTAATGCAATAAAAAAAAATATTTCACGAATCATTTGATTATAAATTATCTTCCTTGGTACAGAATCATAGAAGTAGAAGCAGATTTGAGAGTCACAGGAAATGTATAGTTGAATGGAAAAATATTGATTGGATAGAGTAGATAAAAAAAGATTTATTAAGTAGACATTGATTGAATACTCAAAATTTATTATTAGAAACACCATTAGTAAATGTGTATTTTCTAATTTAAGGTGAATGAATTTTTACAAAAAGTATCACAAAATATAATTTTAAAAAACTGTTGATGTAAATTATATAATGCTTCCTTCATTTAAAAATTTTTCTCAGTGTCCATTTCATGGGAAAATAATAGCCAGAGATGAACAGGGTCAACCAAATGGGACGAATTTGCCAGGCAATTCTTCAGTTAGTACTGATGAGTCATCTCCATCAGTTGTCAAAACAACAGGTACAGTAGTAATCTTTAGAAAAAAACTCAAATCTACTGTAGTAATCTTAGAAGAAAACTCAAATCTACAGTAGTAATCTTTAGAGGAAAACTCAAATTTACAGTAGTAATCTTAGAAGAAAACTCAAATTTACAGTAGTAATCTTTAGAGGAAAACTCAAATTTACAGTAGTAATCTTTGAGGGAAACTCAAATCTACAGTAGTAATCTTTAAAAAAAAACTCAAATGTACAGTAGTAATCTTTAGAAGAAAACTCAAAATCTACAGTAGTAATCTTTAGAAGAAAACTCAAATTTACAGTAGTAATCTTTAGGAGAAAACTCAAATTTACAGTAGTAATCTTTAGAAAAAAAATCAAATCTACAGTAGTAATCTTTAGGAGAAAACTCAAATCTACAGTAGTAATCTTTAGGAGAAAACTCAAATCTACAGTAGTAATCTTTAGAAAAAAACTCAAATCTACAGTAGTAATCTTTAGAAGAAAACTCAAATCTACAGTGGTAATCTTTAGGAGAAAACTCAAATCTACAGTAGTAATCTTTAGGAGAAAACTCAAATTTACAGTAGTAATCTTTAGGAGAAAACTCAAATCTAAATCATAAAAGCTAGTTTAGATTTTTAAAATAATTATTACATGACACATATATTTCAGGACTCTTAAATTTCAATATTTTTAAAACAGTTTTTGTAATGCCAGGTGAAGATTCTGACGTAGTTGCTTACAATGCCCCAGAAGAAACCCATGTTTGTCAGGTGTTAGGTTTTAATGGGGCCAATCTAAACTTCTGGGCTGTTTCTTTCATGTTTTTTTAAGTTGTTTCTCAATTGTAGGGCATTAGTGTTTTTGTTTAATTTTGTAGAGATTCCACCTTGGAAGGACCCAGAGCTGCAAAGAGAAATCGAACAAGCCACTGGCCATGACCTTGGGTCAGTCCGTTCTCAGAAACTTTTAGACAAGGGGAAGAAAGGAAAAGGAAAGAGTAAAGCAAAGAAATCCAAACTCACAGATATCAATACCAGTAAAAACACAACAAGAAAACGCTTGGAGAATCGAGTATTTAATAAGTAAGTGATTTTAACATTTCATATACACACAATTGTTTAGGGTAAATTTGTCAAGGTATGAGAATCACTGTCAATGAGTTGTTCTGAGTTGTTGTGAGTTATTGTGAGTTGTGGTGACAATGTTATGAACTCTGTTCAGTTGACGGACTTTTGAATGTCAGTCAAGGACTTGAGAGGGCGCGCAAGGGCTATATATAGTGTGGGTCTGTGTAGTGTGGGAGAGAGAGTGGAAAAAACATCGGAGAGACTAGTAACGTCAGAGTGTGGACGTTCGGCCAGGGCTGTGTTGTTGACAGATGGTGTTATCGAGGTTGCTCGAACACTGTGAAGGCTGTGAGCCTGTATGCCTATGCTGTGATGTCTCGAACACTGTGAAGGCTGTGAGCCTGTATGCCTATGCTGTGATGTCTCGAGCACTGTGAAGACTGTGAGCCTGTATGCCTATGCTGTGATGTCTCGATGGCTGTATGGACTGCAGTGGAATGCAGATAGTGACGAATTTATATCTCAATAAAGAACTTATGATCTTTGACAAGAGTCTGTCTTATTAAGATTGTATCCAGAACCCAGACGCAACAAAATTGACATAAGATAAGATTCATTTATTGATCCAATAAAATAGAATGTTTATAGAATGCACTGAACATTTGTATTTTCAGGACATAAATAAATTTTAAAAATATTGATTTCCAAAATTTTGCAATAAGGGCATTTCAAAGCACAGGAAATTTAACCAATTTAATATGTTCGGCCGCATTGTGCGTCACTGCGATTTTGACTGTAAGTTCAGTCACTCTCTGCGCCACCAATGGTTTATTTCATTTTATTGGTAATCCGACTTTTCCATTCAACAATTTTATTTAATAGCTTATAAACTTTTTACTCGGAAGCGTTTCTGTTGTGTGAAATTTTGAACGGAATAAACAATTTTAGTGTAATCTGTGCTGGTTTTTTCAGTTAAAAGATTTTGAAAAAAAAAACAACAACAAAACAGCTGATCAAAATGGCTTCATTGAGTACTAATCCTAATACTAATCTATTAATTTTTTTCAATCTATCACTGCTGATCAAGCAAATAAGTTGATTCGTATGGACAAATAAAGTTCTAATGACAATAAATTTGAAGACTCAGTGTCGACAGTGATTTTGAAAATTTACTATTTTATAAATATTTAGAGTATAATTATTGTCTAATTAAAAATAAAATTGAAATGTGTCAGGGGAAAGAAATTCATACCTTGATAATTTCTGGAGCTACTCCAATGAAACTTTCCAGTTGTTTTAGATATATAATAAGACTTAATTGTTAGAAATATTAATTTGATTGGATTATTTTTACCTGATTTAAGAGCTAAAAAATTTTCAATTCCCTTTTTTACAAAAACATGTAACAATATCTCTGAAGGGTTTTTTGGGGCAATTTTGTATCACTTTTAAATAGTAAAAACATATTCCTTTTTACCACGTTTTTCTTAGTTTGCTTTCTTGTCTGTCTTTCCGGGGCAAAAATTGAATTCCTTTTTTGAACCACTTCTGATCATCCAATTTTGATGAAATTTTGCATGCATACTTGATTCACATGACAATTTAATATTTCATTAATTATAGTACTCAATTCTACTTAAATGAAAACTAAAAAGTATAAAATAAAAATATTTTAAAAAAAGTTTTAAAGATACCACGTTTTGTGAACTAAAAAGAAGAAAATAAACTAAAAACGTGGGGCGCATTCGGCTGAAATTAAATGAAGTATCATATATAGACTGTGGAGGAATTTGAAACTGAAAAGTTTAATGTAATAGCATTAATAGACCAAATTTCAGCCGAATGCGCCTGACGTTTTTAGTTTATTTTCTTCTTTTTAGTTCACAAAACGTGGTATCTTTAAAACTTTTTTAAAAATATTTTTATTCAATTACCTTAATTTTGATATGCAGCATGATATAGTTTTGATAAATAGTAAAACCAGAATTTTCCAGTTTAAAATCATCAGGTGGAATTAATTATTTACCTTAAATTTTACTCAGTTCCTTTAAAAAAAATTGGGATGCATTGAATGGGTTAAATATTGTTCTATCTTAGAAAATGACAATATTTGTTTAAATTGGTTAGCCTCTAGACAAGCACTCTGGTAAAAATCTTCTTGTCTGGAAAGCATAAAAATGTTTTTTTTGTGTTTTTTTTTTAAAATCTAATTAAATTTTATTATATATAGCACTCCTTTTGCCATAATTTTTTAAATGGGAGACATAGTTGAAAATATTGTTTGTCTGGATAATTTTTATATCTTGTATAGTTTTCATATGTATACTTGTTATGTCCTAAAATCTTATTAACTACTGTTGTTACTTTCTAGCATCTTATTGATTTAATCATGAAATTTTTAACATACCTAATTTGTGTGTACAAAAGTTACAGTTATCATTGAATCTTTACTAAAAGGAAGCTAAAGAGTAAATAAAATAATAAATGAGGTCTATTTAAAGAACTAAATAAATAAATAAGGATTCTATACTTGTTTTTTTTTATCTTTAACTTTAACATTGGCATGTAAGTAGTCTGGGCTGTTGTATTAAGTAGCAATGTTTCAGTTGTGAATTTTTTCATGGGGAATTTTTGCTCCTGGCTCATGTCCATGAGGAAATTATCATTGGAATCTTAAACTTTTAAACGACACTTTGCTTTCTTTCCTTTCACAGAAGATCTCTCAAGCGAGTCTGCTCTACTCTTGACAGCACAGACTACAAGAGGGTCAGAGACAAGTTCGGAAACCACTTTCAGTACAGCTTGCATTAAATCTGAAACCATTTACAATCTGTGCAAACCAAAACCCCTTTCGTACAGCTTGCATTAAATCTGAAACCATTTACAGTCTGTGCAAACCAAAACCAGTTTCGTACTGAAGGTCGCATTTAATTGAGATCTAGACTTGTTTCCTAACTGAAACATGTCATCTATTTCTATACTATGTGATGTTCAAAAAAATGCTTTCACATAATATATAACCAAGAAATGATTCATTTAGTAAGATTGTTCTGTAAACTCTTGGAACCAAAATGGCCAAATGAGCAAGAAATGCAAGAAGTAATCTCATAAGCTGGTGCAAAAAAGATGAGTCAGCCAATCTTGTGGCTTGAATTGGCTAGATTTACCAAACCACTTCAAGAGGTTTAAAATAACTTTGTTAAAATGTATACAACAAATAGACCTGTCCATGAAATTAAAATGTATGCAACAAATAGACCTGTCCATGGAAATAAAATGTAAACAACAAATAGACCTGTCCATGGAAATAAAATGTAAACAACAAATAGACCTGTCCATGAAAATAAAATGTAAACAACAAATAGACCTGTCCATGGAAATAAAATGTATACAACAGCCAAAACTTCAAATAGACCTGTCCATGGAAATAAAATGTAAACATCAAATAGACCTGTCCATAGAAATAAAATGTATACAACAGCCAAAACTTCAAATAGACATGTCCACGGAAATAAAATGTATACAACAAATAGACCTGTCCATGAAAATAAAATGTATACAACAAAAAGACCTGTCCACGGAAATAAAATGTATACAACAAAAAGACCTGTCCATGGAAATAAAATGTATACAACAAATAGACCTGTCCATGGAAATAAAATGTAAAAAACAGTCAAACCTTCAGATAGACGTGTCCATAGAAAATGCTTGAACTCACTGAAGGACAAAATGATTTTTTCCCCTCTTGCTGAACATGCAAATATCATAATCCCTGCCAATAGCACCACTTTTGCATTGAATCCAGTTTTTACCATAATGGTATTTGATCTGTATGATTTAACATTACAAAATGTTATAGGTGTGTTCTGTAGATTTAATAAGCCCAGCCATATATTATGTGTTTCATCATTTCAAGTTTTCATGTCTCTGCTTTACTTTATTATGTCACCTGTTATCAAGGAAAAAATGTGCAATCTTTATATTAATATTATTTATGATTTTATTTATTATTAATAAGCTATGAAAATTATTCACTCTTCTACATATATTTCGCTTGTCTTTTTTATTTTTATTCATAATTATGTGTATATATAATATATGTATATATGATTAAAAAATGATTTTCAGAATATTAAATTTCTTAATATTTTATGTTTTTGTTTTTTTGGCTTTTATTGTGCAACATAAATTTAGGTGTTTTTTTTATATAATGTTAATTGTTTCAATAATTTGTATATCATTATGCAGTTGCTCACCGCCAATAACAGATACTGGGCAGCAAACTTATCCTCACAATGAATAAGAAATCTCAGCAAAGGTTTAAGCAGTTATTGCTTACAATAATAAAGCCCCATGTTTATTTAGGTGAACTTCATAACCTTTGTTTAGATTTTAATGCCTGTTTATGTTGTTAAGTGCCTGAAATTGGTTTGCAGAGGAGGGTGTTGTGTAGTGTAACACTTTAGGCCAGAGGTCAGGAAACCATGGCTCGCTAGCCAGATGTGGCTCTATTGATGGCTACATCTGGCTCTCAGACATATGGTTGATTATATTAAAAAAGTTTATTCAGACTTTGTTTATTGCATATTTGTAAAAAAAAAAAGCAACAAAAATATAAACAAAACAAAACAGCATAACAATGTCATTAAAAAGAGTTCAGAGACATACTTATTGTAATTTTAGTGTTAAAATCACTCAAAATTGAAACATTTACTTTTTAGTTGTAAACATAATGTATGGCTCTCACAGAATTACTTTTCATAATATGTGTAGATTAGTGTGGCTCTCTCAGACAAAAAGTTCCAGACCCCTGCTCCTGGCGAATTGAAACAATTATGAGGGTATAATGAATGCACTGCAAGATTCAAAACTGTTTAAATGTCTTCTTAGCCGAACACTGCTTACCATATAACTTAATTTTTACTTAATAACATTCCTCCAAACATTCTAGAATTGTAAAAATATGTGTTCAGATTTATGGTAAATAATTAAAGTCACAGCAATAGTTTGTCATACCCTTTTCATTATCAAGTTCATAAAATTAGATGCCTGATATTATATAAAGATAAAATCAAAATAGGACGCAGGCACTGAGAGGGGAGAGTCAGTTAATTTGGCTAACGTGTGGGCCACACGGCCGGATTTAGACTTAAAGAGGCCCTAAGCCAGTGGCGGATTTAGCTTTGTCTGCGGGGGGGGGGGGGCAGTAGAATTTCAGGGGGCGCCGAAAATTTTACTAATAACAGATAATTGCTAACGATTAATTAATCGTTAGTTTCGATTTAAGCCAAACAATTTAATTTATTATGTCGTAAGTAACACTTATTTAACGTTCTTGATGAAAATCTAAATAACATTGGAATGTCTCCTTTATATATCAAATTTTCACCAACTACGCAAAAGTGTGTTGACATTAATTGGTTCAAGTTATGTGCGGTCCAATTGACAATATAACCGGCAGAACTGAACAATCATTGACATGGAACTGATGTAACTGGTATGCTCAAAACGGTATTGGCAAGGAATGACATTATCAGATAATGGTGTTCATTAACTTTCCACCATTGTACCGGATTAATTAATGGATTCAAGAACGTTTTTCTCCATCTTATAATGCAGTAATTCATCAGAAGAGCCGTTTTCATTTCTGTCTCTGAGTTAAACGCCATTACTGCCATTAGCTTTATACGCTTTCCATTTGGTTTGATAGGTAGGCAAACTTTATCAACATTTTGTACATTCCCGTCAATCAATATTTTAAAACCAAAATGTACGTGTAATCTTCAGGAAATTCATTATTTATCAGGCGCTATTATTTAAATTTTTATTTATTTGTTTTTTTTTTTACTTCCAATTATTTGTAAGTGATGGGTCAATTAATCGTTAAAAATAATTTAATCTTAAAAAAATTTAATGATTACTCGAGCAATTAATCATTGATTTCTGCAGCCCTAGAAATAATAATTATTAGCCTACTAATTTAGTAAATTTTCCAAATCATCGAACAAGACAGACAGAAGAAACAATATAATCAGAAATGTTTAAAAAATAGTGACGTATATTTATTTCAAAAGTATGTTGTTCTTTTTAATCTAAACTAAGAAAGAAACTTAGTTCAAGCTAATTTGTATAGAGCCCTGAGCCTTATTTCAATTCCTTTCTACGTGAAGCGAAACGTTTTATCGTTGATTCAAAGTAAAAGTTCTTATGTTCATTTGAAATTATTGCCAATCCAGACAGACGTTCGTTTTTCATTTTTGAGCACAAATAATTTTGATGATTTACAAGTATTGCTATCAGGAAGATTCAAGTAAATTTGTATAGAGTATTGACAAATTAGGGAGACCTGATGCCATTTATTTTTCAAACAAGAATGATAGAAAGGCTGTAAGTTTTAGCTCACTAGTTGTAGATAGTGATGGATGTTGTGATGGACGTTAAGGTGGACGTTGTGATGCATACAAATCTTTGAAGGTATAATATTCAACGATTGCTTCTTCAAGGTAAATGTGTTTGTAAATTTTGCATCAACTTCGAAGAAAATCTTTATTTTCTTCCAACATTTGCGATGGATCAATACAATGAAATAAGTAATTGTGCCCCTAAAGTAATTAAATCGATAATCTATTTATTTTAGTAGTGTATCCCAGATAGTGAAGTACGTTTCAGATTCAAAACTAGTAGTTGGATCATCAACCCTTTCATCTCTACTTTTATTTTTTGCAAATTAGAGTTTCTTTAATTTTTGTTTTTAACATCTAGTTTGGAACAATTTTCGTTAATAGATGATTAGACATCTACTTTCAGAATTTTAAAAAGCTTGATCGCTTCTCTTTTCAACAAAATTATTTCTTTCAACATCTATCAATCGTTTTGCAATTGCATTGTCAATACTCTTGCGCTATAAGTGGTTTGATAACACGAAAATATCAACCAACTTTTGTACAAATAGCATCAGAAAAAAACAAAATAATATTTGTTATTAAAACTGATAGTCCCACAACTTCTGCTCTGACACTTCGTCTATGTTATGTTGATTCCCCAGAATTTATATCTTCTATAGTGGTTAGAATAGCAGAGAATGATCCAACATCTGCATCTACTGCATGCTTATGGCCTGCCCATCTTGTATCAGAAAGTCATTTCTGAGCTTTTACTGTTGATTCATATTGAGATTTATTATCTTTTTTAAAAAACAACTGTACATTACTGTGTACAGAAATTGCTTCGACAATGACCAAATTCAAAACATGAGCACACCATTGGGTGAAAGTCCACTCTTAATTCCAGACATCACAGATGCGCCATCGTATGCCTGTCCTCCACAGATTGTGATATCAATGTTTCGCTTTTGTAATGTGTAGTTCCGTTAGAATCTTATTAGCAAATGCAGATTTGCAGCATTTCTGTTTACCAAAGCATAAAAGCCTATAAATCTTTCCTCAAAATTTCTTAATTTTAAAACTGGAGTAATGTGACATCTGATCAATTTTAAATATATTAATGGCTGAATCTATAATTAAAGAAAAGAAATGTGAAGACTAACTTTATTATTAATTGCTGCTGATAATTCAGGAGCAAATGATTGAATTAAATTAATGTGCACATCATTACTTAAATAAATTTCATTTTTCTTTAAAAACTTTAGATGACTGTCCAAAGTGGAATCATAGTTTGCTAATAAACTTAACTTTTAACAAAAATTTCCAGTATTTCTACAACTACCATCAATAAAGCAAAATTATTCTCTGTGTTCTCTGCTTTGCTAAAACAACGTCACGCCTATCATTAATTTCAATGCTTCTTTATTCCACTTAGCGACGCTCCTGACTGAGTAAACAAGATATTGCAGTTTTGAAATTCGATAATTAGCAAGCCAATATTGTCGTATAGCAGTTAAGTGATTGATTAAAAGTTTCGCGTTTAACAATCTTTTTTTTCTGCTCTAGTTACACCTTTTTAGTGTTCATTAAAGGCGTCTTAAGGGGGGCGCCATTTTAGACCCAACAAGGGCGGGGGGACGACCCGCCCCATCCTGCCCTATAGCTAAATCGGCCACTGCTCTAAGCTATTTGAGATATGGGCATGGGCGCCCTTTTAAAGTCCAGATATTATGTGTGTGCCAAATATGAAAAAAAATTACTGTGGCCCACCAAGAAGGCGGGGGCCTTAAGGTATAATTTGTTTAGCAAATAGATAAATTCAGCACTGGGGCCAGTCACTCAGTATTGTTTTGTTTTTGTTTTTTTTTCCGGGGGGGGGGGTGAGTTATTAATAGCCTTTTATGATTCGAAAACTACCGGGGGAAAAAGCCAGCAATTTTCTTCGGAAAATGATTTATTCGCGCTTTATTTTTCACTTGTGAACAGTGAACTCCTAGTAACAGTGAAACTTTCTCGCCCGTTAGCCTAATATGACGTATTTCTTCCGGCTTCATTATTCCTTTAATGTTTCCATGCCCAAGTCCGGTATGTTTTCTCTTGGCACCGCATTTCAAATCAAAATAAGTGATTTCCTTGCTCTAAGGCTTTATTTAGAGTAGACATAATGAACACTAGGCTATTCGGGGCCTTAACTGCACTCTTTGCTGGAGAGGATTCACGCATCTAGGAACATGGAACATCAAGGTCCCCTTGTCGTTAATGTTAATAATAGATAATCACCATGGGATCCCAACGCTTTATTAATCCGTTCACTAATATTTCAATCTATTTAGATAATTTGGTTGGGGGTGAAATTAATTAAATTAAACATGGAGTTTTTCTTATACGGGCCATGGTACTTTCCCTCCGCTTTTAAGCTCTTCGCAAATAATACTTCCAAATTTACCTAGAAATGAATATTATTTTCACTCCAATTTGACTCCAATCAGACACATTTAATCTCATTCAATATACGATGTAATTTGTTAATATTAATATACTGTTATTTTACACAATTTAGTTATATTCTAAATAAGTTTTAAAATCTGTAGCCTACTTGATCGTTCCTTACCAAAGCATTGAGTTGCGTCCAGAAAAACTGATAGCTTTGAAAATCCGCGACACATTTTTGGGGGGTTTGAGCTTACCAATAATGTGGTTTAACCATCAAATAAACATAAAAGTTCCAGTTGCCTACTTAGGGTTAGTGACGAATAGAGTAGCTAATAAATCGTTTACCCCCATCCCCGAAGAAAAATTGCGCCCCCCACCCGTCAGTTTCCTCAGAAACGAACTTTCCTCCCCAACACCCTATAATGAAATAGGTGAACAAATTAAAATTAGTTTTGGGATTATATCGAACCGAAATACAAAAGCTAAAAAACCTAAACAGTTAAATTTTCACAAAACTTCTTGAAAAATTACCGCCACGATTTCGATTTTAAAAAAAATGTTAATAACAGTAGTTTATATTAGCCAAAAACACTGAAACACCTGACATTAAAAGAGTTATTTATGTTTAAAGAAAACTGATTTTTTTTTTCTAAATTGATTCTATCGGAAATACCAAGAACCTTAGAATCCATAACCTTTTTAATCATTCTTTTAAATATATTACCGAAATCTTGGTTATGGCTGCAAGAAAATATACACATATTCTATACAAAATCAAATTATCTAGTCTACTCAAAAACTAAAACATGTTTTCCTTCTATTTTTTTTGTTCATAGTTGTTTCGTCGCAGTTTAATTTTTTCTTCCTCTACAACACTAAGATGGAAACACCTTGTACCCTTTCGGATACAACCATCGGTAAATCAGTTCAAGGACTGGGCAGTTTCAGGGCCACGCCC
>MUZC01004591.1:108325-130120 GCA_002072015.1 Radix auricularia | reverse complement strand
CCCCCCCCCCCCACACACACAATCATTAAACCCTTGTTCTCTGTTTAGTCGTTGGTCAAGGACAAAGCTTCGTTTGGTCCAACACGTCTGTTGAATGGAAGAAAACTTTCTCGATTAGCTGCTACATTTCTGAAATGCTCCATTTGGGCAGACAACTGCACTCTTGAATATCTTAAATGTTTCTGGCCGCTCTGCAACTATCTGTGACCTTGGTGGAGTCTTCGGGAAATGATTTCACATTTTGCCTAAATTAAAATGTGTAAAGTTGTAACATGATTTCAAATTGGATTTAAAATATATAGTTTCGTGTATAGCTTGATACATTTTAAAAAAAAACATTGCAGAATTAACGTGTAGTCTGGAAAATATTTCTTTAATACATGTTAATTTCCAAACTTCATTGTTGCGACCAAGAATTTATAGACAAAACCTGTCACATAGGTTTTACACAAAGACCAAAACATGAAATTTAAAAGCAGAAACACTAGGCTTGAATATGCAACCTATGAAAACAAATTCTTCAGATTTTAGAAACCACATTCAAAAGAATTCCTAGTGCTGAATCCCATTCTGCATCAATTTTTGATACAATAATTTAATTAATCATTTTTAACTCATTCTTAATTGTAGGTGAGGGAAATGTTCATCTCCATTTAAAACAAATCCTATCAAAATAATCTTGATTGAAGATCTCCTTAATTCATTGAATGACTTTTATCTCCTTAACATTGCGTGTTTGACAATAAGCTTATCTTCGCGTGACATCATTACAGTCTGTATAACTTAACACCACACAACTTCAGTTAGCATAACAGCGACACCCCACTTTGGCGTGCCACACTTTATATACCAATGGCCAAAATTTATTTTACATTGAACATAGCCAAGTGGTACAGTAATGGGTGATCAATGTCAGTGATACAGTAGTGGGTGATCCATGTCAGTGGTACAGTAGTGGGTGATCAATGTCAGTGGTACAGTAGTGAGTGATCAATGTCAGTGGTACAGTAGTGAGAGCTCAATGTCAGTGGTACAGTAGTGGGTGATCAATGCCAGTGGTACAGTAGTGGGTGATCCATGTCAGTGGTACAGTAGTGGATGATCCATGTCAGTGGTACAATAGTGGGTGATCCATGTCAGTGGTACAGTAGTGGGTGATCCATGTCAGTGGTACAGTAGTGAGTGCTCAATGTCAGTGGTACAGTAGTGGGTGATCAATGCCAGTGGTACAGTAGTGGGTGATCCATGTCAGTGGTACAGTAGTGGATGATCAATGTCAGTGGTACAGTAGTGGGTGATCCATGTCAGTGGTACAGTAGTGAGTGCTCAATATCAGTGGTACAGTAGTGGGTGATCCATGTCAGTGGTACAGTAGTGGGGATCCATGTCAGTGGTACAGTAATGGGTGATCAATGTCAGTGGTACAGTAGTGAGTGCTCAATGTCAGTGGTACAGTAGTGGGTGATCCATGTCAGTGGTACAGTAGTGGGTGATCAATGTCAGTGGTACAGTAGTGAGTGCTCAATGTCAGTAGTACAGTAGTGGGTGATCCATGTCAGTGGTACAGTAGTGGGTGATCCATGTCAGTGGTACAGTAGTGGGTGATCCATGTCAGTGGTACAGTAATGGGTGATCAATGTCAGTGGTACAGTAGTGGGTAATCCATGTCAGTGGTACAGTAGTGGGTGATCAAAGCCTGTGGTACAATAGTGAGTGCTCAATGTCAGTGGTACAGTAGTGGGTGATCAATGCCAGTGGTACAGTAGTGGGTGATCAATACCAGTGGTACAGTAGTGAGTGCTCAATGTCAGTGGTACAGTACTGAGTGCTCAATGTTAGTGGTACAGTAGTGAGTGATCAATATCAGTGGTACAGTAGTGAGTGCTCAATGTCAGTGGTACAGTAGTGAGTGCTCAATATCAGTGGTAAGTAGTGGGTGATCAATGCCAGTGGTACAGTAGTGGGTGATCAATGCCAGTGGTACAGTAGTGAGTGCTCAATGTCAGTGGTACAGTAGTGAGTGCTCAATGTCAGTGGTACAGGAAAGAATCTCCAAAGCAGAGATTGTCACTATACAGGTTGGTGTTAACCAGTGCGGTAGCTCTTGGTGTCACCCCTTCACGACTTACCTCATAGATCTCCTCCGAGTCTGCCAGTGCCAAATAACGAGAACATACAGAATTTGGAGTTTTACAGAATTTCACAAGAGGGTCACGTCTCATATTAAAGTCATATGACAATAATAATTTTGTAAAATTCATTTTGCTACCAGGTCAGTATGGGGAGAAAAAAAAGTGCACCGGTCTCTGGTGCTATGGAAACAATTCTGCCGGTCTGGCATACTAAAAAAGTGTGAGAAGCACTGCTCTAAGAAACTGTTGTTTTTTTATTTGTATTTTTTTTTCTTTTTTTTTTTTTTTAGAGTATAGATATTTTTAGGTAATATTCTTTAACACAAAATTATTTTCACTCGAAATATTTCAGTCTTGTCCATTTCGTATTGAAACGATTTTCCCCGATAGATCGTTTGATAAACCGGTGACACCATCCCAAGGGGTGACACCAACCCAAGGGCTGGCACCATCTCAACGACTGACACCATCCCAAGGACTGACACCATCCCAAGAGGTGACACCATCCCGAGGGAGGACACCATCCAAAGGGCTGACACCATCCCGAGGGGTAACACCATCCCAAGGGCTGACACCATCCCAAGGGATGACACCATCCCAAGGGCTGACACCATCCTAAGGGATGACACCATCCCAAAGGGTGACACACCATCCCAAGCACACCATCCCAAGGGATGACACAATCCCAAGGGCTGACACACCATCCCAAGGGGTGACACCATCCCGAGGGGTGACACCATCCCAAGGGATGACACACCATCCCAAGGGGTGACACCATCCCAAGGGTGAAACTATCCCGAGGGGTGACACCATCCCAAGGGCTGACACCATCCCAAGAGATGACACCATCCCAAGGGCTGACACCATCCCAAGGGGTGACACACCATCCCAAGGGATGACACCATCCCAAGGGCTGACACACCATCCCAAGGGGTGACACCATCCCAAGGGTGAAACTATCCCGAGGGATGACACCATCCCAAGGGCTGACACCATCCCAAGAGATGACACCATCCCAAGGGCTGACACCATCCCAAGGGCTGACACCATCCCAAGGGGTGACACACCATCCCAAGGGATGACACCATCCCAAGGGATGACACCATCCCAAGGGCTGACACACCATCCCAAGGGGTGACACCATCCCAAGGGGTGACACCATCCCAAGGGGTGAAACTATCCCGAGGGGTGACACCATCCCAAGGGGCGACACCATCCCAAGGGCTGACACCATCCCAAGGGATGACACCATTCCAAGGGGTGACACCATCCCTAGGGGTGACACCAAAATGTAAAATTCTGTATGTTTCCGTTATTTGGCACTAGAGGACTCGGAGTTCTATGGGTTATGTCGGGGGTGAGGGTGACACCATGAGCTACCAACCTACACCAACCCTAGTGACGCTCTGGCTCAGCCTTCTGTCATGCATTCACTCTACATGAACTGTCAAAAGACTCAAATAATAAGTAAATTAGATATCAAAATGATTTTCATTCCACAAAAAAGGTATTTTTTAAAAAACTAATATAATTTGTAATTTTGTAATGTTTTCCTTGGGTTCCATTCGCCGAGAAACGTTTGTTGACATTCGCGTTTTAAACCGCTCTCCTCATTTATCATTTCTTTTTCGTTTGATTTAAAATATTTATGTGGAGAGCAGAACCGCAACGAAACAATAAGAAACAAAGCGATGAGCTCCCTCCCACCCCCACCCTTTTCCCAACACACACTTTACTTTTCTAATGGGTTCCCTCACCCCCAGGCTTGTTGAAATTGTGTATGAGACCCGCCCTCACAGTCCCGACATATCACTTCCTGTTCTGCCTCCCCAGCAGACGATGCGACGACTGAACTCCAGCCAGGTGACTCGAGGCTTGTGACCACCTTGACAACACCCCCACTCTGTGGCCAGGTACAGCGGTGGATATCGATCAGGGCGAATGGTCCCACCGAACGAAAGCTGGGCGGCAGTTGACGAGACAGGGCCCTTCAGCCAGGCTTTGTTTTATATCGTCCCTTACCACTATTAATCGATATCAAGCACAGCTGACTGGATCACTTGGTCAACAATCTTGGTCAGTTGGTCTAGTGGCCGGGGGAACTTAACGTTGTACAACAAGGCGTGGATTATAACAGACAGGTAACATTTAGTAATTATGTTTATCGTAGTATTTTCCCGTGTATTTACTTGGAATTATTACGGTGCTTTAATATAACTAAAGAAATGTCCTGAAAAAATATTTTTGTGAACATACTGCATATGGTTAATATTAATTTTAATCTGAGATGCATAATAAAGTATCTAACGCGTTTCTTAAATCGAATTTCTTCTTCTTCTGCGTTCTCAAAATCTTTTTTTTGAAGGAGGATTTAGATCACAAGCGCTATATCCGTGATGTATTGCGCTGTGGCTGTCAATTGGCTCAGTTCACCATACAGTTTATCGTGGAGGGTGGCTTCCTGGGGCCAAATCGAATAACTTTGATAAACTTTCATTTTATTTTCATGAAAAGAGTTATTAAGTACACATAGTCTACCAAAAAGGAGCGTGAAGAGTCTAGCGGATTTTTATCATTATGAAAGCGTTTGGAGTTCTAAACAAATCATAAAGTTACAGAGTTTGGTAGAATGGCATTACAGAAACGATTGGTCTGTTATCTGATACGACCTTTTCATAATTTCGTTCCTCATTTAATTGCAATATTTCAAATAATTAAATCCCTAACCCCAACAGAGCTAGAAAACTTTATGGCTAAATGAGCTCTTATTACAACATGCGACAGTAGCAGCTTATCCAGGTTAAATTACTTATAAAAGTTACTATTTTTTTTTTAAAATGAGGGAGGAGTGATATTTTAAATTGTATTTACTACGTGATTCTATATCTTTAGGTCCCCCAAGGATATGTGACCCAAGACTGTCACTTAATTTAAGGCCAATCAAGTCTGGCCCCTAAACCAGTCGATGTTGTTATTCCCCATTGTCATATTTGAACAAAGTAATTATTTTGTTTTTAAAAAAAGTCAACCCCCGCCCACTGTAAAAAACATATATACGTACATTTTTAAATATTTAAAAACCCAATTTGTTCCCCCTTTCTGGTATGTATAACACTAAGTAGATCAAGCTCGCTAAAAGTGGGCATCTTAGACTAGCAAGGGTCTCCTGTCTCGAGTGATTCTATATTTAGCTACACATATGAGCCAGTTCTCTGAGATCCTTTATTATTTTTTCTAGAAAGACGAAACACCAACAAAGAGTTATTATTATTACTACGCGGATTGCTATAAGATCACGTGATTGGAGGAAGGAAATTTTGGTATCGACCAGTCCACAAAGTCTGCCCCGTCACTCTAGTTGGAGGCTTTGAGTCACACTCCAGTGACGCCCGCATGGCAGCGTCGGTGAGACAAAGAGGAGTCGTCACACGTGCGCTTGCTCACGGATTGAGAATATGATTGAGATGGGAAAACACAGGTGAGTAATGGGATATTTTTCTATGTCAGAGAAATGTTTCGGCAAATACTTTTTTTTTTTTTTTTTTGTATCTTACTGTTTTCTCAAGCTAAAAAGGCAATGCGATGAGTTGTTTGACGAAGTTTAGTCATTAAAAAAATTCCTGTTTAAGCCGGTGACACATTTTCAAATTTACTGCTAAAGTCAAATTAAATCTGTATATTTGAAAAACGATCTGTAATAATAACATGTCATTTCATGTCTATAGTAAGCAATCATTGCAAAAGATGGGCTTAAATATTAATTTTTAAATAATGAACATATTTTATTATTTGTTTTAACTACTTTGCAACTCGCAGATAAAGGTCACGGCTGTAATGCGAGAAATTCCCATCTGGTGATAAAATTACTTGACAAAATAATCTATCACTTTGCTCAATATTTTATAATTTTCTCTCCCCCCCCCCCACCACCACAGCTCTCAACGCAATCACATTTAATTATTTTTTTTACATTAATTGATTATAAAAATAGTTTTATTCCCCTTCATTGTAAGCCTAAATTTATAAAACGCGATTTTATTTATTTTTCGTCAAACAAAAATTACCTTTGTACACCAATTGTGCATGTTGCATTTTAACCTCAATATAATGAATTTTATTTGAATAATCATCATCATCAATCATCAATATATATAATTTGCTTTGTACGCCCGTCCGTTTGTAACACTACCAATTTAAGAAAGCACCGCACCGCTTTAAAATAAAATACTTCACCAAACATAACTATTTTCGAAAGTCCGCATAAAATTATTCAATATGCAAATAAATCAATAAAGTAAAAATAAATAAGAGAAATGAAAGTTCTGTATTAGTAAAACATTATTTTTTTTTTATTCTGATGTGTATCTTTTTCAAAATTATTAGATTTCGGCTGAAATATATTTATTTTGAAAACTTACGTCGTTTTTGACGGGTAATCAAAAAACACACTAAAGTTATCTTGGAAAATTGATAATTCTGATGATAAATTTTTAACGAGCACAACCATCGTTAGCGTCATCCATTTTAGACCTGACCAATTTGAAACTTCATGTTGAATCAGCCGTGTGTAATCTGGTCAATTTGAAGCTGTGTGTTAAAACAGCCCTGTGTAATCTGGTCAATTTGAAGCTGTATGTTAAAACAGCCGTGTGTAATCTGGTCAATTTGAAGCTCTATGTCAAAACAGCCGTGTGTAATCTGGTCAATTTGAAGTTCTATGTTAAAACAGTCGTGTGTAATCTGGTCAATTTGAAGCTGTATGTTAAAACAGCCATGTGTAATCTGGTCAATTTGAAGCTGTATGTTAAAACATCCGTGTGTAATCTGGTCAATTTGAAGCTGTATGTTAAAACAGCCGTGTTTAATCTGGTCAATTTGAAGCTGTATGTTAAAACAGCCGTGTGTAATCTGGTCATATTGAAGCTGTATGTTAAAACAGCCGTGTGTAATCTGGTCAATTTGAAGCTGTATGTTAAACAGCCGTGTGTAATCTGGTAAAATTGAAGCTGTATGTTAAAACAGCCGTGTGTAATCTGGTAAAATTTAAGCTGTGTGTTAAAACAGCTGTGTGTAATCTGTTAAAATTGAAGCTGTATATTAAAACAGCCGTGTGTAATCTGGTCAATTTGAAGCTGTATGTTAAAACAGCCGTGTATAATCTGGTCAAATTGAAGCTGTGTGTTAAGACAGCCGTGTGTAATCTGGTAAAATTGAAGCTGTGTGTTAAAACAGCCGTGTGTAATCTGGTAAAATTGAAGCTGTGTGTTAAAACAGCCCTGTGTAATCTGGTAAAATTGAAGCTGTATGTTAAAACAGCCGTGTGTAATCTGGTAAAATTGAAGCTGTATGTTAAAACAGCCGTGTGTAATCTGGTAAAATTGAAGCTGTTTGTTAAAAAAGCCGTGTGTAATCAGGTAAAATTGAAGCTGTATGTTAAAACAGCCGTGTGTAATCTGGTCAATTTGAAGCTGTGCGTTAAAACAGCCCTGTGTAATCTGGTCAATTTGAAGCTGTATGTTAAAACAGCCGTGTGTAATCTGTTAAAATTGAAGCTGTATGTTAAAACAGCCGTGTGTAATCTGGTCAATTTGAAGCTGTATGTTAAAACAGCCGTGTGTAATCTGGTCAATTTGAAGCTCTATGTTAAAATAGCCGTGTGTAATCTGGTCAATTTGAAGCTGTATGTTAAAACAGCCATGTGTAATCTGGTCAATTTGAAGCTGTATGTTAAAACAGCCGTGTGTAATCTGGTCAATTTGAAGCTGTATGTTAAAACATCCGTGTGTAATCTGGTCAATTTGAAGCTGTATGTTAAAACAGTCGTGTTTAATCTGGTCAATTTGAAGCTGTATGTTAAAACAGCCGTGTGTAATCTGGCCATATTGAAGCTGTATGTTAAAACAGCCGTGTGTAATCTGGTCAATTTGAAGCTGTATGTTAAACAGCCGTGTGTAATCTGGTAAAATTGAAGCTGTACGTTAAAACAGCCGTGTGTAATCTAGTAAAATTGAAGCTGTATGTTAAAACAGCCGTGTGTAATCTGTTAAAATTGAAGCTGTATATTAAAACAGCCGTGTGTAATCTGGTCAATTTGAAGCTGTATGTTAAAACAGCCGTGTGTAATCTGGTAAAATTGAAGCTGTATGTTAAAACAGCCGTGTGTAATCTGGTCAATTTGAAGCTGTATGTTCAGACAGCCGTGTGTAATCTGGTAAAATTGAAGCTGTGTGTTAAAACAGCCGTGTGTAATCTGGTCAATTTGAAGCTGTATGTTCAGACAGCCGTTTGTTTACTTGTAAACTTGAAACTGTATTTCTAAAATTATTCTAATCATGCAGGTAAAAGCAAGTCTGTGTGATAAACCATTTTTAAAGCTTAAATTGTAGTGTCCATCTGGTTACGAAGTTTTTCTCATCAAATTAATTTTTTTAATGCTGTCCTACATCTCATCTTACCGGATATTATATAGACGGGATAGATGCCATAGATTGGCCAACTGACCAGGAAAAATATTAGTTATTAGATGTCATTGATTGGCCAGCTGACCAGGAAAAATATTAGTTATTAGATGCCATTGATTGGCCAACTGACCAGGAAAAATGTTAGTTATTAGATGCCATTGATTGGCCAAATGACCAGGAAAAATATTAGTTATTAGATGCCATAGATTGGCCAACTGACCAGAAAAATGTTAGTTATTAGATGCCATAGATTGGCCAACTGACCAGGAAAAATATTATGCGCGGCATGAAAAGACCTCCGTTTCCCGAACATTTATTTTTAACCCCGAGTTTTTTTTTTCAAAATAAATAAATGGATGTATCCCGGAATTAAAATCTTTTTTTTACCGGTATTTAAAGGATTGTGTGTAATTTTCTCAATTTAAAAATAAAAGGTTTGGATTTCTGTCAAATGATATATTTAAGTCTTTTAAAATGACCCTTTTAAATATTCCTTATATTTACTTCACCGTCTAGTCTGACTGTCGTGGTCCCGTGGAAAAAACAAAAGCTAAATATGACCCACTAACCCGTGATCCTATCGAGTTAAAATTTTGCACATAGACTTTTTTCACCTAACAATGCATGCTATGAAAATTTTGTATCGATCGAATATACTGTAAAAAATGAATTAATTTTTAGATTATTTCTATGTAACATGTAAAGTTTATGCTAGTCTGTCACTCAGAGTGTATTTTATTGAACATATTTTTTTATATTTTCCCGATCTGTAAATGTTTATGCTAGTCTGTCCCGTGGTGCATATTTTATTGAACATACTCAATACTTTCAGTTATGTCTCACATATGAGGAATTATAAAAAAAAACTTAGTTTTTACGGGTTGTTTAATTAAATGTTAAGATCATGTTTCGAAATATATAGAATTCGACCACGGTTCATCAATTTACAGTAGGATTAATAAGAAACGTTGTTACATTTCATTCATGGAAATGAACTAACCCAAACTAATGATGCAAAATACTTACAAGTCATAATAAATGAGAAACTATCATGGAATCCACATGTCAATGAAGTTATCAAAAAAAAAAATCAAACAAAACCTTAGGTTTTAATAGTTTTATGAAAAAAGAAACTTTTACAAATGTAATAAACATATAAAACTAAAATGCTACCTCACCCTGGTAAGACCTATACTAGAATATGCATCTTCTGTATGGGACCCATCCACCAAAGAAAATATTGATAAGCAAGAACAAATTCAAAAAAGAACTGCCAGATTCATTACTGGAGAATATTCAAAACTCACAAGAGTAACACCATTAGTTAAATCATTAAACCTTGAAACACTAGAGGATAGAAGAACCCAGAGTAAATGAGTAATTATAATAAAGCTATTAACTCCAATTTAGAAATACAACACAAAGTTAAATTAATACAACCATCAGATAGACATAAGGATAAAAACACCTTTCTTATCCCGTATGCAATAACAACAAATTTTTTTTTCTTTCCGTCCGGTATTCGGCGTGGAATGGGTTGCCTGAAGAAACCAGGAAAGCCAACACTTTATCATCATTTAAAACTCTAATAAGAATACAGGACTAAACACAAACCACACATATACGTAGGACGCAATAATCTTCTGTTCAGAAGGAGCGTCTGTAATATATAAGATAAGATACATGTATGACATAATTCCAGTAAACGACCTCTTAGTGCTGATTCATACTATTCTTCCTGAGCCTCATGTTTTCCTATTAGATTCACAGGATTCCCCCCTACCCTATTCCGAAAGCCTGAACTGCATTATTACCCACTCGATGACATTGAAAGAAACACTGTTCACAATACTAAAACACCACTAAACCCCGACTAATTTATCTGATACATTAGTTTTGAGGTGAGTTTGAGGCAGCCATGAGCCAAGCGCCACAACGCCGTTTAGAGGACAATGTGACTCATGCCCAATGTTCCCTAAGTTGCACAACTGCGAATATATCCATCTGACCGACGCCGTGCAGCAGTTTAGAATTATCGCGCAGCAAATTGGGTAAAATATTTCACAAAAAAGTCGACGCTGCGCAACTTTGCACACGAGTTTTTTTGGTTTTTTTTTACTTTGCACACGAACCACAGAGGGAATATTACTCACGCCCAAGTATTCATTGAAAGAGCCAACAATCTCCTTGACACCGCAACACGTGTCATCAAAACCCCCACCCCACCCCCATCTATAGTCAAAACACGTCTTACTGTAGGGACCATTACTTGAAATGAGAGAGACAAAAGTGGCAGGGGTCGGGGGGGGGGAGGGAGAGTGTGGCCATGTCAAATTGAAGACCACCTCGGCGTCAAGGCGTGGCACCACAACACTCACTCGAGCACGTTTCGTGTAAGTGGCCATTAATTACTAAACACATCGACAGCGATCTGGGGGGGGGGGGGTTGGCAGCACTGAACAATGTCAGAGGCGAATATTTTCTGGTGTTAGAAAGTGTCCACATGAACCTCTAGCGGTTACCAGATCTAATTGATTACTTATTTAGTGATTTTTTTCTCATATTTTATGGGATTTTTTTTTACATGGAGTATGATGGTTCATTGTTAACCCTTTGAGAAATAATTAACGTGCTTTGAGTTCAAAGATGTTGTATAACATGTATTGTAAAATTTTACATGTAAATGCTCAAAATGAATATTATAATATTAATAATCAATATTTAGATGTATTTCGATCAATTCGAGAAGTTTTAGTTTGACTCTGTGAGGGAGGTAGGGAGGTGTACTGAAAAATTCTGGGATATCAATGACGTTGGGAGAGGGGTACTCAAAAAGCCTGGGATATAAATGACGTTGGGGGAGGGAGGGGCACTGAAAAAGCCTGGGATATCAATAAATTTAGATGACGAAATGTCACTTTTCAGACTGTAATACGTCATATCTCATTACGAAATTTTTCATCATAAATATAAAAGTAACTTGATGTTAGCAAATTTGTACATGAAAACAGGCCACTTGTTTGTACATGAAAACAGGCCACTTGTTTGTACATGAAAACAGGCCACTTCTTTGTGTGATCCATAGTTAAATTTTAATAGGTTAGTAGGAATTAAAGCAAACTTCATATTGCATTTAAGCCACCAGGGGCGCCACTAGGGGGTGCGGGGAATTCGGGACGCAACGGGTGACACCATCACAATGGGTGACACCAATATAGAAAATTCTGTATGTTTCCGTTAATTGGTACCGGTAGAAATCGAGATATGTGATAAATCGTTAGGGCGTGAAACCATGAGCTACCGCACTGGTTGACAACAACCCTAGTGACGCCTCTGCAAGGCGCTAATAACAATCCATGGGTATTGTATTATGACGAGTAGAAAGTTTGTTTCGCTGATCTGGCGACCAATCAACATCGTGGATCTTTTTGTTATTTCTTTAAAAAGTTATGTGTCCATGACACTTTAAAACACAGATGTATAGATTCACTAACTTATATCATCTTTTTCAAAAGATGTAATTGAAATGAACGATTAAATGTGGACAGGGTAAAGGGGTGATGAGGCGGGGAGTGGGGAGTTTACCTGTCGTAATTTGTGGTCACCTATTTGGGTCTTATTTCTCACCTGTCCGCGATTACTATAAGAATGTCCCAGAATAAGGTTAAACCTTCTTGTATATAAAGTCATGTTATAATATAGTTGTTGTTTTCCCTCCCACGTTCCAAGTCTCAAATTCAGGTGCCACTTGGATAACCGCCACTTCTAGACAATAAAAAAATTCACGCCATCGACCGACATGGTCTAGTGAAGTAAGTGGTGGCAACCCAATGAGAGGCCAACAATCTCTATAAGGCGATAACTTGAGACCTTCCAAAGATAACCTCTGTGTTACAAGTGCATCACTGGACATTGGATGCTAGAAACTTGCACACAATTTAGTCGGGCTAGAGTACATGGCCGCTGATAATAGGGGCAGGGGGAGAAAGAGTTGGGGATCATTGAAGGTTGCTGTGAATTAAACTTTCTGATTGTTAATAATTTTCGATTTCTTTCTTTCTTCTTTCTTTCTTTCTTTCTTTCTTTCTTTCTTTCTTTCTTTCTTTCTTTCTTTCTTTCTTCCGTACTTTCTCTATTTAGTTATTTCTTTCACCGCACCTCCTTATCAATTAACTGTTTTCATTGTTTCTAAATTAGTAAATTTTGCTCTAACTCTAACATAAAATATAAGATCATTAAGGCGTGTGCAAGTATAACGAAGCTACACCGCAAGTGTGTCATCACACTAACAGATAACGTCAATCGTAGTTGGTCACAGTCATAATAACACGACTGATGATCTCAATCGTGTTACAAATATCTCACTCAAGTTGACCTGTCAGTGAAGCCAACTGTTGCCCTATGAACTTGAGTAACACAGACCTTAGAAAAGCTGTAAACGCTGTTGAAGATTGTACCCATCAAAACCCTAGTTATCTTTTACATCACAAATATACACACGCTTCTTAAATTACGAGGTTAGCTTCACTTGCCCTCAAACATCAAAGAATTGTATGATGTAACAGTAATATAGAAATATGATATAACAATAAAAGTTAATGACAAGTTGAGATCTTATATAGCGCAATACCCCAGCCAGTAGCTGGGATCACCGCACTTGATATATATGTAGGCATTCACACATTCGACATATAAAATTCATGTCATAATTAAACAAAACATGACATAGACGCAGGGGCGGATTAAGACTGCACGGGGCCCCGGGCTGCAATCAAACGGTGGCCCTATCCAGCCAGCGTCCCTTAAAATAAAATGATTGTTAACAGCTAATATAAGACTGTAACTAAATATTAAGAATGGGAAAAAACGATCACGAAGAAATAACTGTTTTAAGTGTTCGTCGTATGATACAATTGAGTGTGAAAAGAAAAATTATATATTCCACTGCTGGGAATCGAATCGAGACCGCTTGCATCACGAGCCTATACTCTCTCCACACGGCCAGCGGAGCTTGTCTAAAATGAGAAATTTTAACAAATTAAACTATATTTTTTTACTATATTCACTAAGTGAGCCAATTAAATCGAGTTTTTTCGATTATTATGACTATCAGGTCTGAATCGCGTTGTATAGATAATATTTATAAATTTATTTCATTTATTATATTTTCAAGGGTTCGTGCAAACATTTGTACACTTTTATTATAAAATATAAAAAGTTTGGGGCCCCCAATCAGTCGGGGGCCCCTGGCTTTATTTAGCCCGTTCAGCCACCCCCTTAATCCGCCATAGCATAGACTATAGACGGCACACATATGCTTCATAAAATATGTCAGTCAAAGGAGGTCAAATTGCTAAAGTAAGGGCCCGTCCATAAAAGACGTCACGCGATTTTGGCCAAATATTTCCCATCTCACCCCCCTTCCCCACTTTCAAACCTCTTCACCCTTTGTCACAAAAAATAGAGCCATCTTCCAATATGACGTCACAAAACTTTGACACCCACCCCCACTAAAAGCCGTATTTTCTAATTGAAAATTAACATCTTTTGGGAACACTAAGTGACAATGAAAATATGTTACAAACACGTCTTTCTATTGTTACTTAGTTTTTCCAAAAGATATTACTTTGGATAGTATATTTATAGGTCCCGCGCAAAACATTGGGACATATTGAGCTGCAACTCTTAAAACAAACGATTATCGCGTTTGATGACGTCTTAAAAGTACGATGACGTGTAAACTTAGATGACGCCTATCGTTTAATGACGTCTTTAGCACGAGGAAGTGTAAAATAAAGTCGTAGATGTCTGTCTTTAGAGGCGTATTTGTTTTAATAACGTGTATAATTTGATGACGTGTATAATTTGATGACGTGTATAATTTGATGACGTTTATAATTTGATGACGTGTATAATTTGATGACGTGTATAATTTGATGACGTGTATAATTTGATGACGTTTATAATTTGATGACGTGTATAATTTGATGACGTGTGTAATTTGATGACGTGTGTAATTTGATGACGTGTGTAATTTGATGACGTGTATACTTCCAAGACGTGTATACTTCCATGACGTGTATACTTTCATGACGTGTATTTAACACATTATTATGCCGCCATGGAACATATTTAATACAGCAGAAATAATATATATTATATATTTCATATACCAACCATTGAAGAAGAAAGATTGAGTTAGGTCAAATATTGAAACACATGTTGATTTTCTTTTAAATTCCGTGTTGTTGTTTTGTGCCAACTAGCCTAACACATCGCCATCGATAGAGTATCTTTATTTCATCAAGCTCATTTGGATATGAATAATAATCGGTTTGTATAATGATATGAATAACTACTAGGTTTGTATAATGATATGAATGTTTACAAGGTTAGTATAATGATATGAATAAGTACAAGGTTAGTATAATGATATGAATAACTACAAGGTTAGTATAATGATATGAAATGCTTTTTATCTCTGCTCTAAAATGATATTCCCCCACTTAAACAAAAGTTTTCCCTCCTTTTCAAAACTCGCAAAGACGCCAAAAATTGTATCTTCCCATGATGACGAATGTATTTACCACCAGTCTTAATTCATACACAAAAAGTCATTTAAATTTTGTCCCTCATCCCTCCCACATAAAGATGTCTATGCAACCCCTCACTCACCCCACTCCTATCACCGAATCAATCGATCGGTGATTGATTCTATATCTTCTGTTTATGTCTAGGTGACCGTGACCCCCCCCCCACACACACAATGTGCAACCGACATGTAGGGCTCAGAGGTCAAGAAGTATGTAAAATAAGGTGACATGATGTTACTTGTTTCATTGTTTGGGTGTATACATGAAGTTAGTGTAATCAGATTTGATACAATCCTAGTGGGTGTAGGAATGAAGTGGAGTGTAATCATATTTGATACAATTCTCGTGTCGCCATGAAGTATGAATTTTATTCATATTTGAAATATTGTTGTATGGAGGTGTGCATTTACCGATTTTAAGTTCAATTATTTGACACTTCTACGAGCAAGGTGTTCAGTGACAGATTTTGGTGTCGGTGAACAGTCACTTGTGCACCTCCAAACTCTCGACAGTCACTTGGGCACCTCTAAACTCTCGACAGTCACTTGGGCACCTCCAAACTCTCGACAGTCACTTGTGCACCTCCAAACTCTCGACAGTCACTTGTGCACTTCCAAACTCTCGACAGTCACTTGTGCACCTCCAAACTCCCGACAGTCACTTATGCACCTCTAAACTCTCGGCAGTCACTTGTGCACTTCCAAACTCACGACAGTCACTTGTGCACCTCCAAACTCTCGACAGTCACTTATGCACCTCTAAACTCTGGGTAGTCACTTGTGCACTTCCAAACTCTCGACAGTCACTTGTGCACCTCCAAACTCTCGACAGTCACTTATGCACCTGTAAACTCTCGACAGTCACTTGTGCACCTCCAAACTCTCGACAGTCACTTGTGCACCTCCAAACTCTCAACAGTCACTTGTGCACCTCCAAACTCTCAACAGTCACTTGTGCACCTCCAAACTCTCAACAGTCACTTGTGCACCTCCAAACTCTCGACAGTCACTTATGCACCTCTAAACTCTCCACAGTCACTTGTGCACTTCCAAACTCTCGACAATCACTTGTGCACCTCCAAACTCTCGACAGTCACTTATGCACCTCTAAACTCTCGACAGTCACTTGTGCACCTCCAAACTCTCGACAGTCACTTGTGCACCTCTAAACTCTCGACAGTCACTTGTGCACTTCCAAACTGTCGATAGTCACTTGGGCACCTCTAAACTCTGGGTAGTCACTTATGCACCTCCAAACTCTCGACAGTCACTTATGCACCTCTAAACTCTCGACAGTCACGTGTGCACTTCCAAACTCTCGATAGTCACTTGGGCACCTCTAAACTCTGGGTAGTCACTTATGCACCTCCGAACTCTCGACAGTCACTTGTGCACCTTAAAACTCTCGACAGTCACTTGTGCACTTCCAAACTCTCGACAGTCACTTGGGCACCTCTAAACTCTCGACAGTCACTTGTGCACTTCCAAACTCTCGATAGTCACTTGGGCACCTCTAAACTCTCGACAGTCACTTGTGCACCTCCAAACTCTCGACAGTCACTTGTGCACTTCCAAACTCTCAACAGTCACTTGTGCACCTCTAAACTCTCGAAGTCACTTGGGCACCTCTAAACTCTCAGCAGTCACTTGGGCACCTCCAACCTCTCGGCAGTCACTTGGGCACCTCTAAACTCTCAGCAGTCACTTGGGCACCTCTAAACTCTCAGCAGTCACTTGGGCACCTCTAAACTCTCGGCAGTCACTTGGGCACCTCCAACCTCTCGGCAGTCACTTGGGCACCTCTAAACTCTCAGCAGTCACTTGGGCACCTCCAACCTCTCGGCAGTCACTTGGGCACCTCTAAACTCTCAGCAGTCACTTGGGCACCTCCAACCTCTCGGCAGTCACTTGGGCACCCCCAACCTCTCGGCAGTCACTTGGGCACCTCTAAACTCTCAGCAGTCATTTGTGCACCTCTAAACTCTCAGCAGTCACTTGTGCACCTCTAAACTCTCAACAGTCACTTGTGCACCTCTAAACTCTCAACAGTCACTTGTGCACCTCTAAACTCTCAGCAGTCATTTGGGCACCTCTAAACTCTCAGCAGTCACTTGGGCACCTCTAAACTCTCAGCAGTCATTTGGGCACCTCTAAACTCTCGGCAGTCACTTGGGCACCTCTAAACCATCAGCAGTCATTTGGGCACCTCTAAACTCTCAGCAGTCACTTGGGCACGTCTAAACTCTCAGCAGTCACTTGGGCACCTCCAAAATCTTGGCAGTCCCGTGGCCCCCTCTAAGCTCTTCCTCCGGACGTAAATAATCATATTAAATGGCAATATTTAAAAAATTTCATGTACTTGATAAATCTATTCGGCATCCTTCCGTCTCGCGAGACGACAGTGCATCACCGTCGGGTTTGGTTGCATATTCTCCTAATAGCTGATCAGTCCCATCCTTGAGTGACAGTCTTTGCCAAGAGTACTGTGCTTCCCAATGTTTTAGCCTTTCTCCTTGCTCTTCTCTCTATAGCCTCCCCCATCCTGCGCTCCTCGGCTACTTTTACGCCCTCTTTGCGCAAAGTGGATCGGTCTTCTGCTTTACACTTGCAGTCGCTGTGCTTTTTTCTGGCTGCTTTCATATCTCTCTCTTAGACATCTTTGAACCTGTCTTCCTCTTTCCCGATTCCAATTCTTCATATAGAAGGTCGTTGGGGATGCGACCCGGGCTCATTCTTTTTATTTGTCCAGCCATCTTAGGCGTCTTTCATTAAGGATTGGCACGCACCATGACCTCACTATTTGGCACTTTGTCCAGCCCTTTAATGCCAAGGAATGCGACTCAGGCACTCAAGTGGAAGCTATCCAGCGTTCGCTCATGTGATGTATAAGTGGTCCACGTCTCGCTCCCGTATAGCAGCGTATTGATGATAGACACACAGTTTGGTTTTCTCCGTTAGCGCAGTACGTAGCCAGACCCGTTTATTTAGTTTACCCATAATGGCAGCTGACTTGCCAATTCTTATACTGTTTATTTCGTCCTCGATGGACAGTGAATTGGACCCCAACTAGGTGATAAATTTAGTCTAGTTATTTATCTCATTTTTACTCCACCTTTCTCACTTTGTGCGTATCACCGTGTATTTCCCACTAGTAGGTGCTGAAAAAAAAACATTGAATTAATTCAAAAATTCTGTGGCAATGGACTCGTTTTGTGACGAATAAATTCTCATTTATAACTCGTTTTTATTTTTGTTTCCACATCATGCCTTGCACTTGTCGCCAATGACTATGTGAAACTCAAATTAAAGCTTTATTTATCAACTAATACAAATAAGCTCATGCATTCATCAGTACAAAGTACAATAACATAAATAATTACTTGCATTACATATATCTTAAAACATATTTGAGTCTATGTGATAAAAATTGAAAAGAAAAGAAAAACAAAAACAAACAAGGACACAGAATATAGGAAAAAGGAGGAAGTTGAAGTATCTTTCTTTTCTTTTCATTTTTTACTATTATTTGTATTAGTTGATAAATAAAGCTTTAATTTATTGTTTTCTTACACAAATAGTTTGTGTAATTTGTTTTTTTATTAAAAATCTTTATGCAGTTCCATTCTGTATGAAACTCAAATTCCATCTTAAGCCCACCCACATTCTAATAGACATCAACCCCAAACTTTTCATTGACAACTGCTCTTCCTACAAGTCATTTATTCAGTTTTGTTTTAAACATTGAGTGGCATCGGAGCTGGCTCTGACCATTCGTCATGTGTGGCTGATGCATCTTTCATGTAATAGAAAAGTACAACCTTTGTTCCTGCCGAAGAGTTCATTCAGGACGATCCCCCGGGCGCTGGTAGGGTCTATAACTGAGTTCATGATTGAATTATTTACCTCAATTTATATATTATTATAATATTATACCGGCATAGTATTCTGAAATTGAAGACGTTGTTTTCATTTTTTTCTTTCTAGAACTTTTATTTTGATCTGCGATTTTATTTTTTATCTTCTCATTTTTTTTTTTAAAAAAAGAAAGATATTTCATGCGTTTTCATTCTGAGACATTGTGGAGAGAAAGAGAGAGAGAGATGGGGAGAGGGAAAGAAAGTGAGACAGACACAGAGAGGGGGAGGGAGAAATGGAGGGAGGGATGGAGGGAGGGAGAGAGAGTGTGTGAGAGAGTGTGTGAGAGAGTGTGTGAGAGAGTGTGTGAGAGAGTGTGTGAGAGAGTGTGTGAGAGAGTGTGTGAGAGAGTGTGTGTGAGAGAGTGTGTGAGAGAGTGTGTGAGAGTGTGTGAGAGAGTGTGTGAGAGAGTGTGTGAGAGAGTGTGTGAGAGAGTGTGTGAGAGAGTGTGTGAGAGAGTGTGTGAGAGAGATATGGGGATAGAAAGGGAGGCTTGATTGCGTTATCAGAGTTGTTAAATCACATTCTACATGTCTCTTTGCAGACTTCATGTACTACTTTACGTCCCTGTGTTACTCAGAGAGGAAAGGTTTGCTCTACAAAATATTCACGAGTGAAAAAGTGATTAAATTTAAGTATCGCATTTTTATTCTTCGAACGGAATCTATAGTGAGCAGGCCAGAGCTCACAGCTCGTAAGTTGTAGTTGGAAATGGTGGCATCGTCTCATCATGCGTTATCTGGTATCAAATCTCCACGTCAACTGGTTGTGACTTCTGGAGAAAAAAAAAGGTTAACGTTGCTTTGGTTTAAAAATAAATGATTAAAAACACTAATGTTGTATTCGTTCGCGACCAGAGGCTACCACCCTCCCACCCTAATTCACATAGAACCGTTATTACCCCCTCCCCCACCCCTCCTTCACTGCACCAATGATTATTCTTTTTAACTCAGCACCAACACATTTTCTTCAGTCTTAAAAAATGTGAACAACTTATTTCATCCCAGAGGCGTAAATAGGGTTTGTGTCACCCGGGGCGGTAGCTCATAGTGTCACCCCCTCATGACTTAACCTATAGAAGTCCTCAGAGTTTTCAAGTGGCAAAGAACGGGAACTTATAGAATTTTACATTTTGGTGTCGCCCCCGCTGATAGTGTCACCCGGAGCGGCCCGACCCCACCGCACCACCCTAGTGACGCCACTGTTTTCATTCCCAATTTTTTCAAACGGATTTTAAACATTTTCAGATTGCCGCCTACGGTGGGAAAAATATGTGATAGAAATATTTTAGACATTAATATATCGAACAAGTTAAAATAGGAGCATTAAAATAACAGTTGTCTTTGATCGGTCTTACTTGTCACTCAGGAGCAGTCACCAATAAATCTACTCCTACACGTACCCCAGTCACCAATAAATATACTCATACACGTACCTCAGTCACCAATAAATCTACTCATACACGTACCCCAGTCACCAATAAATATACTCATACACGTACCTCAGTCACCAATAAATCTACTCATACACGTACATCAGTCACCAATAAATCTACTCATACACGTACCTCAGTCACTAATAAATCTATCTTTAACCCCATTTCATCATCCCTGGTCAGCTTTAAAACAACTTAAGATTGTGTATACATCAAATGGTTCTGTCTTTGCAAGGATTGTCTTAAACAATAAGCATTATGTAGATAATACATAACATAAGCGTATAAATGACACGATGCTATATTATAGTAGCACGCTTTTTAGCGCATTTTCGAGAAGTCGAATGCGCTATTGCACCCGTTTTGTCCGTCCGTCCGTCTGTCATCACCCTAGATCTCAGCAACCATAAGTCCTAGACCCATGATGTATATATGTTTTTTGTATGTCCTGACCTGCCATTTGTTCATCAACACTCAGTTACTCGATCCGTTAAAAAACCCCGTTAAAACTACCAAAAAACATTGCGAATCGAGAGATAACACTGGCGCAGGCAACGGCCGCCATTGCCGGAAGTCTTAGTATTATCAAAAGTATTAGGTTTTTTTTTTTACTCACAAGCTCACAAGTTTGTTTGTTTTGTTTTTTTGTTTTTTTTAAATTCTTTTTTCTTCAGGATTTCACGTACGTCTCACAACAGTTGTAAATATAATGTCACCAATGAACGAGGCGTGTTTAAATTGTTGCATTCTCTTAGGGAATTTATAAACTAAAGAAAAATACATGGCTACCGCTATCGGCCTGTTTATCCAAGGGGTCGGTTAACAGCGATAAATTATCTCATTTGGGGTAAAAAGAGAACTCTTGGGGGTAATGCTGAATCATTGTGGGCATAGAAAATTTGCTAGAATCCGCTACTTTTGGGTTAACAGTAATAAACTTTTATAATTTTAATATCTAGGTATCATATTGAACCGGTCCGTTTTTTCCAAACCGTATAACCAGCCTTCAAAAAACGAAATGTGTTAACATTCTTAGATTATACTTTATTTTAATCCATACAAATTAAACATTGACTATAAATCATTACTGTTAACTTCTTTGTTTATAAAAAAATATTAATTTTTTTTTTTTAAATGTATTTTAAAAAAAAAGAAATACCTCAATTGACTGACGGGCGAAAGAGGTCGGCGAACAGGGGTAAATTACCTCATCTGGGGTCAAAAGGGAATTTTTGGGGGTAATGCAGACTCTTTTGGGAC
>MUZC01004591.1:36258-99075 GCA_002072015.1 Radix auricularia | reverse complement strand
AAAAAAAAAAAAAAAAAAACCCGCACTAAATTTGTATTTTGAGTTTCTTTGATTATTTTTCTGTGCTCTTCCAAAGAGTGCAGTGGTCCAATTATGTGTATCATTGAAGTCTAAGTCAGTAAATCCCAATATATTAGATTATTAGTGTACGATAGGCTACATTTTACTGCGTATTAAAGTATCCATTATTTACACACTTTCGCAATTACTATTTTAGGTATTCCATAAGAAAGTACATGCTAAATCATCTTTAAAATTATAACCATTCTATCCATGTACGTATGGCAGTTTACCCCCAATCAATATTTAAAAGTTTAAAATCTTAAAAAACTCATTTGCTGTTTAGTGGCAGTCCATAAATGACGTCACGCGAGTAAGGCGAGTATACCCCCCCCCGGTCATACCGCGTTTTTATGTGACGTCACATTTCTTAAACACCCCATCCCCATCGTCACAAATGCGTGACCCCCCTCCCCCTAGAAGCGTTACGTCATTTATGGACGGCCCCTCATGTTAAATAAATTAGAAAGATTCAGAACATTTCAACAGCATACTCGTGTTGGTATAGTTTTTGTTTTGTATACTTCTTTAGTACCAGAGCATATCTCACTAATCCCAGAAGATGAAGGTTTCCCTAACATCACACATTCAGAACACGAGCCAATTGATCTTATCACAGAAAATCTTACAGTGCTGGACTTGTTGGACAAAATTTTTCGTATTACCAGTTTAGTGGTAGCCGCCATCTTCACACTGGAGGTAAAATGATGTAATATATTTGTGTGCACGAATAATATAAAAAATGTTTAAAGTCACAATCGTTTTTTTTTAAAATATATATATTTTTTGTTGTAAATAGGTTATTTTCCAGATTGTAAATAAGTTTTTAATACCATGATAAAAGATGTAAAATATGGCCTCTATCAATTATTTGTCTTTACAAAAAACAATTAAATGGCCATCTGAGAAACATTTTTTAAAAAGATATGAATGATGAATGCATTTCAGATCTTACTGAAAGTTACGACCTTACAGAAGAGGTTTTTAAATAACCCATGGCATGTGAGTTACTGTTTAAGAAAAAATTAGTTGCAATCCCTGTTTGGATTTAAGCACTGTGCCTTACTAGTGCTACATTACTTGAATAGTTGTACAAAACTTAAATTTATCAAATACATTTTTCCTGACAAAAACAATACCAATACTAACAATAATTGAACATTTATAAATCAATGCTGTCACTTTCTTATTCACTTTTAAATAAAAAATCTAATAACTTACAGGCCTTGAAAATATAAATGTAATTATTAATTCCTATTGAAATAAAACATTCTTACTGCATAAAAGAAACAAGAAAATAACTGACTATTCATGACTTTTTCAGGTGTTTGATGCTTTGGTGGTAACTGCAACCCTCAGTGTTGAGCTTGTCTTTTACTTTGTGACCTTGAGTGATCCAGCCCTTTACTCAGTGACCTA
This sequence comes from Radix auricularia, assembly GCA_002072015.1. Classification (NCBI taxonomy): domain Eukaryota; kingdom Metazoa; phylum Mollusca; class Gastropoda; family Lymnaeidae; genus Radix; species Radix auricularia. Next base: position 97,596 of record MUZC01004591.1, on the reverse strand, counting down.
TGTTGTCATGTTGCGACTGTGGCGTGTTCCTATTGCATGCACAAGTAAGTAAAATAATTTATTCTCTTCATACTTCTTTATTATTAATTTGTTTTATCTTTTAGTGAAGGAAAGATATTTTTTATGAAATCTTTGAGAGATTTCCTTATCCTCACTTTATTTTAAATCATTTTCTCACACTCCAACCTTTTTCAAAACATATTTCAAAACCTCCTTACAATGTAAAATGTGTATATAATTGCAAATATACATACATTTCTGAATCCTCCTGCACACCTTAAAACTTTTTCCCTATACAGCACAGAGGATGTGGATACTCCTGATTAAGAACCCCTGACTTTATTATCAATTCTTAGTCAACAGGTTGAAATGGTTTTGATAAATGCTGTATTTATATTTACTCACCCCTCATAATTTACATAAAATTTAAAGCTTCCATATGTTGCAGTGCTTAAATATTAATTATATTACTGTTGTTATTAAGCAAGCAATTTTTCCATTGTGTTTTTAAGTTATTTCACTTTTTCTTTGCCTTTTAAAATAATATTTTATGGCTCACTGGTTGTTTTGATATATTGTGTCTTACAGTTCATTCCAATTTAGTAATGCAAACCATGACTGAAGACTTAGAGAGGTACAAACTGAAAGCTGAGGAAAGAATAAAATGCTTGCAGGATGCTATAACACAGAAAGATGTATGTTATTTTTGAAACTGTAGTTCAATTGCAATTAATAATTATCTAGGCCATTTTTTTTTTCAACCATGAAAGTGATTTGCATAGATTAGCAAAATTAATTTATGTACCTGAATTTAAATAGAGGATTATATTATGTTTAGTGGGACGTGGTGGTCGAGAGGTAGCGCGCTCGACTGTCATACCGATGGTCACGAGTTCAAATCCACGCGAAGGCGAGGATTTGTTCCCGGGGCCTGAGGAGTCCCCGAGTCACCCAGCTCTGAATGGGTACCTAACTAGACAATAGTTAGGCGGCTGGGGTAATGCGTGGAACCCCTATAGCCGTGGCCTGTGACCGCTGCATCACTTGCCAACAGATCATCTCTCATGGTCTGTGGACACAATTATCTTCTGCATAGAAGGAGCGTCTGTATATCTAATATAAGATAAGATGTTTAGGATTTTAATTTATGTTTAATTCAATTATCTGGAATGTAAACAAAATTTTTTCTATCATTTTAATTTTTTTTAAAAATATAGTTATCTTAACATTTAATCACTAATAAGAAATTTTTTGTCAGTGCCTATCAATTGCTTAATAAAAGTAATGTATAAATGTAAAATTCAGACAAAATTTGAAGATAGATGTTTTTTAAAACAGACATAACATAGAGTCTTGATAATTTATATCATTGTTTCAAAAATACTTATAATTAAATAAAACGTCGCAATACATTTTAATAGCATATGGGCTTTAAGCTCTAGTTTTCAGGGAATGTCTTGGGTTGGATACTTGAATTTTTATAAAATGAATATTTATTCAAAGATATAATGTCAGTTAAGTTAACAAAGAATTTTTGCCAAAATTTTTGATAATAGATTATAAAGAAATTTTGTCAATGACATTTCCATAAGGACACATATTATTTTCAATGGTATTTAATTTACTCACATTAACATGGAACACCCACCACTCATCTTTCAGATTTAAAATATTTTTTTTCGTCCTGTTAATCAAAAAGGAAATTTGGTTTTGATAAAATTGTAAATATTCATTTTTAGTAAAAATATTTTTAAGTTAAAATTGAAACACAATGTGTTATCTGTTTATCTTTGTTTCTCAATTGAAAATATCTGCCATCATTTATCATAAACCCCATTCCTTTATTGACAATGTTTCATTCAATTTAGATTTATTATAAATCAATATAAGGGGCCGTCCATAAAGTATGTCACACTCCAGAAGGGTGTAAGGTGTAAGAAAGTGTGACAGTTTGTGACAGGGGGAAAGAGGGGTGTCCGCCGTGTGTGACGTCACAGTGTTTGATATTAAATTTTAATTATTTTGTTAATTAAAAAATTATTTGTGTTCAAAAGTGGGACATATTTTAAGGGGAGGGGTTCCGAGATTTGTGACAGGGGGGAAGGGGAGGAGTTAAAAATTGTCAAAAATAGCATGACATACTTTATGGTCGGTCCCTAAGGTGCTCCCAGAATATGTCTTACGGATTAAGAATTAATAATAGAAAGAATAGGCTCTAAAAGAGCTTATTTTAGGTACATTTGTGTAGAGGGTGACATTTATCCTAATTGTCATTTATTTATAGAACTTAATGTATTAAATAATCTGATAATATTTTTATTTCCCAGGAAAAAATTCTTTATCTCCAAAACATTAGTGGATCAAAATTATATGGTAAGCCAATATTTTAATAGAAAATTTTTAAAGTTATAATCTTGAAAGATAACTTTAAATAACTTCTATACTTATATTGCTACTTAAAGATCTTTTGTTTGCTTAATACAATACTTTTCATTTTAGAAAAAAACAAAAGCAAAAAATGATTAAAACTTGCATCTGGTTTAAACCAATTTGTTTATTCTCCAGATTTAGCTTACATAGATGTAAACCACAAACAGTCAGATTCAAAAGAAGATAGTCTAAATAAATTACACAAGAAAGCACCAGTAAAAGATTCTAGTCTTCCGAAAAAGACGAAACAATATCTATCTTCTCTTGAGGGGGAAACAGCATTTATTGACAGTAATGACAAACATGAGGAGCCCATAAATTCTTCACATAATAACACGGCCTCTGATGTGTCTGGTAAATATAAAACAACAGTTGAGAGCCTCATAAAAACAAGCTCAAAAAATGATATTACTGCTGAGTCTGGGAGTCAATTTGTAATTAAACTTCCACGCTCTGAGGCCTCTTACAACTTACATGAGGTAACAAAAAGGCCAAAACAATTACCTTTTAGAACTCGAAAAAGGCGCTCTTCAACAAGTGAATACATAGAATACAGCAGCATGGGTTCCCCAGAAAGAGACACTCTTTACATCATTGAAAAAGACAAATATGGCTCATGGCCTTGTTTGGATATGGACAATGTAAATCAAAATGTCAGAAAAGATGGAAGCACTGAAAATGAAACTGAAAAGGTCTTAAGCAGTGGTTCCTGTAAGGAGAAAAAATTAAGTTCAGCTTCTGACACTCCAAGTGATGTGAGTAACTCATCTGGTAACAGTGAGTCAACCAGGCATGTCAGGATGAGGAAAAAGAGATTTACATCATGTCCTGAGTATGTGTACACCCAGCGCATGAGCATCACACATGATGAATCAAAACTTATGGGGGGTAAGTTAAATAGTTAGAATACAAATTAATTAACATTTTTCACTCATCATGGTAGTCTGCTCTTATCACTATATTTGACAGTTTTTAGAATTTAAGCATTGTTATCACCACATCAAAAATAAATTTAAATTGTAAAAATATTAATCTTAAGGGTTCATTTAATTGTTTATTTTATTTGTAATGAAATTGCTGCATGTTAAGTTGGATTTAATTTAATTGAAACATATGTTTGAAAATACTCTTATGTTCATATTTGGTTATTACTGTATAGAAGATACCGCCATTGATGACTATGTGTTTGACAACTTGACATTTCTGAGTGATGACGAGATAGGATTACAGATATTAGCTGAATTTGATGGAACTAAAACTTATTGCAATGAGGTAAGGTTAAATATTTACATTAATTTCACTAACAAGTACATAAATGTACGCATGTAGTTACACATGTACTTAAACATGTACTTATACATATCTTTTTGAAACAACCAAAAATGAAACTATGTTTTATTTGTTCTGGATTGCACAATTCAGACCCTTTAATAACAAAACCTTTAAAATTGTCTATTTATTGTTATTAGAAGAAACTTTACATGTAATATTATTCTATGAGAAGAAAATAATCTTTCAATCAGAAACAAAAATTTGGTAAAAGTGATATTACCTTCCTAAAAAAAAATTCAATCTCTACTAAATCATATCAATTTCAACATTGAATGATTGGCAGGGAGACTTTATTGTCTTAATGTCTAGGAATAGTTTTAAAGCTTGTTAATATGAAACGTCTTTATGTAGCATTCTCTTTTGGTTTATGAATTTTTTTTAATATGAGCATTAATATTCCTCTTAATGTATATCTCTCAGAGATGTTAATTTTTTAATTCATAGTTCATAGTACAGTGTTTGACTATTTAACTACCATACTGAATATTCATTTTAAAAATATGGTACATAATAAATAAAATATATGTCTTTGTATGCTTGTTTTCACAGGATGGGATTCCTATGACATCACTTTAAAATCTATTTGTCTGGATATCTACAGCCATTGCCTTTTGATTGAACTTTACCATAATTTGTTTTAAAAGAGCAGACCTGAAGATTTACTGATAGTTGGAATTGCAACACTATATAGACTCTTGAGTACCCATCCTATGGCGGATTAAGGGGGGGGCTGAGCGGACTAAAGCCAGGGGCCCCCTACGGTTTAGGGGCCCCCAAACTTTTTATATTTATAATAAAAGTGTACAAATGTTTGCACGAACCCTTGAAAATATAAAAAATTAAATAAATTTATAAATATTAACTATACAACTGATAGGGATTCAGACCTGATAGTGTTAATAATCGATAAAACGTGATTTAATTGGCTCACTTAGAGAACATAGTATAAATTACAGTTTATGTTTTTCAAATTTCTCATTTTAGACAAGCTCCGCTATTCGTGTGGAGAGAGTTCAGGTGCGTGATGCAACCGGTGTGGGGTACGATTCCTAGAAGTGGAAAATAAAATGTTTCTTTTCACACTCAATTGTAACATACTGCAAACACTTCAAACAGTTATTTCTTCATGTTCGTTTATTTTTTTTTCCATTATTAATATTTAGTTACAGTCCTATATTAGCTGTTAACAATCATTGTATTTTAGGGACGCTAGCTGGGTAGGGTCCCCGTTTCATTGCAGCCCAGGGCCCCGTGCAGTCTTAATCCGCCCCTGTACCCATCATTTTATTTTTTGGTATTGCATTACAACTACAATGCTGAATCTGGGCACAGAATTTCACTTCTAAAATTGAATCAGATGTTTAATCTAATTTTGGTACTATGAAATCATTGTTTTACATAACCATTTGTACATATTATAAATATTTAAAAATTGTATTATAATGTTTTTTTTAAATTTCCAAGCATTTATTATGATGTTCTTATTGTTAATTGTAATTAATATACCTTTCTGTTGGTATTTTTCATGCTCTCATCAGGGATTTAAGTGTTTCTTCTTTTTCAGTACACAAATTGTTTATTGTTTACAATAATTTATGTTTCAATTCAGCCCATTCAGATAGTTAAGATGTCATCCATTTGTTTTGGTTTTTGTTAGGCCTGCAGAAATTAACGATTAATTTCTCAATTAATCTTTAAAATTCTTTAACGATTACATTTTTTAAAACAATCAACCCAGCACTTTGAAATACACTGGAAGTAAAAAAAAAAGAATATTTTGAATTACATGAACATTTTGGTTTTAAACTATTGACTGACGTAAATGTTCAAAATGTTGATAAAGGCTATTGTTTCCATTTAGAGAAATTGTTTGCCTACCATGTAATGTTCCCTCTAAGTCTAAGCTTCGTTGGTTCATGTTGAAAGGTTAAAAAAAACTCTTGTCAAAAGTTGCACATCGTCCATTTTTTCTACATTTTACAAAATGTGGTGTGCTGTGATTTGAAACTTGGTCAAATATCTGCGCAGCCCCAAAACGTAAAGGGAATATTGCTACAATGATTCAACCACTTCGCTTACATATCACCTGCTAACTAAACATCCACTATAGTATCAGAAACTTCAACTGAGACAATCTAAAGCTATTAGAAAAATTGTTCAGTTCGGCTGCTTACATTGTCAATAAGACAATGTCATCACTTGAATCAAACAATGTCAATACACTTGTTTTTTTGCATTGTTGGTTAAAAGATGTCATATAAAGAAGACATTCCAGTGTTTATTTCAATCTTCAACAAGTACGTTTAATAAATGTCACTTATGACACCATAAATTTCAATTTATAGCTTTAATCGAAATTAACAAATTATAATTAATTGTTAATTAAGTTAACAATGAAATTTAAATTAATCGTTAAAAAATTATCATTAATACGTCTTTAAAAATTTGTCACATTGTGTTCTTTATTTCTAATGATTATAATGTTTATCTGTTAAAGTTTTATGCTTTGATTGTATTAGCATAAACAGTCATTATGTATATAATTTTTAAAATTGTAATTTGTTTTCAAAATTTGGCAGTCTACATCATATTTGTGTTATTGGGCTTCATATTCTGCTTGACATGAGTAATGCTCTAAATTCATTTATGTTTTACATTGTGCCATAGCCAATAGAAATGACTTATTTATTTTATTACCTTTAAAATCAATTAATGTTTTTTTTTTTAAAGATCATGAACATAGTTGGCATCTTGTCTTGGTGAGATAATAGTTCAATTACTATAATTGTTTAATTAACTCTCTAAGGTTACTCTTAAAGGAGGAGCATGATAGCTTTGGCCTTCCTTAGAGCTCTTTTTTTTCTTCTTTTGCAATATGGGCTTCACATTCTCTGCCCAATTCTTATACACATTGATTGATACTTTACCATTTATCAGTTTCTATATTTTCTTCACTCATGTTTCATTTACACATTTCTTTAAAGTGCAAATACAGGTATCCAAAATGTCTTTTCTCCTCCTTTGGAAAATGCTTGAACAAGACTAAACGCATGGGCTCCTAACCTTTAAATCTATACACTGAACACAAATCATTGATGTAATATTTATTAAAAGAACATCCAAACATACTAAAATATATTGAAAAGAGGGCAACATGAAAGTGAATCATTCTAGCTAGATACTCAGTTTTACTGAATGATAGTTGCCCATGCTAGATTTTTAAAAATGTAACTCAGCTTTAGTTTGATGAATTACAGATGTGACAGTGAAATAAATGTTAAAATAATATCAACCCAGAGACAGATTCTCCTTCAAGTTTGTATCATTTCCAATCTAGTACCAATCCAGTAGCTCCATGGAGCTAGCTGGCCCTAGTGAAAATTTTCGTAAAGTAAAGATAGCAAATCACTTAGCTCCATTACAATATCTTCACTGATTTTAGCAGGATATTGATGTGTCAGTAATTTTATTTTTCTGTGAGGTCTTCTTGAGGAATTAATAGGTGCTTTCAGAACAAATTTAAACCTTAGAATTGTTCACTGCAATATTGAAATGAATGAGGTGTCAGCTAGTAACATTGTACAGTATTATAGAATAAAATGGAAATTCTGAAACATCTAATTTTGAGAAATCTGCTTTTCCAATGGTACCTTTATCACTGATGCCCTTTCTTTTGTGTTTTTCTTCATCCATATTTTCCTTTATGATTTCTATGCAGAGATAAGTAGCAACAGGCTTAGGTTGAAGCCAAATACATTTCCAACTGATTGATCATTTCTGAATAAAAAAAATTGTTTTTTAATTAGATATTAAGATTGAGCATTTTATATCTTGTTAAAAATGTCACTAAATATACTTTTCTTTAAAATACAACAGACATTATCACACATAAAAGATTAAGTTTACTTATTTCAGCATTTTTACTCATTCTAATGTAGGCCTTGAAAATTTTCTCCTCTTTTACGGTTCTTTAATTTGCAACATACTCTTTTTTTAGAAATAGATTACAAAGAAATAACAACTAGTGACTCAAAAATTACCTTTTCACCATGAAAATAAGCCCCCATTTCATAATGTTGTACACCTTGAAAGATCATATTTCAATTGATGCCTCCAAATTACTGTCAATACTTTTCTAGCTCCAACCAAACCAGAGAGCACTGCTGATGACTAGAGCATCTGCTGATCATTCAGTTGATGCAAGCATAGATTTAGATGCTTAACTAATGCTGATAAGAATTGTATTTATGTTTTTGAGAACATAAATTATAAATGTTAAAAAATTAGAATACTTTTGAGAAAACTTGTTTATCTTTGAGAAGACTTTACAAAAACTATTTTTACAATTTGTTTTTGTCAAACGAGGCTGTACTGTGGTTTTACTGCATATTTAAAGCATAGAATATTTAGTATTTGACCAATACTGTTTTGACTTTTAGAAGTAATTTTTTTAAAATGTTAATTTAATAAAACCTACTTTGGGGCTGCAGGACAATATACTGGCTCATCCCCTCTCCTCAGGTCAAAATTGCATAATCAGTTTGATATCTTAATAATATTAGAGAACATAAATCTTGGCCCAGAGGAAACGAACAGTGGCTCACATCATTCTAATAACTTAATTTAGACATTTAAAAATTTCAGTTTCATGCCAAAAATGACTAAGTAAAGTATTTTTAAAAAATATTTATAGCTCTTAATTCAATTATTAGATGAATTAAAAAAACAAACTTTCTAATTAATTTGCATTACTAAAATGTATTTGTTACTAAGGTTTTAATAATTATTTGAAAATTCTTAATGTTTTATATATAATATTTTACACTTTCCCATTCCTCTTAAAGCAAGAAAATAACATTTCTAAAACTTATTAAACAGCTGAAGTCATGTCTTGAAAGTGAAAAAATCATGTTTAAAAAAATCCTTCCCCCTGGTTAATGAATTTTTACCACCTGTTTTTGGTCACAACTTGTACAGTATGTAGCTGATGTTCTTTTATTTGTTATCATTTTATGATTGGGAAAACATTATTTCATCAGAGGCATTGCTAGGATATTTTGCACATGGGGACAAGCTATATATCTTACCTTTGTTCACTTATTATAATGTGAACGTCATTTTGACGGCCCTGTACCTTGGCACACGGGGATGTATATGCCCCCTCTGCTCATTTGCTACATTAATGACCACCATCATCTCAAAACAGTTAAGAATCCAGTACACCTACAGTCTAGCTTTATGATTAGGTTACCTCTGCTCATTCAGTTAACATTGGTCTTTCATTTCAATGAACACACCAAGTTTTCCCTCAAAAAGGCATTTACAAATGATTTCTACATTACAAAAACTGTGATATTATAGTTAAGCTTGTTCAAATATAATTGATAATTTATTAAATATTTGATGAAATAAAATATGCTCATTTGTTGTTATTTATATTACACTGTGCAAAAGAATTTGTTTTTTAATGTAAGAACTAGCAGTATACCTGCGCTGTGCGGGGAAAATTAGGATTATCCGCTTAACACCAATAAAAACACAAATTGATTTCAATCTGGATCATGATGGGTATACTTTTTCAATATTTTCCTAGATCATGTGAATCAAACGGGGAATAAAATGAAATTAAGGGCCCCGTGCAAAATGGGTGCAGGATGTGCATTAGACCTGAAGATTTCAATGATGGAGATAGGTGTTCAAATTTATATAAATTATTTAAAAACTAAAGGTAAAAAATGCTTTAAAAGTTTTTTTTAAAAATTATTTTAGGTCCCGGCTAAAAGAACAGATGTTAGGAGTTCATCATCCTATAGAACTTAATTTTTTAATATCAAATTAGGTAAATAATTTATCTATATACCCTGTAGCCACAGTTTAAAATAACTTTTATGTAATTAATATTAAAAAATGGCATTTTTAAGTGGTGTTTTTAAACTTTTAATGCCAGAAAACTTTGCAGTAGAGTACTCAAAAACTTCCCAAAGTTTAATGGCCATGGGATGCTTAAAATACTACTTATATGGCTTTTAAAAAAAACTTAAATAAGGGCCCTATTGATGTAAGATGTAAAGTTCATAACCACAGTTTATTTCAATCTGAATCATGATGAATATATTAGTTTGTTAATATTTGAAAAACAAGTGTGAAATCGAATGGTTAAAATGTCTTAAACATTTACAAAAACGAGATTAGGAGCCATCGGCTCCAGAAGAATGAAATATCTAATTTTTAATGCCCTATAGTATTTTAATATAGGCCATCAAGTTTTTATATTCCAAGTTTTGTAAAAATCCATTTACACAGTATCCAAAGTTAAATTTTTTTTTCATTAGCTCATTTAGTTGGAAAAACTACACTTGGGCGCCCTGTGAGTGATAAATAAATTTTTTTCACCTGTTACCATTGCGAGAGTGTACTCAAGAAGTTACCAAAATTTTATGCTTCTACCTACATGGGAAGTTGGAAAATTAGTGATGAGTCAGTTTTTATATTAGAAAAAAATTACATTTGGGCCCCCTTAGATATTTTTTTGCCTATTACCATCATTAGAGTGTACTCAACAACTTCCAAAGTTCAAGCTTATAGTTTTTATCTAGCTCATATAAAGGGGAAAAAACTCATTTGGGCCTCCAGGTCCTCATAATTGGAAATTTTAACATTCTTTTTTGCCAGTTATCATTGTGAGATTGTAATAAAAAACTTCACAAAGTTTAATTTTTTTACCTACACGGGAAGTTGGAGAATTAGTGATGAGTCAGTCACTGAGAGAGTGCTTTTCCTTTTACAAGAATAGATAAACTGATATTATATTCCAAAAGTTTAAGTTTCATCACAATAGAATTCTGTTAAAGTCTTTGTAAAAACTTAATTAAAACTTGCTGGCCTTTTTAATTCCCCAAAGTTTTTTTTCTAAGTCTCCTTTCTGCATTAATTTATTTATCTCCATTCATTAATGAATCAAATTAATGGAAGATAAAAACAGATAAGTGGGAGGATACTTTAATGGGAATTCTTTGTATTTGTAGAGTATATTAACAGCAGAATTTGACAATATACTCAGTGTGTATCAATTGATCAGTAGTGTGGTTTTGTTATTAGAAACGTTATTAATGTTGATTACCAAACATAATTCCTCCATTTATTTTAATATTTTTTAATAGCAATAATCCATACTTAAGAAAACAAAGATTTTTACAAAACATACTATGAAAAATTATGCTCCACTAAAAAAATAAAAGGGATTAAGTTCGATAAATTTGTGCACCTGAATTGAAAGAAACACTGAAGAAAAAATGTACCTTTATGTTTATTATCACAATATACTGCCTATTTCATGGTAAACCATTACAGACAAAGAAAGTTACAACATGCTTCTGACAACATTTTTCTACACCTTCAACTGGAACAAAAAATAACTTGAACTTGATTAACATTTTAATGTCAACATAACAAATATTTTTAATGGTTGCAAAGTTAACCTTCTTTTGAGCCACTATAATCACTGTAGCCACTCAAAGTATTGAATCTATAAAACTTAAAACACAGCGTCTTTTCATACTGAAAGAAATGCTGTAAATATTAAAAAATTAACAGATTCATAATAAGTTCTTTATAAAACTTTCAATGTTAGAGACTATTATTTTATCAATATTTTATAGAATATAAAATAATAAACATTTTAAATTTTGGTGTTTAGTTGTTTTTTGGTCAGTATTTTAAAAAATAATGTATTTGTTCTAATTCTTTTTTTTTTTTAAAAATTGAATCAAAATAAAAAAGTTGGTCCGATAAACTCAGCTAAATCGCATTTCCTAAACATATTTTACAAGACATAACAAAAAAAATCTGAAGGATATGAATAAGCAATATCCCTTAATTATATACTTAAAAGCAAGACTTTCATTTTTGTTTTTTCACTTCAATAATTACTGGTATGAACAATAACATTTATTGAATTTTTGTTATTGAAATGGTTGTCTTGATAAGGAAAATTCTCAATTGACTTTATTTTCTATATTTCACAGTGAAATGACATTTAGAAAGTAGAAAAAAAACAACTGTGTTATTATAGATGACCTAAGTCTGGTTCAATAAATAATAGCTAACAAAAATATGAAAAACAGAAACAAAAATGAAATAAAATTGTATAATTGATTAGATAAAACTGATTAATTTTTTTTTTTCCTAATGTTAATAGATTTCTACTCAAATTATTGGAAATTTCTGATTACTTATAGACATTATAAAACTTTATGGATAGTGGTAACCCCTTTTATCCTTCCCACATAAAATATCTATCAAAATGTGACACCTTTTTAAGCTAATCTTTCACTAAAAATGTTTTTTTTTTTTTGCATTATCACATAAATGCTCAGAGCAAAAGATCCATAAAAAAATCATTTTCAATATCATCTTTAATAATTTTATAGATAAAATAAAAGAAGATGGCAGTTCCTTTTAATTGCTAATGAAAATACATAATATTCTTAATTTTTTTTTCTTTGAAAACAGTGTAGCTTTTTTAGAATGTGGATAGAGACCAACACAAAAGCTTTTAGAAATATATCAACATTTAATGATTATTTAAAGGTTGATGTCACTGCATGATGCACATCTGTGCTGCTACTCTTTTATAAAAAATTAAGGCACCATTATTAGCCATAATAATTAAGACAGTGATTTTTTTAATAATAAGATGCAGCTTAAACAGCAATGTATTTGAAATTAATGTTGGGATGTGCCTATAATTGAAAAATACAAGTTATTAGAGTCAAGAAAATCCCTTACTTTTGTTGAGCTATAGCATCTATTGTTATCTTAAAATATGGCTGATGTAAAGTCAGCTAATAAATAATATTAAATTGTTCACAGTTTATTAAAACTCTTTATAAAGTAAATAGAAAAGCAATACCAGATGGAAAAAGTGCAATTAAAAAACAATAGTATTTTGACATTTTACTTGCTGTAATTAAATGGTAATGATGAACTTTAAAATAATTAAATAAAACAGAGAACAGCCGTAAAAATCCCAAATACTTACAAATAAATTATTAAAATATCTCAGGAGCAAAAAAGATGACTAATAATCAACAAAAGTTAAGATATTAAAAATATAATTATTTTTAGTAATAAAAATTAAATTAAAAAAAATAATCCTTAAAAATGTTTTTTTTAAAGGTAATGTTTTAGTTAGATATTCTTGTTAAAATAGTGCTAAAGTGATAAATGAATAATTTATCTAAATGTGCAATATGAAACTAAGGATTTTGTAGCCAATTTTTGCCTTCTTGAGAAATAAAGTAACTTATTTTTGGAGCTATTCTGTTCAGGCTCTGTAAATGGGGTAGTTTTAGAAACTAATTTATACCATTCTGGCAAAAGACAAAACAGACCCTAGTGTTAAAACATTAAAAAATGTGTTACACTGTGTTCTGATAGAGGTGCCTGAAATTCCAATGATTACACTTATAAATGAACATGCTAATACTAACATTGGTAGAATATGACAAATTATGCTGTAGGTAATGGTGCTTGGAATAAATAACAATTATTTGCCCAATATTTTCATAGCAGTTCAAACATCTGGAGTATTAAAAATGTTTTTAAAGTTATAAATGCTTAAATAAAAATTAAACAGCATTTGTATTTACATTCATAATTAGGCAAACATTTGGTTTACTAAGTACAAAATTAAATACTATACAGATCTGAGTTTTTTTAAAAAAAAGAGATAAGCATTTATCCATATATAAATATATTTGACAGGGACATTCATAAAAATTCAATGATTTGTAATACAATTATACACAAAACATGCAACATATAGCCAACAACAAGAAGCTAATTAATAAATCTAATGTTACATATACAGATAGTCAGATAGGGACATTAGTTTTCTTAACAAAAACTTGATATTAATTACAAATTTCTGGAAAAGATACTAGTCAAATCTAAAGTTATTGCATTTTTATAACCATCAGAAACTTGCAATATAAATATTAGGAACATTTAATTGGGAATTTTGAAATAACTTTTCATTAAAATAATACTTTAATTAGTTTGACCCAACTATTTTGAGAGTAAAATAAAGATGTAAAGAGATAAACTTTAATGTAAAATGTTAGCAGTGAGCTCATTCATCACTACATCCTTTGTGCACTTGCTCTTCATCCCATTCTGCTGCATGACGTTTTTTCTTGTGCTCATTGAGTTTACCCAATGTGTAATAGCCCTTTTCACAATAGGAACACTGGTGCTCTTTGACACCTGTGTGTCTTTTCAAGTGAACTTGGTAGCGGTAACGTGTCGGAAAGGCCGATTCACATTGACCACATTTAAATGGCATATCTTTTGTATGAACAACCTGGATGTGCAGCTTACGATGACCTCTTTGCTTGAAGCTACGATCACAGAAGTCACATTTGAAAGGTGTTTCACCGCTGTGTGTTCTTCTGTGGGTCTTTAAGTCTGAATTGGATGAAAATGCTTTTTGACATACTTCACAAGTCCAACGTTTTAATATCTTAGCTTGGTGAGAGAACTGTCTGGTAGCCCAGTTATAGGCTTCAACATTACTTGGCAGCCTACAATCTTCTTCATTTTCAGGCTCCAACTTGACAGGTCTCTCATTTAATTTCATTACAGTTTCCTCAGATGGAACATATTTTTCTGGTGTTTTTGAAGCACAAATATTGTCTTTTGGAGATGGTGGACCAATGATTTCTGTATCATCAGTGTCATTGCCATCGTGCTCCACATGTTCTTGTTTCACAATGATCCCATCAAATCCTGAGACTTTGGTGCTGGAGAATGTCAGGAAAGTTCCAGTGTCTGGAATGTAAGTGGAGTCACCGAGTCTCTTCATCAGCTCATCGTGTTTCTTGAAGATGTGCTGCTTTAGTTCAATGCTGGTCTTGAAGGAAATCTTACAGAGATCACACTCAAAAGGCTTTGAGTCATGTATGTTGTGGCAGTAACAATGAACACTGAGATGACTAAGCATTGGGAAGCGCTGGCCACATATATTGCACTTGTAAATGTTCAGCATTCTATCATATCTGTGTTTAGTGTTCTTATGTTTGTCCACTTCAGAAACAAACCGGAACTCCTGGCCACAGATGTCACACTTGACAAATTTCTTGAAGGTGTGCATTTTTTTATGCACAATCAGTGCATACTTGCGTCTGAATGTTTTCCCACATTCTTCACAAGGGAATGTTTCAGTGTATATCTTATGAAGTTTCAGATGCCTTTCCAGATTTTCTTTACCTAAAAAGCTTTTACTACACAAGTTACATTTGATAAATTCTCCCTCTTTATGTGCTTTACGAGCATGTGCTTGAAATTTTGCACCGCCACTAAAAAACTTCATACCACAAAAAGGGCATGAATAATTTTTTGGCTTTGACTTGGGTGATTTTGATTTATTGGGATCTAGTGTTTCATCCTCTGGTGAATGTAAGACCTCTGATTTATTTTCATTCTTTTCTTTAAGCCTCTGTAAAATCTCCAAGGCTGGCTCAGATGAGGTGTTCTCACTACTGGTCTCTTGGTTAGAATCAGGCAAAAATGTGGCCTGTATGATCTCCTGGTTGCGGTGACCCCGAAGGTGAGCGTTGTATCCACTACGAGTTATAAGCTGAACACCACAGATCTCACACTTACAGTCATGGCCAGTTTTATGGAGGGAAGAATGTTTCAGCAGCATTCGTTTGGAACGAAATCCTCTACCACATTCTTCACATTTATAAGGTTTGGTCTCATCATGATAGTTCATGTGCTTCTGGAGTTCTTCTGGTGAGTCAAACATGACGGTACAGATAGGGCATGAGTACTGGGACAGTCCTGCATCATCACTTTCAGAGCCCATGTATTTCCTGATAAAACAAAATAGAAAATATGAGGAGGCTACTCTGCTATAACATGGTTATTTGCTTGAAATTCTCTTTCTTTAAAAACCCTCAACCACAACAAAAATGTTAATAAAAAAATAAAAATAAATATTCTCCAAACCATTAAACCAGCTGTTTTTATCCTTTTTAAATAGATCTGAAAGTGACATACACTTGCCAAAAAAAAAAAAAACCCACTGCTGCCTTGCAGATGGTCTTGGCTGACCAAAGGCTATGGAAGCAAATCCAGAAAATACAGCAGGCTGAAGTTGGAGACCACGGGCCAATTGGCGCAAAACTCATGGCACGCAAAACTCAATATTCAATATTGAGAACGAAGAAGAAGAAGATTTATAAATTCAAATTCCTTTACCTTTGTTGACTCAGTTGATCAATGAACTGCATTTCCTCTGCAAATGGAAGGCTCCCTGGTTCCACATCACAAAATTTCATATGGGTTGAGAGTGAACTCTTCATCTTAAACCTGCGCAAACACCGTCTGCACTGGAAGGGAAGGACATGTGAGTGCTGCAAATCAATGTGGTTACGGAGCAAACAAGGAGCAAGGAAGCTCTCCTGACACACAGCACACTGGAATCCTTGAGAATCATTGTGAGCACGGACATGCTTGAGGTAGGAGTGGTATTTGTATATAGTCTTCCCACACACATTACATATATAACTGTCATCTATTTCAGCTGGAATAAGGAAAATTGTAGTTATTAAATATCATTAATGGTTACAAGACTCATGATAGTGACACTATGAAGGAATTTTAAAGTTAGTTTAAATAAAATAAATTGATGGCTAAAATTAAAATCTATACACTGATAAGGATTATTAACATCTGCTAAAGAATTAAATAAATTCTAGAAATAAAACTATTTATTGAATTTTGTTTTAATTCAAGTATTATATTTTTTAACAATCTTTTCAACTTGATAATTAAATTACAACACACTAAATGAATCCACAAATAAAATTATATCAACTAATTTCCTTTCCAACAATCAATAAAAGCATTTAAAAGTGTTTTTTTTCAAAAGTATGATGAAATACCTGTTTTTTTCTTTTTTTTCGACTTAAAAGGATTTTCTTCAACTTTTTCTTCTATGTGCTTTGTGGAAGCTATTTCATTTGCTTTGCTTCTATCAACCCAGACTTCAAATGTGGATAGTCTTCGATGGCTGCTAAATTGAGCTTTGTTTAAAAAAATCTCACTACAATCTGAGCATTTCACACTTGCTGCTTCCTGGCAGTGGATGATCATATGGGAAGAGTACACAGCCATTGTGCCAAAGGTTTCATCACAAAGAAAACAAGCCATTTTCCTAATACACCCAGGAGGAAATTGAAAAAGTTGTAGACTCTCTGTGCTTTGCTTTGATTCAGGTTCAACTTTGTCTGATAGCAACATGGTAACCTCGTCCATTTGTTCTTCTGTATTGCAAGTCGTGGTTGATTCATTCTTAGAGCCAGAAATGTTAGGATTGGTTTTAGATTTCAATTTTTTTTTATTACTTATTTTATGTTTGCTCTCTTTGCCTTTATTATTTTTTTTAACTTTAATTTGCAAAGTTCTTTTTGCTTTGGGATGTGAACATAGACCATTACTTTGTTCTTGTAAATCTGTATCACTTCTGTTGAAATAATTAAGACTTCCTCCAACCTTCCGCAGTAACTGCTCAGTACTACTTGTGAATGGAAGGTCTTCATCATCAGGTAAAAAAGTCCTCAATAAGCTAGTAATTGAACTAATCTCATCTTGATTAACAAGATCTTGATTCTGCATGATTGCACAGTATTCATTTGCTTCTAGTTAAGAAAACCTGAAAATATTTATTAAAACAGAATTGAAATAAATGTTTGAAAAAACTATATTGAACAAAGTAAGACCACTCAAATTTCATTAAAGAAATAAATAAAATGTACACAATTGTAATTTCAAGCTAATCTGGTGTTTAGTGTCAAAGACATTATAGTTTTATTTTAAAATGTTGCAATTATTTTAAAGATTTTCTTCCCCTGCATTGTTTTACACAGGCTCACGTAAGCAAGCATAATGTAAGTTAAAGCATAAAGTATAATATCCAAAAATGAATAGAGCAGAAATATATGTCTTTTATTCATAAATTTTTCAATTTAATGGTAAATAACACAAAAATTCAATTTTTCAACAAAGCCTATTCGGGTAAAAGGAATGCCAATTTTTTTTTTTACCCCAGGCATTTTAACATACACTGTTTTCCAACCTTTGAAAAAAGTTAGAGTCTAATTACCTATTTTTTGCCTTTAACACAGATTGATTATATCCGGGGCGTCCAAAATTTTTGCATGGCGGGCCATATTCCGTGAAATTAAATTATTTGTGGGCGGGATTAAAATTAAAATAATTTTATAGAAATGACATATGGTGAGAGTTTTTATATCAAAATTTTAATGTAAAGGATGAAGTGAGATCTTGAATGCAGTAAATAGGTGAGGTCAGGCTCAATGTCGATGGATTTGACAAGTATACAATTAGAAACGTCAGAGTCATTATTCTCGTCCTCACACGGTTCTTGTTAAAATTCATAACTGAAAATGTCTGCTCACCCTCGTATGTCGAGCGAAACAAGCTGAGCACTTTAAATCTCTCTTTATCCAGCTGACTGTAAAGTCAATGCAAGAAAGCTGATGTTGTTTTTTTGCGACATTCAGCAACACTCTGCTACTTAATTAGTTACAGTTGCAGATGGCCTGGAGCATCATTAAGGTCAACTAAGAAAGGTAGAAAAAAATCATGATTTCATTTTCAATAGATGCAAAGTCCTTAAAGAGTCTTTGAAATTCATTAGTCATGGATTTGACATCTACAACATACTTCTGTACTTGCTCATTGAAGCTTCTTTCTGTAAAGCACGTCATGATACCCTGTAATGAAGGGAAATGTGTGGTATAAGGCTGCATTTGAGACAGTTGCAGCTTGTTCCCAAAGGCCTTAAAGATTTGTGTTATGAAAATTAGATGTCTTGTCACAACAACTAAAAATGAAAAATCTGCCAACCAAGCAGGATCAGTTAGTTCTAGAATTAGTTTTTTCCTTATTTTTCTATGAAATGCCAAATTTCTTTTTAAGTGTGAAGAAGCGCTGAAATGTTGTTCCCCGACTCAGCCATCTTATATTATTGTGATAAACAACAACTTTGTATTCTCCATGGATGTCAAGAAGAAACTGCTGAAACTGGCAGTGAAGCAGGGCTTTAGAGAAACTGAATGAATAGCTTTTATCACTGACTCAAGGACACGGTCACATCTAAGGTATTTGGCACCAAAAACTTGCTATTGAATGATGCAAAGGAAGTTTACAATTTTCGCTGACTTCGTTACAGACACATTTTGGTATTTAATTGTGCTCACCAGTCATTGCATTTCATCCGTAAATTATTTCTTTGTAATTTAGCGTCATTAATATTAGAAAAAACAGAAGCATTTATCTTATCTTATATATTACAGGCGCTCATTCTATACAGAAGACTATTGCGTCTGATTTGTTCTTCTTGTTTAGTCTTTAAGACTTTAAGTCTATTTATTAGTAAACAATAAAATGTTATTGATTTTTGCCATCTCTTGAGTTACTCAAAACAGTACAAAATTTTGACTTTTTCAAAATAAATATCATGTCATTACCGCAAAAATATATTAATTAGTTCTTTAAGATGAGGCAGCGGGCTAGTTAAAATTGCTTCGCTGGCTAATTTTGACCCGCGAGACCGGACTTTGGACAACCCTGGATTATATCATCTTTAAATGTATAAAAAATAGAAATAGCAATGCATTTGCAAACTGAAGCAAATGGAGTGCTTACATTTTTTTATTTTACTCAACATTACACCATCGTTTTATTTAGATCATATCCTTGATATTTGATAAATCAGAAAACATAATTATTAGGGATTTTTAATTTATTTGCAATGATATTTTTAAAAAAAAAGGGAAATTAGATGTAGAAATGTAGACTATATATTTTTAAAAAACTTAAAAATAAATAAAGCTACTGGCCCAGATGAATTACCTGCCAGGTTATTAAAAGAATTAAGCAATGAACTGTCCCCAATCCTTGTAGTTCTTTTTCAAGCCTCTCTAAACCAGGGTAAAGTGCCCGAGGATTGGAAATTAGCCTATGTAACGCCACTCTTTAAGAAAGGTGATAAGTCAGACCCTGGTAATTACAGACCTGTATCACTTACTAGTATCACATGTAAATTACTGGAACACATAATATATAGCAGAATAGTTAACCCCCTTGACAAATATAATGCCCTATGCCAACACCAACATGGCTTTAGAAAGAACAGATCATGTGAAACACAATTGATAGGCTTAATAGATGATCTATCAAAAGGCTTAGATAATAATGATCAAATAGATACAATATTACTAGACTTCTCAAAAGCATTCGACAAAGTTCACCACCTTAGTTTACTCAAAAAACTTAAATACTTTGGAATCTCAGGTCCCTTACATCACTGGATCCAAGATTTCCTATTGGGTAGGGAGCCAACTGTAATAATTAATGGTTCTAAATCTACACCAATAAAGGTTAACTCAGGAGTTCCACAAGGAACTGTCCTAGGTCCCTTACTATTTTTAATTTATATAAATGACTTACCCAACAATATCTCAACAGGAACTAAAGTTAGGTTATTTGCTGATGATTGTATAATCTATAGAACAATCAAGTCAGAACAAGATAGCAAAATTTTACAAAAAGACTTAGATGAATTAATAAAATGGGAAACTAACTGGAGTATGTCCTTCCACCCAGAAAAATGTCAACTGCTAAGAGTAACAAAGAAAAAGAAACAAATAAATTCAAAATATTTCATTCATGGAAAAGAACTAACCCAAACTAAAGATGCGAAATACTTAGGAGTCATAATAAATGAGAAACTATCTTGGAATCCCCATGTCAATGAAGTTATTAAAAAATCAAACAAAACCTTAGGCTTTATAAAAAGAAACTTTTACAAATGTAACAAAGATATAAAACTAAAATGCTATCTCACCCTGGTGAGACCTATACTAGAATATGCATCTTCAGTATGGGACCCATCCACCAAAGAAAATATTGATAAGTTAGAACAAATACAAAAAAGAGCTGCCAGATTCATTACTGGAGAATATTCAAAACTGACAAGAGTAACACCATTAGTTAAATCATTAAACCTTGAAACACTAGAGGATAGAAGAACCAAGAGTAAATTAGTAATTATACATAAGGCAATTAATTCTAATTTAGAAATACAACACAAAGATAACCTAATACAACCCTCAAATAGACATAAAGATAAAAACACCTTTCTTATTCCATATGCAAGAACAAACACATACAAGTTTTCTTTCTTTCCGTCCAGTATTCGGGCGTGGAATGGGTTGCCTGAAGAAACCAGGAAAGCCACCACTTTATCATCTTTTAAAACTCTAGTAAGAATACAGGACTAAACACAAACCATAGAAATACGTAGGACGCAATAATCTTCTGTACAGAAGGAGCGTCTGTAACATTTAAGATAAGATATCGGTATATTTTTTAACATCCGAGAACTAAAAAAAATGTAAGAATAAAAAATAAATATATGTCATACGTCACGTAATATAATATATAAATAAACATATTCCTATGGGGCCACTATGCTGGCGCTGGTGAACAGTTGAACAGTGGTTAGTCTAAGTCTAGGCGACTGTGACTCTAACTCTAAGCCTAGGCTTAAATTAAGGACCAAACAAGACCAATGCCAAGCTAATAGACTTAGTACTTAGTCTTAATTTAATTATTAATAAATAATAATTGATAAAAACAATTTAAAGAATTAAAAGCATGGAATCATGGATAATCTGGATATTGTATTTAAACTTAAATCTTAAACAGATCTTTTTAAAAAAATCAAATTGATCTTTCTATGGACTTTTCGTTTCAAAATGTACATGGACACAACTGAAAAAGAAATGGTCACTCACTAGACTAAACAACTAAAGAAACTGTCTAAACACTGTGACTAAAGACGTCTATTCTATAGTCATATGAATATGGACCATAGTCATAGTCAGCCATAGACTGTAATGGGCCATAGTCATAATCTTAACTTAGCCATGGCCATACTAGTACTAGGCATACTCATTATATTCCCTCCATTTCAATTATAAATATTTATTTTATCATTATTTTAATTTAAATTCTTCGCACCTAGATAAAAAATAATAAATAAAATTTAAAAAAAAAACTAATACTAATAAATGTCTAATTATTACTCTAATGACTAATGTAAGTCTTTTTTAATAGTTTTTAATACTGGCCTATCATCTTAGTTATCTTTAAAAAATAAATATATAATGCGAGTTTCGATGCCGGCCACTGGACTGATTTTAAGGTCAGTTATAAATTTGGGGTGCGAACCCAAACCGCCGCCATCATGACAGCTTAGCTTCTTGGACGCACGACTCGCCATTAGTTATTTTTAGTCCGGTGGCCTAACGGCCGAAATAATTGTCAACAGTAACAGAATTATTCACGCAATGTCAATTGCCGCGATGCTTACCTAAATGAAACGTTTTAAATTTTGCATATTTTCCACATGACTGTTACAAAATAACCATCTCCACCTTTTCACAACTAACTCCTCAATCGAATAATGAATGTTGGCCTTCTATGTTCGGATCCCTTTTTTTTTTCCTCTATTCTGTGCACGGGCAGTAATCGAAATTATCCTTAAATTGTTTTAATGCATATCAGTTATTAGCCTTTGCTTAAATATTCTTTTATTGAAGGTTAAAACTTAAACAAAGACAACTACGCACACATTCCTTGAGATTTGATTTTTAAATTCAACCAACAAGATAACGAAAAAAATTAATTAAATTTTTACATTGATTACCAAAGAATTATCTTAATTTTTATTAGTGACTAGCAGACCCGTCGTGCGTTGTAACGATCTCAGTAAAATGAATAAATTTAAAATATGTTATAAAATCAGTAACGTTAGAAACCTTCTCGAAAATTTGCAATAACAAAAAATCCAAGTTTCACAGCAAACTGATAAATAAAATAATAATTAAAAAAACCTTATAAAATAATAAAAAACGATATGAAAGGGCCGCCTCCAAAATAAGTATATTTTTAAAAAAAATTTATTGCCAATGTACTCAAGCTATATTTCGCATTATCAATCATTGTCATGTAAAATTGATTAGGGAATTAAATTATTAATGTGCAGTAAAAAAAAAAAAAAAAGAAAATTTGAGCCTCATGCCCGAAGGGAATGAACATTGGTAGTTTATTGCAATTAAGTAATTAAATATAGACTCTTGAGTTTTTATATACTAAGATTGGCAAGATCCAATAATTTTCTCATTCACTTACGACACTTAACGCTTACACCTGGTACGCAAAGGTGTATAAAACGTTTTAGTTCTAACTCTAGGAAGAAAGGAAATTTTGTCTCCCACATGAATAGGAAAAATATTTATAAAGACACTTAAATGTTTTAGAAGTTTTTAAAACTTAAGGAATACTTGTGAGTTATAAATAATGCTGTTTATTTCTTCAATCAACATTTTAAATACACTTCATTACCAATTGCATAGTTAGATTAAGGTGACAAGGAGGACTCTAATTAATATATGATTTAAAGGCAAAAATGCAAACTGTAATATACTAAAAAATTTCAATGAAACACACAATAAGTTAAAGCTTTAAATAAAAACAAAAAAAAACTCAATTGTGACCTAACAAGAAACCTTCAGCAGGCCAAATGCAAAGATAGAATAAATCCAATTAAGATAAAGCAAGTTAAAAGAAAAAAAACTCAGCTCTGCAGGAAAAGATACTGAAGGTTTCTTTGATGTTTTTAAAAAAATGTTAATTATTCCCATCAGACAAATTTTGATCAATAGGGTCTGTAAAGCATCGTCCCTCAATTTCCATAGGCATGGCACACCTGAGGATTTTGTGGCCAGCACAATGCCCAGCCGCCTTTACTTATCCCAACTACTGGAAGGTACTAATTAGAGCTGCAGAGACTCATGGGCACAATCCAGTCCTGTAAACAAATCCTAGCCTTCACCAAGATTTGAACTCATGAACTTTGGCTCGTCAGTCTAACCCGCTGCCCTCCACCACTGTGAAAAGATTTAACATTGTTTGCGATTACTAATTAACAATGCCTGAGCCATTCGACTATATCATAATATAGTTGAATAGATGAATTAGCTACAAACTGGAACAGCAGCTAAAATAATAATTCTTTTTTTGCTGTCAATTACAATTTATCAATAGATAACATCAAATTTACAATCAATTTTTTACCCTTTAAATTTAAACAAAGATAATGGCATATTGCAATGACACTCAATAGAGTATATTTTTTTTTAACGTTTCAAAAATTTAAGCCAATCTTACCTTGAGCCTTACTAAGCTATAAACACAATCAGGTTTATTAAGTACATCCAATATTTACAGATTATCTCTGAGCGATAATTATACAAAAAAGACTTAACACAATAATTTAATTGCACTAATAATAATATGATATAAAAATAAAATCTTCATTTATAATTTTAAGGTTAATATAGTTTATTATAAGGAAATATTCCACATTAAGTTACCTCACTAAATATATCATTTACCTGTTTAAATGTTAAAATCAATGCGGTTACTTGGATTCCTTTTTAAAATACTAATATTAATTTACCTTAAGAAAATGTCAAAACGCAAGGATTTTTAATAATTAAATGACGTTATCTTTAAATACACAGCTGAAAATCAATTAAAAACCAACATTAATTAAAATCTAAAAGATCCATGCACCAAAAAAACAATTAAAAATCTATATACACAAGGATTATTTGTTGAAAGAAGCTTATTTAGCATTACTGTAGATTTTCTTATTTTAAACATTAAACAAAAATAATTAAGAAGTTACATGTAATTGCACCTGTAATGTAAATTAAAACTTTTATAGCAGTCTCTCAAAAATAACTGTTTATTATTTTTCTCATTGCAATACATTTTATGAAGAGATACATCTTTATTTCAGTAATTGTAGTAAACTATAAGGGTCAGGTTTTTCAGCCATGCCATGAGGACTATAGCCTAAATCACATATATGTTTGAAAGTTGCTGGGCCAAGGGCAATAATCTGTTAAAATAAAATAAGACATACATATGTTATTTTAAGAAAAGATTTGTTAATATTTTATAAATAATGCTTAAATTAAGATTTAATAAATGAATTATACACAAATATAACTTTCTTACTTTTACTTTTTCAAGAGGTAACGATTCTCTGTCAATCACTGTGAGAGTATACTGAAATCCCGAAGGACTGAAGAAAACTGCATAGTTGGGAACACCCTAAATTTAAATACAATAAAACTTAATTCAACATTTATCTTTAATATTCCTATTTTCTTAAGAATATCTCTCTCATATTTTAATATACACAACTGCTGTTTTAAATCTTAAATCTTATTTTGTTAATAATTTAATAAGAACTTTTTAATAAAATAATGGTATAAACCAAATACAGATATAACCAAAAAATTAAAATAATGCACCTTTTTACTTAAACACATAGTTACCAGTAGTTTCATATTAGATTAAGACAGTTTTGTTAAGTACCATTTGTGCAAGAGCTCTATGGGTAGCATTCTTTAATTCTTCATTGGGACAGGTTTCATATGCAACAACTTCTGTAACTGAAAGACCTGAAATACATATACAAGTGCAAGTATATTTTAACATAAAAAATATTGCATTTTTATGCTTCTTGGATTTATATTTATTTGGGTTAAATATTAAATGATTAAAACCTTAAGATAGATTAGGAATAGAGTTTTTAAGAGACCAGCTTAAACTTATTAATAACTTATATATATTTTAAATATATGGTTTTTACTTATCAAGCCTTACTTATTATTAGTGATTCAATTTAGGTCATTTAAGATATTTGATAATTTTTTACTGTTATTAACACCCACTTAAAAACACCAACATTTAATGATCTTATCATAGAGTAAACATTTAAAGAGTTGTGTAAAATCCTATGAAAAATATAATAATGAACTATAACCCACCATTACTTGTAAGTATTTCTTTCAAAGTGTCCCTGCGTATATTAGAGCATGGATACAAAAACGACTTGCTTTTATCAGGTTTCACTGTAAGTAAAAACAGCCATCATCAATTTCTCAGATCACCATAACAAAAAAACAACAAAAAACAAGGAAACTTTTGTATCTTTATTTGCAAGAGTAAAAGTAATGTAATTTAGATCATAATGTTTTTGATTTGATTCAAAAATTTCCTAACCATTTTATTAAAGTTTTGAGAGAGTATGGTGTACGTAAGTATTAGCTAATCTGAATCACATTCCCAAAATTAATCAAATATGTAACAGCAGGGCAAATAACACAGACATAATTCCTGATTTGCTCAAAATCGGATTATTAAAATACCCAATAATCCCCTCCAAACTTCTGGATAGGTAAAATTTCCTAAAATTGTTTTAAAAAATTCAACAGTAACATATTCCAGCAGCATAGCTTTTTATATTTTGATGCTTGAGAAGTTCACACACTGCCGTCACCATAGTTACTTCTAGTTCTAGGCACTATTATTTTTTTTTTGTTATTTAATAAGACCCTAGACAATAAAATCTGCAATAAAATTTTGTATGATTAGAATACATGGTGATAAGTACTCACCATGCTGTAAAATAAAATCTGCTAATGCTTCACCATGACCTGTATCTTCACCCTTGGGATTGAAATTTGCTTTTCTAGCTACGGGCAGAAAATTAATGTTATTAGTAAGTAAATTTTAATTTAAAATAATTAGTTATTAATTAAGATATTATACAACAGGTTACAGCTGATTGTTGTTTATTCATTGCTTTTTCCAGTACAATTTGAGATACTACATTTTCAGCTGGTTATATAATTCAGCTTGAAAATATAAATTTAAAAAATAAAACATTTGACAATAAATTAATAATAACCATTAGATGAACACTGCTTTAGACTTAAAGTCAGCCAGAGGGTACATTTCAGAAAATGTCAATCAAATAGATAATGAAAATATTAATTGTTTTAAAATATATGTCTTACCTGCCTCTGCTGTTGCTTTTCCAACAACAAAGCTTTCCAAGTGTCTTATATTATCATCATTAAGCTCTGTTAAAAAAGAATTTCAAAGAATATATTTACCGATATTCGTTTATATTATATTATTTGAAAATTTTCCAGGATTCTCTAAAAACTAAATAATGAAGACAAAAATATATTCAATATTTTTAACAGATAAAAAAAAATTAACCGTTTTTTTTCAACAACTTCAATAACCAGAACATTTTAAAAACTTTTTAAAAAATTATCGCAAAAATCCGAATGTAGTCACTCAAAATAAATTTACTTTATGCATGTGTATCTAAAATATGAAAGAAAATTTCACCTTTCATGACATTGACAACAGCCTCCACTGCTCTAACACTAGTGAATATAATGGCAGAGAATAGATCAACTGCTGACAGGTAAGATCTAAGCGCAGACTGATTAACAAAACTAAATGACAAAACTGGTAGTGACACACTGGGGATCCCTGCCTTCTCTAAAGTCTGAAGAATATGTTTTATGAATATTTTATTTTATTTGAAATTTTTTTTTAGGGGGGGGGGGGGTGGAGGGGTGTTAATAAAACTAACAGCAATATTTATATAAAAATGGTCCAACATACAAATAGCATTTAATTTGAAACTGAAATAAAAGTGGTGCTATTTGCATTGATGATGCTACTAGAAGCTCTCCCAGAATTATGATCATGTACAAAATAATTTTTAAAAACGTACAAGCAAATACAATTTTGAAACCTAGACAGTAAATGATATCATGGTGCTGAAAATGTGTTTGAATTAACACGGGCATAATGAGAATAATTTGTGAAGACCATAAGAATAAGACAGTGCATTTGCCTGGGACTCAACTACCAAAACGACGGATGTCCTAATTCGAGAGCTACTATTTGCGGATGATGCGGCACTAACAGCACATACAGAATCTGGTTTGCAACAACTCGTGTCAAGCTTCTCCAATGCCTGCAAAGAATTTGGTCTGCAAATCAGCTTGAAAAAGACAAACATCATTGCCCAAGACACTCGACCTCCTCCTACCATAAATATCGATAATGAAAACTTGGAGGCTGTGAACAGCTTCACCTACTTGGGATCCAAGGTCTCCAATACACTGTCCATTGAAGAAGAAATAAACAGCAGAATTGGCAAGGCAGCCGCAACAATGGCTAAGCTAAATAAGCGGGTCTGGCAAAACACCAAACTAACTGAGAAAACCAAACTGTGCGTCTATCGAGCCTGTGTCATCAGTACACTACTATATGGGAGCGAGACATGGACCACTTATACATCACAAGAGCGTAAGCTTAACAGCTTCCATTTGAGATGCTTGCGCCGCATCCTTGGTATTAAATGGCAAGAAAAAGTGCCTAATAGTGAGGTACTAACGCGTGCCAATACCCAAAGCATGTTCTCAATTCTTAGTGAAAGACGCCTGAGGTGGCTAGGACATGTCAAAAGAATGAGCCCCGGCCGCATCCCGAAGGACCTCCTATATGGTGAACTTGCTTCAGGAAAGAGGAAAACAGGTCGCCCACGCTTGCGATTTAAAGATGTCTGTCAAAGGGACATGAAAGCAGCCAAAATACATACAAGTGACTGGGAGTGTAAGGCAGAAGACCGATCTACGTGGCGCACAGTTGTCAAAGAGGGCGTCATAGTAGCCGAGGAGCGAAGAATGGAGGAGGCTGCAGACAGAAGAGCTAGGAGAAAGGCCAAAACATTTGGAAGCACAGAACTCGTGTGTAAAAACTGTGGCAAAGACTGTCACTCAAGGATAGGACTGCACAGTCACTCGAGGAAATGCAACCCAACCCAACGGTGATGCACCATCGTCTCGCGAGACGGAAGGANGGGCATTTATTGGATTTTTAACCATTATCTACATATTTGTGTTGGGTGACTTGTAAAATAAAACATTTACTTTAAATAATTTCCCTGATTTCTTATTTTGTTGAAGCTTGTGCTGTAACCACAATAATGATAATTATTTTTTTGTGAATTGATGTGGGTGAAACAATAAATGTGAAGCTTTATGTAAAGAATATCCTTTGTGTTTTAATTTCTATGGTAACTAATATGTTAGCTAAAACAGCATTACTATTTATGTTAAGAATTTTTTGTTTCAATTTGTATTGATCAAATAATATATAATTTAACTTAAATTAAGAAGACAAAAATTTTAATTTTTAATGTAGAACAAATAATATCCTTGCCTCTGTATATCTGTCAATTTCATCATCTTTTGGACTTTTAAACAAAAATACTGTTTTTTTGCTTTTATTTCCAAGTTGGTGGGTCTTCTCAGAATTTTTTTCATCCATCCTGGTAAAAATCTGCCAATCCATCAAGAGTCTATTTAGAATTTATTTAAATTAAGTCTTTGCATTCATCCTTTTTTACTAATAAAAATACATTTATCTTCTTTAAAAAATTGAGATAATTAATTTAAGTAAGTGATATATTTATATTATGAATTATATAAAATATTGTAGGAACCAATCAAATGTCAAATTCTTTTTCTCAAAATGCAGTTCTCACAAAGATTGTTGAATTTCAAACCTTTAGACATTTAAGATTAATGCCTGAACTTAAAATTCAAGAGTTCCAAAAAGAAAATGAGAGTGAAATGTCCAAACCAATTTGAAACACCCATGACATCAGTCTATTATTTAGGCTTATCAAAGCCTTGATTGTTCTTCTTACCACTGGGGTATTGTAGCAAGGAGAAAGTTTAACTCACCTAATAATTTATCATAATGATATTTTGGCTCTCAGTAAGGCATCATCCAGTAGCTAAAATGGATAGACTTTTTTGGTCTTTAAGAGTATTAAGACAAGGTGAAATCTATAATTCAGTAACATCTGAGTTACTCAGATTCATCTCAAGCTCATGCTCAACTATTGAACATTTAGTCTTTACATATGATCAATTTAGTGATTCCAAATAAACTGAATTGACCAATTCATACCTTCACAATTATATTTTGAATAGGCTTTTCAGGCTCACATTATTATTTTGTTGACAAATCTCTACCAATACCCTCAAAATGCCTCTGAAATCAGAATGGAATTCTAAAATTAAAAAAGGAAATAATAATAAAATGATAATTTATATAACGCTGTATCCCAGCTAGCATCCGGGCTCACAGCGCTTTACATGGAGATAACAATACATATATTAATAAGATAAACATTCATATCATACATCAGCTATGTTAATCATTAAAAGAAATTTTGTTTCATTAATTTTCAAAAGATGTGTCTTTAAGTGGAGTCTTGAAAGACTTAGCAGTTGAAATACTACGAATGTATAATGGAAGAGAATTCCATTGTTTGGCTGCACAAAAAGAGAATGCAAAATCATAATTAAAATTTGCAACAAAAGTTCATTCACTAAAACCAATAATCTTCTGTACAGAAGGAGCATCTGTAACATATAAGAAAGTCAATTCAATAACAATTATAAATGTTTCCTCATGTCTATATAGGCCTTATACTTATATAATAACTATCAGATGAATTTGATCATAAACACTTAAATTATCCAGGTTCATAGTTATATTGTAACTACTGACTAATGACAAAAATTATTTTTCAAAATTTTCTTGTGCAGTAAATGCAGAAGAATCATTGGATATCTCCATGACTATGTTCAGTATGAGCTGTGGCTTTATAGCATGTACTTTATGTTTTAAATTTGCTGTTTTTTTTTTTTTTTGCATCTTTTATTTTTTTGAAAGCATTTATGCCAAAACATTCAATTTGCAGATTAGTGACATGTGTCTGGGAATTGTTGTCAGCGAGGTTTCACTGAAAGGTTGTCTTTAAAATAAAGTTTAGCTTCTTTCACCAGCAAACTGGCTTCCATACTCTAAGTCTAAGCTCACCAGGGATTTTTAAAAATATTTTCTTTGCTTTTACTATATTAGTTGTCATTGGCCATGGGACAGTCCCATGATTTGACCTCATCAAAGCAGTTCAATTTTCTTAAAATTATACAATTTGTATGGTGACCTGATTAAGCCTCACGTCCTGACCCTGTCTCGTGATGTTTAGAATTTTTCTTACTCATAGTCTTGTATTATTATATATTTTCAAGCCTCTCTAAACCAGGGTAACATGCCCCAGGATTGGAAATTAGCCAATGTAATGCCACTCTTTAAGAAAGGTGATAAGTCCGACCCTGGTAATTACAGACCTGTATCACTTAATAGTATCACCTGTAAATTACTGGAACACATAATATATAGCAGAACAGTTAACCACCTTGACAAATATAATGCCCACACCAACATGGCTTTAGAAAGAACAGATCATGTGAAACACAATTGATAGGTCTAATAGATGAACTATCAAAAGGCTTAGATAATAATGATCAAATAGATACAATATTACTAGACTTCTCAAAAGCATTTGACAAATTTCACCACCTTAGTTGACTTAAAAAACTTAAATACTTTGGAATCTCAGGTCCCTTACATCACTGGATCCAAGATTTTCTTTTGGGTAGGGAGCAAACTGTAATAATTAATGGATCTAAATCTACACTAATAAAGGTTAACTCAGGAGTTCCACAAGGAACTGTTCTAGGTCCCTTACTATTTTTAATTTATATAAATGACTTACCTAACAATATCTCAACAGGAACAAAAGTTAGGTTATTTGCTGATGATTGTATAATTTATAGAATAGTCAAGTCAGAACAAGATAGCAAAATTTTACAAAAAGACTTAGATGAATTAATAAAATGGGAAACTAACTGGAGTATGTCCTTCCACCCAGAAAAATGTCAACTGCTAAGAGTAACAAAGGAAAAGAAACAAATAAATTCAAAATACTTCATTTACGGAAAAGAACTAACCCAAACTAAAGACGCAAAATACTTAGGAGTCATAATAAATGAGAAACTATCTTGGAATCCCCATGTCAATGAAGTTATTAAAAAATCAAACAAAACCTTAGGCTTTATAAAAGAAATTTTTACAAATGTAACAAAGATATTAAATTAAAATGCTACCTCACCCTGGTGAGCCCTATACTAGAATATGCATCTTCTGTATGGGACCCATCCACCAAAGAAAATATTGATAAGTTAGAACAAATCCAAAAAAGAGCTGCCAGATTCATTACTGGAGAATATCCAAAACTCACAAGAGTAACACCATTAGTTAAATCATTAAACCTTGAAACACTAGAGGATAGAAGAACCAAGAGTAAATTAGTAATTATACATAAGGCAATTAATTCTAATTTAGAAATACAACACAAAGATAACTTAATACAACCCTCAGATAGACATAAAGATAAAAACACCTTTCTTATTCCATATGAATGATATGCAAGAACAAACACATACAAGTTTTCTTTCTTTCCGTCCGGTATTTGGGCGTGGAATGGGTTGCCTGTAGAAACCAGGAAAGCAAACACTTTATCATCATTTAAAACTCTAGTAAGAATACAGGACTAAGCACAAACCATAGAAATACGTAGGACGCAATAATCTTCTGTACAGAAGGAGCGTCTGTAACATATAAGATAAGATATAGACAAGGTAGGAAGCACAGCCACAATGACAATATATCAAAGTAAGTTTGTTCATTGTTTTTTTTAAATTTCAGTATATAATAAATATCCTTGTCAATACTATAACGATAGGCATAGGCAGTATTACTATAAAATAGGAATAAGCTTAGATTAGAAGGGCACCTACGTATACTTATACTTAAAGCTACAAATAACAGAACTACAACCCTCAGATAAAGTTTGGGATAATAACGCTTTTCTTATTCCGTATGCAAGAACAAAATAATACAAATTTTTGTTCTTCCAGTCCGGAATTATGATGCTGAAAGGGTTGCCCGAGGAAAACCAACACTTAATATAACATTTAAAACTCTAATGAAAATGCAAGTCTAGCCATGTTCATGGATAAGCATTGGATGCAATAATCTTCTAGGTAATCCCTTATTTTAGCCCATTTTAGATATCGAGTCATTAAAAAAAGGTTTTAACTTGCCTTATTATGAAATCTATTTTAAAATCAAAACATTACTTTTTTTGTTGAAATACAATTGACTATTTTAAGATTTGTATGAAAAAATATGTATGTACTTCACTCATCTTTTGTGATTTATGGCGCCATTACGAATTTTGTTTGAAAAACTAATTGTAAGGCATTAAATACTTTTTATTTCTGATTTAAGTGTTTAAATTAGTCAAATAAGTTATTTTATTTTTTTGCTCTAAAAATTTAAAATACACAAAATTAAGTGTTTACCACCTTCTGTATAGAAGGAATGTATGTAGGAGTTAACAAAAAAAATTAGCATAAAAAGCAGACTTTTTAAAAGAGTAACTCGAGTAACTGAAACTATAAGTAGTTAAGTTAAAGTCATTTAAATTGTTAAGCTACACAGGCCTCTAAGGGCCGGCTTTTTATTTTCAGGCATAGGCAAACTAGGCAGCTGCCTAGGACCTCCGATTAGTCTCATTATTAGTGCGGGGTTCGCACAAGAATCTTTATATATTTATTTTTTATTACATTCTGGGCCACCAAATTCACTTTGCCTAGGGCCTCCAATTCCCTTAGGCACTCACTCCCTGAGATACAGTTCAGTAAAAGTAAAGTAGACGAAGGCAAGTAAGCAAGGCCTTTACTAATACTATGACAGTAATCCTGCAGTTTCAAAACATATTATTAAAAATTTAATTTTTTTCGTTTTCATTTTATTCAACTCATTATTATATGTTGTATTTCAGCTATTACAATAAATTACAGTGCTAATTTGTAAGTCTTATTAATTTCTAAGGTGACTAAGGCTAAGGCAATTGTTCAGCTATCTATTATTCATAATCCGGTCATGATAAATCCCATTTTGTTTATCTGTCACCCTGCTTGCCAAATTTTTTTACCATGCTAAAACTAAAATAAATAAAAAAAATAAATTTACTGACTGGAGATATTTTTAAAATTTATTATTCATCTATTTTAATGTTCTTTGAAGATCCATAAATATTTTAAAGAAAATTTCACTTTTTATTTCATTACTACATTTTTTAATTCTTATTTTGTTTTTATGTGGGTGAGAAAATTTCATTAATATTTTGCATCTTCTTACTGTCACTGTGTCTTACTATGACAACTCAGCAAGTAGGGAGATAAATAAATAAAAATGATTGCATTATGTTCTACTATTATATCTCTTTTCCAGCCACCGGGTAATGATCGTGACGTCACAGTCGCCATATATAATGACCGAATAAATGACCTTAATTTGGCTTAATGGGCCTGGGGTAAGTTTTTTTTAAAAAATGTATGATGAACTGAAATATAAAATGAGCTCAATAATAATAAGGGATTGCCAAAATTAGTCTAAATCATATTCATATTATACAGTATACAGTTTATATGTATTATTAGTATTATACTATACTAATTATACGTGAAGACAGTGTAGATGAAGTAGTCAATAGTCAAGTAGATGTAGACCAATGTAGTCAATGTAGAAAATGCAGGTTTACCGACTATGAGTACTATGACTATATACTATATGACCTATGCCGCACTATGCCCTTTGGGTCTACATTATGATGTGCCGCTTAGGAATCAGTCCCTTCAAATTTTTTTCATTAATTTTTTTTTTCTGTTGTTGTTTACTTTTCTTTTATTTGTCTATTAGCAGTAGCAGTATTAGGAGTTGAAAAATCTTTAAACGTGAAAACGAAACCGGAAATAGTCTAATATGCAATGAGTGACCAGATGCAAAAGAACCGAAATACAGTGGAACCTCTCATAAATAAAAATAACGAGCATAATTCGTTATAGACGCTTACTCGTGAAGCGAAGCAGTCATTAAGAGAAACAATTATCATCATATAGGCCTAAATCAATGTAAAATACGATAATGCGTTACATGCTGAAAAATACACAGTTTCGCTTTTTATTAACATTTATTCAAATAAAATTCTTTATGAATTTTTCAAGGAGTGTAACAACTAGAAATAGGCCTACAATTTAGATTTGAAACAACATAAGTTTCACCTTCTCACAAATAATTATTTCGTTAATGGTGTCGCCTTGTAATTGCTTCTCGTTTATCCCTATTAGAAGAAACCCCTCAATATCAGTAATATCACCGTTACACAGGCAGTCTTGACACTCCCTTTGAATTTGAAGCATCTATCTCCTTAATTTGTTTTTTTGTTCTTGAGAAAAGTGCAGATACTTTATGTTGACCGATTGCATGCGTGCACTAGATCAGCCACGCTCATACTTTGTTCTCGCTTTTAAATGCTTTTAAGTTTTTTCTCTCTGATGATTGACTTCAAAGACATTTTAATTTTAGCACAGGTTATTACACTTTGCACATAAAAAAACACGAAAACAATGGGCTAACAGACCGAATGCTAAACACAGACACTTGGCGCGGAAGTCCCGGTTCACAAATGAATGTGGGGAGATGGAGACTTTTTTTTTTTTTTTTTCGGAATTTATTATGCGAAATGCCTCTCGTTAAGGGAGCAACCTTTTCCATATCTTTGGTATGCGAATTACTCGTTATGAGAGGTGCTCGTAATGAGAGGTTCAAAGGTATACACATAATGAAATGAAGTTAAGATTGAGAACGAACTAACCTAATTATAAATTATAACTAATCTTGGTATTCTACCCGGCTCATTCTGCGATATTATCAGGAGGCTATCCGAAAATTATTAAAAAGTAGCAGAGCTACTCTTGCAATGACCTGACCAACGATAGAGGGCTTTGACTCCTCGAATTTGCACGATACAACAACCTCCTTCTAGCTAACACAATTGGTCACCATAAAAAATCCAGAATATGGACTTGGCACAGCCCAGGCGGGGAACATAGTAACCAGATAGATTACATACTGGTCAAAAGACGATTCAAATCATGCATTAAAACAGCTAATACTAGAAGCTTCCCTGGAGCGGATATCGGCAGCGACCATAATCTGGTGCTGATGACTTTCCATCTACACCTGAAAAAGATAACAAAACAAAGCAATTCATGATTACTTTTTTACCTTGAAAAACTGAAAGATCCAGAAATCACAGAGGTGTTCAGGGCAAAAATTGGAGGGAAATTTGCTCCACTGACCACACTATGTGAGTCAGAAACGGATATGGACATAGATCTAATCACTGATACCTTCAATACTACAATAATTGAGACAGCAAAAGATATACTTGGCAAGAAACATGCAATAAAAAAGCATGGGTCTCCACGTATATCCTAGAGCTATGCAATGAGAGAAGAAAACTTAAGAACGTAAAGAATACTGCAGAAGGAGCAACCAAATACAGAGCAATCAATAAAAAGATCAGGAAAGAAATGAATAAAGCAAAAACAAACTGGATAGAACAACAATGCTCAGACATCGATGAAAATCTACTAAGGAACAACTCAAAAAAGGCTTACAAGATTGTCAAAGATCTGACATCCACCAAGCAAGGTCGCATCTCAACAATACAAGATAAATCTGCGAAATGTATTACAGAAGAACAAGAAATAATAAAAAGATGGACCGAATACTGTTCTGAGCTATACAATGAAGACTCAAAGGGCGATGAATCAGTGCTCAATTGCCCAACGTCAACTAACATAGACATGCATTCCATTCTCCGTGATGAGGTGGAGCTGGCTGAGCGAAAACTGAAAAGGGGGAAATCGGCTGAAGCAGACAACATCCCAGGTGAACTGATTCAGGCAGGAGGTGACCCAGTAATTAACATTCTAACCAACATGTGCAAGAAGATCTGGCAGACAGGAGAATGGCCAACACCCTGGACTCAATCGCTGGTTATAACGCTCCCAAAGAAGGGTAATCTACAATTGTGTCAGAACTACCGTACACTTAGCCTGATTAGTCACCCCAGCAAAGTCATGCTCATGGTAATACTAAAAAGACTGAAACCACAAGCAGAGCAGATCATTGCAGAAGAACAGGCAGGCTTCAGAGCAGGAAGGAGCACAACGGAGCAGATCTTCAAACTGCGAGTGCTCTGTGAAAAACATCTGCAACACCAGAGCGACCTCTTTCATGTCTTCATAGACTTTAAAAAGGCGTTTGACAGAGAGTGGCATGCAGCACTGTGGGCAACCATGCACAAGTTCAATATTAATGCTAACCTCATTGCTGTGATCAAGAACCTGTACAACAGAACAACTAGCGCAGTACTTTACAACAGCAAGCTGGGAGATTGGTTCAAGACCACTGTTGGTGTCAGACAAGGGTGTTTACTCTCCCCCATCCTCGTCAACCTCTTCCTAGAAAGAATTATGACAGATGTGCTCGAAAACCATGTCAGAACGGTCAGCATCGGAGGGAGAACTATAACTAACCTACGCTTCGCCGATGACATAGACGGCCTAGCTGGCAGCGAGGACGAACTAAAAGAATTCCTTGCAAAGCTAGAGAAGACATCAAAGGCCTATGGCATGGGAATCAATGCAGAGAAGACCAAGGTCATGGCAAATAAGAAATTCACAAGTGAAATACGGATAAACGAGCAAAAACTCGAGAAGGTCCCTACCTTTAAATATCTAGGGGCTATAATATCCGATGAAGGCTCAAAGCCAGAAATTCTTGCCAGAATGGCTCAAACAACTGCAGCATTAAGCAAACTTAAACGCATCTGGCAAAGCAAGGAGCTCTCCCTGAGGTCAAAGATTCGATTACTGCGCTCTCTGGCGATGTCAGTCTTCTTGTATGGTTGTGAGTTTGGACGCTCACCGCAGACCTCCAAAAAAGAATTAATGCGCTAGAGATGAATTGGCAGGATTTATGAAGTAAAATTCTGCCAGAGTCGTATTTGAAAAAATGGCCGGATTTCGAATCAGCCTATGGGCTTTCCCCTTTCCCAACCCTAATTCATGAAACCATTGTAAATTATCCCTATGACCAAATGACCAGTGATGTATCCTTTCTAACTTTTTGCTTATCTGAACGATCCCAATCAGTCGGCCTACAGACCTTCTCACAGCACGGAGACCACCCTTTTGAAGGTAACAAATGACCCCCTACTCGCACTGGAGAGTGAAAAAATCTCTATATTGGTTCTCTTAGATCTTAGTGCAGCCGTTAACACCGTCGACCATCAAACACTGCTAAAAACCCTGCAAAATTATTTTTGAATTTCTGGATCACTTCTGGCTTGGTTTCAATCAGGCTTATCTAACAGTTATGTTATCATTAGATGGCTGTATCTCTTACGAAGCTGACTTTGTTTAGGGTGTGCCTCAGGGCTCTGATTTGGGTCCGGTACTTTTTGTACTATATACAAGGCCACTACTTCTACTGCTTGAACAGCATTCAGTTAAAAGCCAATCATTTGCAGATGATACCCAGCTATACACTCACACTGATCCCTCTAATATTGACTCCACCGTCTAATTGATGCTCAGAGTGCATTGGTGAGGTAAATTCTTGGATGACGTTCAGCAAACTGAAGCTGAATGATGACAAGACTGAAGCACTTCTATTTTGCAACAATAAATCACGCAGTACTTTGTCTCTTCCGAATTCTATTCAGGTAGCCAGTTCAAATATACTGTTCACACCATCGACTTGTAATCTTTGCTATATTATTTCTGACAACATGTCTACCAACAACTTCATCAATCACATCCGTTGCTCTGCCTTCACAACCGTCTGTCAGATCAGCCCAGACGTCAAAAATTAACATTTAGTGCAACAAAAACTCTAGTCTGTACTCTTGTTCTAGCTCGTATTTATTATTGCAATTCCCTTTGTCAGGTGCGCCTAAAAAAAGCTTTGAAAAACTA
This sequence comes from Radix auricularia, assembly GCA_002072015.1. Taxonomy (NCBI): domain Eukaryota; kingdom Metazoa; phylum Mollusca; class Gastropoda; family Lymnaeidae; genus Radix; species Radix auricularia. The sequence continues at coordinate 58,969 of MUZC01004591.1, read as the reverse complement.
CAGAAAGTTCAAAATTTAGCTGTCGAACTAGTTCTGAAGGGAAAAAACAAAAACATGCCCACTCCGCTACTTTACTAATTTCATTAGTTACATATACAAGCCCGAAGTGATTACAAACTGGCCGTTCTCTCACATCTTCTTTTCCAACTCATGCCCTTCCTATCTTACTGAACCTTTGTCGGTCTGCTCTTCTGCAGACATACGCATTCTCCCTGTTCCTAAGACATGCACTAAAACATTTGGTGAAAGGTCGTTCTCTTTTTGTGCAGCCAAACAATGGAATTCTCTACCATCACATATCCGTAGTGTTTAAACAACCAAGTCCTTCAACAGCACTTAAGACACATCTTTTCAAATATTTTTTTCCAAATTAATGAAACAACATTTCTTTTAATGATTAACGTAGGTTTTGTATTATGTACTGTATTTTATGTGGTTGTTTTGATATGAATGCTAATTTATTACTTATAATATGTATGTTATTATATTCATGTGAAGCGATGTGAGTCCAGTTCCTTACTGGATACAGTGCTTTATAAATTATCAATTTATTATTATTATTAATACCACAGAAACTTTGAGAACCTATGTAGGAGTTAAAATGACAAAGTCACCTAAAGTGGGCCCTTAAAATCAATTTTAAAAAAGAATAAACGTTTCTAAAATATATATAATATCCTAATCCTATCCAGATAGGAGGACAAAGCTGATAAATTTGATTTAAATTATTTTCAAAATTTTAAAATCTAGTCGTGGATTATTTTCATAACATTTGAAAAATGATGTTCACAGTTAAAAGTGAAAAACTTCATAAACGAAGGGCTTTATTCTATGAATTCAGTGACATCATTCAAACGTTCGGAAATTTCAAACCAAAACGACAAAAATACAACCTTCACTGAGAACATTAAATTCGCCACATCCAGGTGGAGGAATCTTTTAGCTTTGTTTGGAACTAGAGAAAAAAAATTTTCCTATGTCTTTTTATGAAAAGTTTTATAAAGACGTTGAAATGAAAAGTAAATATTTAACCTCTGAATGATATATTTGATGTGCTTGAAAAAAAAAAACCAAAATGTTTTGCGAGGTTGCTAAAGTAACGTGTCTTATCTTGTCTTATCTATAAAGACGCTCCTTGTATACAGAGGACCATGCCAGTCTGTTGGCAAGTGACGCAACAGGCACCCATTCCGAACTGAGTAGACTCGGGGACACCATTGGCCTTTATATCAAATCATTGCCTTCACGGAGATTCGAACCCGTGACCATTGGCTCACCAGCCGACCACCGTGCGAAAATTGTGTGCGAAAGATGCGTGAAGAAAAAGGACGTGTCAGCGCCGAATCCTTTATAGACATAAAGAGTCAGATTTTTTGAGAATACAAAAGAGTGTGTAGGAGATAGATACTTTCGGTTGTATTCTGGATTCAAGTGTGAAAATGGAGTGAAAGCGAGAATGGCCTACTTTCGATCTCAATGACAACACTAGCTAGCAACCAGTATAGAAACCCCTGGAGCAAAAAGTGACAAGATTTTGAGTTGAAGCATCATTAAAGGTGCTCGTTAAAGGTTGGAGAGGCGTGCAAAGTTGCTCAGTTCAAAACTAATGAGAAACCACAAGACAGCTGTAAGTTTTTATATCATAGGAAAAAAATATACCTAGGGTAAAGCACTAGCTAAGTAAAAACTGTGGCTTACACAATGGATAATGATGTGATAAACACAATGCTAAAGCGGGGACGATTAATCATGAAAACGAACTGCTCTGCTCTCCACAAAAGGACAACGGACATCAAGGACTAGAAGAACACTTATTGAAATATGTTTACTTTTGTTTTAGCAGGGAAGTCTTGTTTTAAATGAACATACATTATTACAATTAATTTTGATGGAAAACTCGCAGGGTTTCAACTCATCAAGATATTATCAGGTTTGCCACAAGGCAGTGGCGTAGCGAGAAAGGGGCAGGGGGGCGAATGCCCCGGGTGGCACTTTGTTTGGGGTGGTAAGTTTCTCGTCATTAATTAGCTCTCAAAAAATTATTTCAAGTTGATCTTTTTATAAAAATAAAATATGAACCGAATAATAAATTGATTAAAAAAATAAAGGAACTAACCTAAAATATGAACACGTTTCAAAAAACTTCAAGCTCCATATTGGATATAAATTCTTCTAAAACGCATGCTACTGATCAGAAAACCAAGAGACATAAGTATAACACAGTTACACTGATAAATAGTTTGGGCGACAAAAATAAGAGAAACGCAAAGGTCATAATTAATGCAAGAAATAAATGACATTTATCAAAAAGTTTAAACGTTAATGAAGCCCAAACTTCAAACTCCATTATGCTAATTAACTAAAAAATCCAAGGGGTTGATGTACTATGAGAACACGACACTGACGTGGTAGTACCTATGAATGATTCAAATGTTTCAGCCGTTCATCATGTAGAAGCGTAAATCGTTGTGCATGTTAAATTTTTAAAAAGCCAATAACATTTCAAAGATAGACATGGAAAACTATTTTTTTAGTAGTCCTGAACATACTGCAAAAAGCTACCCAAAAATATAAACTAATTGAATACTTAAAGGATACTTTGACTTTTGCTAAAATTTTATGTGGAGATGCTACCATTTTAATTGAATATTCCAAAGTACGTGAGAGCAAAAATTTTTTTCGATGAAAGCAAAGATGTAGATCTATTCATGTTATACAATGTTATGTTTTTAAAAAAGTTTAGGTAAATGTTGTTTTCTCTTTATAAGATGAGTTTAATGTATAAATGTAGAATCTATGTGATGTTTTGCAATTTACAGAATTATCTTCTCTGATACAGACGCCCCTTCTATACAGAAGATTATTGCGTCCTACGCTTATCTATGGTTTGTGCCTTGTCCCGCTTTCTTATAAGAGTTTTAATGTTGATAGAGCGTTGGTTTTCCAGGTTTCTTCTGGCAACACAAGCCACACCCGAATTCCGGACGGGAAGAACGAAAATGTGTATGTATTTGTTCTAAGAAAGTTTTTTTTTTATCCCTATGTTTATCTGAGGGCTGTATCAAGTTTTCTTTGTGTTGTATTTCTAAATTAGAATTAATAGCTTTATGTATAATTACTACTTTACTCTTGGTTCTTCTATCCTTTGGTATTTCAAGATTTAATGTTTTTGCAGTTAGCTAATGGTGTTATACTTGTCAGAAAACTTCAGCGTTAATCAAGAATGGAAAGCTCTTTTATTTATGTCTAACATTAAAATGTAAATTGTCATTATCAATTTCTATTTGAATTTTTTATATTATTATTTTTTAATGAATTGATATATTTTTCGTAGGGGTTGGGGGACGTTCAAATACCCACGCTACGCCGCTGACACAAGGCTCTTACTCTCAAGGGTTGATCATGGTGTCATCAATTAGGGGCCGTCCATAAATGACGTTACGCGATTTTGGCCAATTTGAAGCCCTTCTCCGCCTCGCCACACTTCTCATATTATCTTATTTGTTACAGACGCTCCTTCATTACAGAAGATTATTGCATCCTATGCTTATCTATGGTTTGTGATTAATTCTGAATTCTTAAAAGAGTTTTAAATGTTGATAAAGTGTTGGTTTTCCTGGTTTCTTCAGGCAACCCATACCACATCCGAATTTCGGACGAGAAAAACGAGAATTTGCATGAGTTTGTTCTTGCATACGGAAGAAGGAAGGTGTTTTTTTCCCTTTGTCTGCTTGAGGGTTGTATTAAGTTATCTTTGTTTAGTATTTCTAATTAATTAGAATTAATTGCTTTATGTATTAATGAATATTACATTACTCTTCTTAGTTCTTCTGTCCTCTAGCAAGGCTGCAATGCGTGTGAAGCCGTGGAAAAAGTCATTAAATAAATTGTAAGCAATCAAATATTTAAGTGAAAGTTACAAATCGATCAAAATCGCGTGGCGTCAAGTACGGGCGGCCCCTCGCTACCTATAGCATGATACGAAAAGGGGATGCAACGTGACAGATCCTAATTTTCTATTCTAAAAAGAAGCCACAAAATGTACCCTGCACCCATGTATGGAAACTGTCAATTTTCTGCGCTGAAATGATTGTTTCGGCCTTTCAAAGTAGCTCATGTAGTGATTTAAATTATTTAAAGTCTTAAATTTAAAAAAAAAATGAAATGTCAAGAGGCAAGACATTTTATTCTATTTCATAAGTCTTAGTTCATAGTCTCAGAGATGTAAAGCAAAGAATAAGAAAGTATTCTACGACACGATTGCTATGAATTAATACTATTTTGTGAGCATATCTATGTTGTCCATTGTTTAATAGGGCAACAAATCTACATAGCATTTTGTTCCAAAGGATAATAACCCATTTTCTCAATGTTAAATAGCTTAATCTATCTTGTTTGCTGTGTATGCAATTTCATTCCAGTTATGCTGGCATCACTCTACCACCTACGCGTACACACACAGACACAGTGTAAAATAATACTTTTTTCCTTGATGTCATTTGTTTTGTCGCTGAATCGTTAATTGGCCATGGGTTGTCCGTTATTATTATTTTATTTTTTGTTTGTTTGTTGCCCATAGGCGTTATTTCCTAATTAATATTAGAGTATTTATCTCAAGCATTGGCGCCTTTAAATGTCATTTTATCGTGACCAAAAATACATTGATAAGATTGAATTATTTCTGATCACACGGGGCAGGTTGAAGGCCATTTGGCCCTGTGATTGAAGTATGGGAATAGCCTATCAGTTCAAATAATGACCCGCAAGAGTACCACTAAGTGTACAAGTCCATTTTTAGGCTATATCCTCAGCTTCAGGGCTCTCTCAGATAATCAAACACCATACTTCTCCTCATACTCAGGAAGCAGAGATACATTGTAATATTTTAACTTTCTTATATACACTCTCGACATGTGGTGAAGTATAAATACTAAATCTTTATTATTTCAACTTATTATTATTAAAGAATGATGAAAAAGATACACATTTCGCAGCTTAGTATTAATCCTTGTCTGCAACAGTAAAAATTAAACATTGAACCGTTGAATTTATGCGGACCAAAGACACAACAACCTACATACATATTGTCTTTTTAAATCTGTTTCGGATGGTGGTCCAATGTTTGAGTGATTAATTACTGTTATCTCAGTTGTTTAAAACTGGAGTCCAAGTTCAAAGTGTATACTACTGTCACTTAAATTAAATCAATGAAATTATTTAAGTCATGTGAGAACCTGTGTACGCAGAGAAACGTAACTTCAGTAAACATTCGCCCTTTTTGGCTATAGTTACAGAATGCAGAAGAATGTTTTCCTATATAATGATGACAGAAATCATATTAACTCTTTGCTTGCAACGATGACCAGGGCTGTACTCAACGGTCAGTAAGATGGAGGTTAGCCATTTTATTTGTGCCAGAAAAGTTTCTCACTCACAGGACACGCGTGTATTCGAGTCCAGGTTGGATTGGAGTCGATGAAACTCCAATGACCCGGGTGAAGTTAACTATAGCAGACGCCTACGTGTGCTATGTAGAGATAAACTAAAAATTAAAGTATTAATTTACAGTACATTTGATAGATCAAACATTTTGAGACCATGCATTGTTTTTTAAAACCAGTCTATGTGCAAAATTTCAGCTCGATAGGATCATGGGAAGGGGGTCATTTTTTTTACTTTCATTCTTCTGAGGGACCAAGAGATCTCGACAGACAAAACGAAAAGACGGCGAAGTTAATATAAGTGATTTAAAAATCAGTTTTTCTAAAAATTTAAATCACACGTTCTATTGTCTTGAGACTGTGAAGCTTGATGCTGAAGCTCGCCGTAGAAACTGGTATGTGAGAATTATAATTTGTATGGTGAAATGGTTATTGTTTCAGACATTAGAAAATCTCTAAATTCAGCTAGCTGGTCATGTGTCGGCTAATTAATTGGCTTAATAAAAGAAAGGCGGACTTTTGACTTGAAGAAAAGGACTACATTTTTACACCAACACGGAGATACTTTCTATTAATACACCACTGTCTTAAATCTGTTCCCCGGAGCTATGCCCCCCCCCCAACGTCTTATTAGTGTATTAAAAAGGACATAGAGCACCAAAGGAGTATCAGCTGCTGTGCTAGATATCTATTATAGAGTCCAGACAGTCGAATAAATTAATCCCCTGAGACTTTGAAAAAATCTTATTTGTTCGGCACCTCTAGGTTTTTATTCCTCTAGTTTGAATATTTTTTTCAAAGAATCTTGACTTTAAAAAAATAATAAATTGAATATCGTAAGATTTAATATATTTTCACTGGAAGGTGTAAACCAATGCAAGTTATTTTCCTTTACCAATTAAAAGAAACGTTTAATTACCGATCTATAAACAGTTGATATCGCTAAACTTGGTTTAAAATTTTGAGCCACCTCCATAAAATGTGTTTTTATCTGCACCATTAGCTAACAGCTGTTCGATGGCACTAATGTAGACACGATAACACAATTATAGGAATATCACGATATCGTCTTGATATCATTATAGATTCAAGTAACAACAATAAATTGGATAATCATCTAATACATTAAAGACAAACAAACACGAAAAAACGCTCAGTTGTTACGACAATGATTAATAACGAAATCTGCTTGGTGGTTTTTATTTCCGTAGAGCATTTATTGTAATTTTTGTAAATGCTGATTTTAAATGAAGATGTTTTTTCCTTCTCAGCAACAGAACAACGGGATTGATTGAACGTAATTCAACATTTTGTATCAGCGTCCAGCGAGAAATTTAACATGGATTTTAAACTAAATAAATTAATCAAAAAAGGGAAGGCGAAATATATCGTTTTTTCTCATCCTCGCGATCATAAAAAGCTTCAAGCTATCTGTTGTTGGAGGGAAATACCCATCTACTAAGAACAGGCTTCTCCAAATGCACTCTTATTATCTATATTTGGTGTCACGGTTTTGCTGCCATATATGGACATCAAATCCATTGCTCAAAAAGGTACTTCAACAGTGTCACATTTCCTTCTTATTTAAACATAAGAACAAGTCATGTGATGTGTAGTTTATTTAATGCAACCATATAGAACTAAAAACAAATATCAGACAAATCTACATGTCCCTTATTGAATCAACTGCGTTGGGTAACATTGCTTTTTATTGTTACAGATGTAATTATAAGATAATTTTTTGACACTCTTTGTTGCAATTCAATTTCATCTGAAACTTAAAATTAAAAAAAAAAAATTAATAATATTGATAGTACATTTCCTTCATTTTAAAAATCTAAAATCAATTTAAAAATACAGAATAAGCTATAACATTATTATAAAATAGTAACCCAATTTTTAAAGAAGTTGTTACTCAGCCAAAATTCAATACAAAATAAGAAAATGAGCTCAAATTATACGAAGAAATCATTTTCTTCCTGCACCGAACCGCACCATCGAGGCTCGACCGTTTGTATAATAGTTTCCTCTCAATGCCATCAATCTCCGAATCAATTCATTTAAGCTGCTCCTTTTGAAGTAATCTGTGGGAGAGAAATAGATCATGGTTTCATTTATTTTTCTCACTAGGTTTGGACCCAGATAAGCTTCCGGTAATTTAAAAAAAAAATTGAAAGAGAAACAAAGATGGCTTATAGTTAGTTAAGTGCTCAATGCTTAAAAGTAGTTTTGCTTCCCCCAAGGGCTTTATACTAGTGGCATAGCGAGGGGTCAAGGGGGCAAATGCCCCGGGAGGCACTTGGCTAGGCAAATTCCTAGTCGTGGATTAGTTCCTAACTAGGAAAATTTTACAAGAAGGTGGAGTTTTCATGGGAATAAAATAAAAACCAAATATGAATAAAATTAATAAATGAAATAAAGGAGCCATCCAAAAGTATGTGGACGTTCTTCTTTCAAAACTTCAAACTCCTTATTGGCTATAAATTCTTCTGATACTGAGGCTACTGTACTGAAGAACAAGAGGCTTAATTTGTATGAGAACTTGACAATGATGTGGTGGTAACTTAATTGATTTTTCAAATTTGAAAGCCACTAGTTTTGTAAAAAGCAAAAATTACTGCTTCCTATCTATTTTAAACATGAGCCAATCAAATGGTCGGCGTAGCCCATTATTGGTGGGGGGACGGCGGCAAAGTCCTCATTGCCAAGAAGCTTCTAAACTAGAAAAAAAATTAACTTAAAGTTTAATAATATAAAAGCCAAGATAAACAAAGAAAAGAACTCTTCAAACTCCATAATGAATCTAAAGTCATCTGATTCTAACACCGCAGAGCTGAAAAACATAGGGGCAAAAATAATGAACGAACATGCCATTAATATGTTAAAACCTATATAAATATTTGATGCAAGTTTGATTTTAACGTAAGTAAACTATTGGGGGAAAATATTTGCGTACTTAAATGGTTTATTCTTGCGAAGCATCGTTATCTTAATTTTAATGTCTTTTTTTTTGAGGCATTAACAAAACAATGAGCTAAATTACTTGTCAAATGGAATTAAAACTTGGCACACATAAATTCTAAAGTGACCACTCATAAATAAGTGCTCAACATTACCAAATATGTTTGAAATTGTAATGAATCATAAATCAGATTTAAAAGATGGACTACTAATAAAGAACAATACGTTGTTGTAAAAGGAAAAAAAAACAAAGTTCTTGTTAGAATGTTTGCCATTATTCAATCCTGGCAAAGTGGAATGTTGCTTTTTGAAGCCACAGAGAGGACAATACTGTGCAAATAAATGAAATATTCTTAAACTGACGCATATGCTTGAAAAGTACGTTGGGGCGTTCCGAGAACATAGTGCGAAAAAGAGTTTATTAAAACTTGTCATATCAAATTCCAACTGAGCTCATGGCAATTTTAGGAGCTCAAGTTCACTAAAAAAATATTTCAGGAACAAGATAACAAATATTGTTCAAGGTATCCGATAGCTCTTCATATAGTTGACATAATGATCAGGCCATTATAGTGATATAGTAAAGATTGAAAATAAAAAACGTAGAAGTAAAATGTTTCAAAGGTTTCACAAAAGCTAAAGTGAATCTGCAAATAACATATCTGAAATGATTTTGAATAATTGATGTTCTTAAGTGATGGACAGCAGAGGTTCAAATTGTGTTTATACATATAGCTGAATGGATGCAGGAGTTCAAGAAAGACGCAAAATCTGAATGTCAAATCTCGCTCAAAAAGTTGATTTTTCAAGATTATTAAGTTTTTTAGGCTCGACGTTACCCTGCCTAAAATAAATATAATAGATTTGAACTTTCTTTAGAACTGTCTTAATGCAAGGTGTTAAAATGACGTCTTAAATTATAAAATAAAGTTAATGGAATCAATAATATTGTCAAATCTATAGTTATTTTTGCTAATTAGCATTGCATAGCTGACAAAATTAATACATGAATCAAGCTTGTGTCATGGGGAAAAAACAGAAAACTTCAATTTTATTTGAAGAAATGGAAGATTTTCTTTTTATTTCTAACATAAAAATGTAACAACTCCTAATAACAAGTTACCATATTTTCCTAATAGATTTTTACGTAATTTTTTCTTTGAGTGGGGGGGGGGGCGGCAAATTTGGGTTCTGCCCCGGGCGTCACATACCCACGCTACGCCTCTGCTTTATACCCCGTCCCCTAACTATTAGTGGTAGCAAATCTTGAACCATCCACCTGTAGCTTACTTTTCAACCGTTATGTTGAATATTTGAATGTTCACCTAGGCATTTTTAAAATGGTATTCATTGAAATTTTTTATGAACTTGATATAATGTTGAAAATACAGTAAAGACATAATAGATACAATTATGATAACAGCTCAATAATTAATTGAATTTTAAAACAAATAAAATGATCAATTGCAAATATTTAGCCCCTACAATACCATTTATCTAAATGACCCCCCCCCCCCCATCCCTTTTAGACGACTCTGGTACTCAAAGCATTAATCACTGAAAGCATTTCATCAAGCTGTTTAAAGTTTAGGATGGTATCAAAACAAAAAAAGTGTTGCTATCCATAACGTTATAAAAATATCCCGCTAAAAATAACCATATTCGGTAGCTAGATCAGACATGCAATTCACCCCATCTTTTTTAACTTGGCTACTCTTGACAACATGTCTATACATAGCTATATTATAACGCACATTCGTCTCTCTGCTTACACCACCATCCATCAGATCAGCTCAATCCGCAAAAATACAGCAAAAATTTCAATACATGATCTTGTTATTTTTTGTTTTTACTTTTGAAGCTTTATTATTTCAGGTTCACCGAGACAATTCATCTGCAAACTATGTATATCTACAACAAGTTTTTAAAAATCAGCTGTCAGGCTAATCCTAAGACCTCCGACCCCACCAAAGTTTAACGAATTGTGACTACATCACTCCACTATATGTGTGCATAACATATTTTCCGACTCCTGCCTTAAAATTTGGGACTGTCCATAAAGCAAGTAACTCTAATTTTGACAATTTTTAACTCGCCCCCCCCCCCCTAAAGTACGTCACACTACCGAACAAATACAACTTGTTTTATTAATAAAAAATTTAAATTTAATATAAAACACCATGATGTCACACATGGCCGGATCCCCCCTGTAACACTTTCTTACACCACTCCCCCCTCTGGAGCGCGACGTACTTTATGGACGGATTTTGTCTGTTTCTAAGACGCGCACTAAATATGTGACATTCACTTTTCTAAGTTCGAGTTCATAAAAGTCTTGACTAATGATTTCTCATCAAGCGGGTAATACCACAGATACGTTTTTCAAAGGTTGTCGGTACCAACCCGTCCCAATCCCCGGCCGCCACTCGGTCAACAGGCACTCAGGCTACCACATACTCGGCAGCCGGTATCCCTTCTTGTGCGAAACCTATGCAACAAACACGTATGGGCATGGGACAGTGCTCAGTCCTCATCTAGGTGATGAGTGTCTGAGTGTTATGAAGAAGTTTCCATAGGTCACTTATGTTTGGAATAAAATATTAAACCTTTCGTCCCATGTTTCCAGATTCACAGACCGGTCACTATTTCTATTGGAAATGGTCCTTAAATCAAGATCTGATCGGCCCCGCCAAGCTGAGGGGCCCTTACGTTCCCAGTGATAAACTGCAGGATTATTCTGCCTCGTGCTAGTATGCAACTTAGGGTCTTAAAATTGTTTAAATAAATAAATTATAAAAAGACACGTCCTAAGATTTTGGATTAAAAGCTCATTTTTTAATCTGCTCCGAAACAATAAAATTTGAACCGATTGCACATTCTGCAAATTTCTAATATTCAAGCCTTCAAAACTGCATTAAAATATCATTTCAAAATATTCTTTCCAGACTGACATTTTCAAATTTTAAAATGATAAATGTAGCTTTTGAGCGCCATCCGTCTCAATATGTTTTGTTGAATAATGAACTTTTTTTTCAGTTTTTTAAAAATTAGTTTTTAAATTTTATTTTATAGAATGTATATTTTTCTTGAATGTAAAGAGGCGCAATGTACACCTAATGGAATACTTGGTAAGCTTCTTAAAATTTATGCAATTACTTGGAGATTTCACACATCTCTTCAATCATGTGCACCTCGCTTAATAAGTATTTTTGAAAATATTATTTTGTACAGGATTTCCTTCTTTTCCTAATTTACAGATGTACTTTAGACGCTTGGCCACACAGACGTCAGTATAGAATAACTCCACGTGTATCACGATACCATCTATAGAACGGACACTGCCCAGACTGTCCAGCAGGCTAGATCTAATCTCACTGACTGGACCAGCCTTGCTTTTCTTTTTCGGATTAGCACCGGAGACAGGACGAATAAAACTAATTAAGGACCAGAGGAGTCATGTTGCAAATATAATATCGCGACGGATCCGTGCAGTTCGGCTTTAACAAATTTGAGACACCAAAACAATTCCATTCTGCTTTTAGTTCAACCCTACAAAATATTCCGACAAATGCAAAACGCGTAGTATGTCTTAAAGTCGGTTTATACTATCACATTTTGATGAAAATTTGATTGTGTGAACCGTCTATTAAAGACGAAAAGAAAAAGAAATATGTTAAAAACCATTACTTTACTAATGGTTATGATAAAATGAAACCCACCTACTGTAGGAGTAATTCCGCTATACACTGAATCTATGTATGTGGGAGGGGGGCAGTTATGACATTTCTTTTATCTTTTCCCTGTAACCGGAAATCTTAAATAATTGTCTCACATCCAGTGAACTTCCTTATTTTTTCTTCTATTTTTACGACAAAAACTATTTAATTTGTGCAGTCGAGAGATGTCCCGATTTAGCGTGCATATTTTCGTCTTCTTTTAAAATAATAGTTTCCCGCCGTTAGTTAGCTACAGGAACAATGAGTCAATATTTGCAACTGCTGTAGCATCTTTAAAGAATAACAGAAGGCTAATCATGTAGAGTACGAGTCTCAAAAGACTCTGCCATGAAGTTAAAATAGATTAAATGAGTATAATTCCTTAGTTATGTTGGCAAGCCATTTGATGGTCGTAAAAAATATCAATTTAGACTTATTGCGGTTGTGTTGTGTGAAGAGCAATTTAATTTGAATAATTTTTCTGGTTGAAAAAATAAAACAGGATGATACTTGAAAACAAATATGTAATGCTTAGGGATATTTGAGCTATGAAATGCAAAGAAGCCTTACGGTTCGTCTATAAATGACGTCACACACCTATGGGGGAGGGGGTCCACACATTTATGACGATGTGTGACGAGGGGGGAGAGGGTGTTTGAGAAATGTGACGTCACATTAAAACTCTTAAATATTTCATTTCGAACAATTTTTCTTATGACGTTTTACATGTCTTCAAGCGTGTTAAGTTATTAGAGTGCTACCTTACTCTAAATACATGCTTAAATGGCTAACAAGTAATTTGAAACATGCTCATTTTCAAATTTAAAATACAGCTTTATGGGAGGGGGGCAAAGCTTTGTAACGTCATGTTGGAGTTGGGTCTAATTTTTTGGTGACGACGCGTGACAAAAGGGAATGGGAGTAAAATAAAATCGGTCAAAATCGCGTGACGTCATTTATGGACGGCCCCTCGTGTCCAAAAGATATTTGTGAAACCACCTGAAGTTAAAATTTACTAACACTAATGAAGGTTTAAAGGGATTTTTTCTGTAAATTTATTTATAGTTCGCTATCATTCCCGTACCATAAGAATTTTTTTTTTAAATCTAACATATTAAAAATATTTCTCCGTGGGTTTTTCTGGTTATCCGCAGATTAAACAGGGATCTTTTAGACTTGTTACGTGCCATTTGATATATCCACTACTTGCTAAAGTACTAACGTCATCGTCGATGTTATCTACTGTATCCATTTGATCTATAATATTATCCCATTTAACCTAATCTACTTATTCCTTACTTGTCCAGTCAATCTCAAAGCGAAGTCTTTGATGTAACAGGATTCTTCACTAATTGAATGTCTTCCATTTCCTGTTTACTACAAATCTCAAAGAGTTTTCGAGTCTATCTGCCTTCGCTGTAAAGACTTGGTAGATCAAGCTTCTAATTTTTTGTATGATCCTTCTTTATTATTAATTGTTTCTTTTCTTAATGTAAACAACATTGTAACAAATATTAGATGAAGAGTTTACTTTTGTTGTGTATGGTCCTTCTATTACACAATTATTTCGTCTCCTTGCGTAAACATAGTACATTGAAACAGTGAATTAGATGAAGAGTCCACTTTTTTGTATGGTCCTTCTAAAAATACAATTATTCCCTCTCCCTGTGTAAACATAGTACATAGAAGCAGTGAATTAGATGAAGAGTCCACTTTTTTGTATGGTCCTTCTAAAATACAATTATTCCCTCTCCCTGTGTAAACATAGTACATTGAAACAGTGAATTAGATGAAGAGTCCACTTTTTTGTATGGTCCTTCTAAAAATACAATTATTCCATCTCCCTGTGTAAACAAAGTACATTGAAACAGTGAATTAGATGAAGAGTCTACTTTTTTGTTAAGTCCTTCTAAAATACAATTATCCCCTCTCCCTGTGTAAACAAAGTACATTGAAACAGTGAATTAGATGAAGAGTCTACTTTTTTGTTAAGTCCTTCTAAAATACAATTATTCCCTCTCCCTGTGTAAACAAAGTACATTGAAACAGTGAATTAGATGAAGAGTCTACTTGTTTGTACGGTCCTTCTATTATACAATTGTTTCGTTCTCCTTGGGTTATCATAATACATATAAACAGTTTGTAGAGTGTAAAGGGAAGTGAAGTGGATGACTATGGAGCTGACGAGCAGCTTGTGACCTGTATCATTGATCAATAAAAAGAAATTTTTACTGACATTGAACTTTAAACCAAATGAGTTCTTGCGACGTAGTGCTAAAAGCTGGGTTAAAAGCTGGATAGTGTGCGTTACGGAGGTTGAGGAGCACTTCGGCCAATTAAAAAAAAACGCTGTGAGCTTCAAATGGGATTTCAAATTTGTCAGACGTTTGTTGGGGACGAGGGCTGTAAACACGAAATAATAGGATCTTGATTTTTGGTTTTTATAATTTTAACTTATTTTTAAATTCCTTATGTTAACTTCACCGTATTGTCTCTCACTTCCCGTGATCCTATCGAGCTAAAATTTTGCGCATAGACTTTTTTCACCTAACAATGCATTCTATAAAAATGTGAGATCGAATAAATGTACCGTAATTAAATTAATGAGTTTTTATATCATCTCTATGTATCTCTATGTAACATGTAAATGATTTTGCTTGACTGTCGCTCGGTGCGTATCGTATTGATTATATTTTTAAAAATATTTTCCCGATCTGTAAATGTTTATGATAGTCTGACGTGCAGCGTATTGTGTTGAGCATAATCATTACTTAATGTATGTCTTATATAAAAGGGATTTATAGTCAAAACTAAGTTTTTTCACTGGTAGTTTAATTATAGCATTCTTGTTTGTTTAAATAGTAACGAGGTGCTTAAAATGTACATGTTAGACCCCTCAGCCGACGCCGCGCGCCGAATACGCCGCCAAATTTTTGTCCGCCGAAAATCCGCCGGAAAATATGCGGCGCGCCGCATTAGCCGCCGAATTTTGTCAACCGTAAATCCGCCGAAAAATGAACGAGCCGCCGAAACGTAATGTTTTTGTTTTCTTAAGTTTCATTGCATTCCGTTTTAAGATTGATTGTATTTTTAGAATAACTGTCGCCGGCCGCCGGAAGTGTGACGAAAATAAGTTATTTGTATAGTTTATTTAAACCTAAAAATATAATCACTGATACAGTACTTGCATGTTATCTTTTTATTAAAATCTTAATTTATAAAATACAAATTAAAATAAATACAAATAAATTATTTAATTAACTTAAATTATCACTAAGCTTTGTCGTAAATAGGCGACTTATTTTTACTCAATTATGGCTCAACGTTCTTCTACCTCTAGTCTACTAGCAGAAACTGAGAAAGGTAAGCCTATACTAACTATACTATATATAATATAACTATATTAACTATAAAACTATAATAATAAATAATAATATAATTGTTTTAATTAACTAGATAAATACTAGTTTAGTCAATAACTGATGCTTTTTAAGGGTGATCCTGAAGCTTTAGGACGTAGATCTAAATGTTTTCGCTGCAAATTTTATTTTTTTGGTAAGAACTTTCATTTTTAATTTATTAAATGCATTTATATATGATATATTTTAGTTATTATAGTCCTAATTTGTAAGGCTTTTCAATTTATAAGGTTTTTCGGCTCTTGACGCTTCATTATCGGAGTAGGATGCATCATTTTTGTCTATCTAACACCCTGCTAGCCAGATTTTATTTACCTGGAACAACCAATGCTAAAATAAATTTAATGACTGAAGATGTTTTTAAAAAAAGTTTCATTTATCCATTTTAAGATTCTTAGAAGATCAATAAATATTTAATGAAAATTTCATTTTTTATTTCCTTACTAGATGTTTGTTTCTTTTTTGCTTGTTAGTAATTGAGAAAATTTCATTTAACCTCTGCTGTGACAAACCAGCAAGTAGGGTGCTAGATAAACAAAATGAATGTAACATACTCTACTCTGATTATGTAGCATCAAGGGCCGAAAACAGCCTTATAAATTAAAAAGCCTCGCAAAGTAGCGCTGTAATCGCTAAAATATAACATATATTAAATGCATTTAATAAATTAAAATGAAAATTCTCACGAGAAAATTAAAATTTGCAGTGAAATAATATATGTGCCAAGACTGCAGGATTACCTTTTTACGTTACACCATTTCTAATGTAACAATTTTTTATGACTATATGATGATTTTAGGTCAACTGAAATGTCAGCAAATTTCATCTTAACCGGGAAGAGAGGCAGTTCATTAAAAACCTACAAGTAAAACCTAAACCGCCTAGCCTACATGGAAATTCTAAAGCACAATGCTGGAAATATTTTGGTGGCCTGTTCTCTGCTGATGGGAGAAATGTNGCCTTTGAAAATGTGGCTAAAGATGGTTTTGTTGACTTCTTCAAAATTAATTGCCCTTCTCTCAACATACCGGCACCTGTAACACTTGCTGGAACAGCTCTGGATGATTTTTACCAAGCTGTCAGGTCAGCAGTCAAAACTAAAGTGGCTGGAGTAAATTCACTTTGTCTGATGTTTGATGGATGGACCGATCGCTACCGGGCTATCAACTATCTTGGCATCCGGGCCTCCTTTTTAGACCAGGACTGGACATATAACATTGTCACACTTGGCTGTCACGCATTGCCTACTCATGCTGCACATGACCTTGCTGACCATATCAGCTCTGTTTCTGAAGAAAGCCGATGTAAGTGGTTGCGAATGGAGCTGATGAATGAGCTGAGAACTGAGCAGTCACCTAACCAATGTACTGATAAGGTATTCTATGTTAATTATTGGCATTGAAACAGTTTTCGTTTTATTTTGCTCTCAATAGACCAATTGCAGTAGAATATTTTTAAAAACAAACAAATACTAGGCTATTTAAATACTTTTAGTGACATTTAGTATAGGTTTTTATTCCAATAATTTTTACTGTTATCTATTTACTGAACAAACTATATATTACACCTACTGTGTACTATAATGAAATGTTATATAACCTAGCAGTTAGTACTGTTGTGTTTTGATTTTTTGAACATTTATTTCAGTTAGCTGTGGAAATTGCAAACTATTTGACGGCACCTGTTGTTCAATTTCATGATGTTCTTCCTTTCTGGCATAGCTGTGCTGCATCATCATCGTATCCACAACATACTCAACTGGCTCGTCTTCACCTATTATCATCAGCATCATCTGTACCGGTGGAGTGCATGTTTTCGGTTGCTGGTTTGATAATAAACAGCTGATAAACTACATCGCGTTTGTTTTATCCATGACAATTATAAACTGATTTTCTAATTCATAATGGGCTAGATTGACAGAAACTGATTGAGTGGAATGCATTCATGATTCATGCACAATTTTAGTAGTATAGCAAATAAAACTGTTTGTTTTTTATTGTTAAAAGTAATAAAACTTTCTGAAGTATTGTAAAAGTGTTTTATTGCTGAAGATTTATTTCTTCATTATTGGCCAGGCTTCAGCGAAATTTCAGCTGAATATTTCATAATCAGACGAAAATCAGCTGCAAATGTCAATTTACGGAGAAATCCGGCTAATCCGGATATCAGCCGAAAAATTATGTCAGCCAGCCGAAATTTTAAAATCCGGCTAATCCGGATATCAGCCGAAAAATTATGTCAGCCAGCCGAAATTTAAAAAAAAATTCGGCTGGCAGGTCTAGTACATGTCAATGATACCTCTAAATGTAGCATAGAAATATATAGTAAAATTTAATCTAATTTCCCTTTAACCCTAATTCCATTACAGAATTTGAGTTTTAAAAAGCTAAAAGTCAAACAGATGACCACTCTATTAGAAATAAAAGATATATCAACCACACAAACAACAGCCCGGTCAGGATAATAATTAATTTCATTCCAAGTCTAAGAAGAAATACACGGAAAACGGCCTCGTTCCGTATAACATCTGTTTATGTTTCATGACAAAACATATTTTAGGCTACGACGAAACCAGAAAATCATTTAAAAAGAAGGAAAAACTTTATCGCGCGATTATGTTTGATAATTCAAATATTTTAATGCATTGTAGAATTAATCTCAGTTGTGAACTTAACAAATCTCACAGTTCTATCGAGACATAGACGACTTTCGACTGCAGCTAACCGGTTTGCACTTTACTTTTTAATGAAACGAGGGGGGGGGGGTATTTTCTGGTTTTCTCGCTCCCCTCCATGTTCCACGACACGTCTAAGTGGCATCCTAAAACCAGTTCCTTTTTGTTGTGGCTTTTGGGTTCTAACACTTAAATGCAAAGCTCAATTTCTTAAATATAGATATTTTACTGACTGTTTAGGGACGTCCTTAAATGACGTCACGCAATTTTGGGTGATTGTCCCCCTCCTCCCACCTCGTCACAAAAAGTTAGCCCCCCCCCCCTCAAATATGAAATCACAAAGCTTTGCAGCCTCCCCCATAAAAGCCAAATTTCATATTTGAAAATGAGCATGTTTTAAATCGATTTATTGTCATTGAAGTACATGTATTTATTTATTGTCATTGAAGTACATGTATTTATTTATTGTCATTGAAGTACATGTATTTATTTATTGTAAGGCTGCCCTCTAAAATAGTAACACGCGCGAAGCCATTTAAAACGCCACTAAATTAATTATAAGCTATCAAATATTTAAGTGGAACTTTTATTAAAATTTGTGCGTTTCGTTAGGACGGCACAGTTCTTAAACACCCACTCCCCCACGTCACACACTATCATAAATGTGTGACCCCTCCCATCAACTTTTTTTAGGTGCTTGACGTCATTTATGAACAGCTCCTTAGTTCCCCCATACAAGTAGTCTGGCGTGTTTGTACAAATGATGCAAATATTAATAATCTCCTTACTCAGTCTTTCTGGTGGGTAAATCCCTCGTTTGTTATATGCTCCGTGGAATCCTCCCAGCCCTAGTGGACTATGCTGACCCTTGTTTCCAAGTCCGATTCCAGGATCGATCCTGAGGTAATCGAGATCATCTGGAGGATAAATAGAACCAGGGCCATCTTGGTTGTATAAGTTCATGTCTGGCAAGTACCGATTTCGATTTTCTGTTGAATAAAAAAACAAATAACAAAATGTGAACAACGAAATTATTTTTTAAAAATGTTTAATAAATTAACTATTAAAATATTATTCAAAATGGAGTTTATAATTTCTCATATCGCTCTCGTGTCCATGTTACTTTAGAATGTTCAACACACCCAGCCAATTGTTACTTTTCATATCTTTGTGTTTGTCTGGTAGACCCATGGTACCCAAACTTTTTATCGCCGCGGACCGGTCAAAGTTTGATAATTTTACCGCGGCCCACTGACCGGGGGGGGGGTGTTGGGGGAGGGTGGCAGCGTTGATTGTTTATACATGTATTTTTATTTATAAGTTAATTGGTCTTAAACATATCTTTAAAAATAAAATACAATAACTTAAAAAATGAATTAAAAAGCTTTAGTATTTAAACTTGCTACAACTTTAAATCAATGAGAATCCTGAGCTTTTTTCTCTGCAACGAGACAATGCCATCTGATGGTAATAGGAGACAATGACACCAGAAGTCTAAAAAATGTCCAGTCTATTCCTTTGCTTTGTTTTTGGTTTTTGTCACTGCAGAAAACCCCGCTCCACTCAGATAGGATGTCGGAAACGACAACAGGGATTTAATTTTTATCGTGGGAATCTCAGGATTTTACGTCAAGACTTTAAATGCAGAGGACTGGAAGGGTTGTTTTCTCGTACGTAGTTTTAAGTCCACCGTCAATAGCCATCTCGAGTTATTGAACTTCTTGTACAGACGTGCAAGACTCGCATGGTCTGTCGACAAAAGGGTTCAGGATCCTATTTCATACACGTTCGTGGGTCTTCTGTCGTTGGGAGGGAAGTAGCACACAAATTCTACTACAAGCAAAGAAAGGTGATCGTGCACCAACTAGACAATGAATGCCCATTGGTCAGTCTTGCTAAAAGCCCGCTAAAGTTTAAAAATAACCAACGTTCTTTTGTTTAAGCACTGTTTCCACAACTCAAGTTTGGCTTTCAGCTACTTTGTCAGCCAACACAAAAAAACAACAGTTGTCATTTTCCCTTTGAAGTGACAGATTAAGATTCATTGAGCTGGTTGAATAAGTCACACAGGTATACAAGTCAGTTTTGCGAGCCCCACCTTGTCACTGAAATGTGCTGCCAGCAGTTACTTCTTTGCTGAGAGAAATCTTTGTAATGGCTCTCGTAATTCCAATACTGTGGTCAGTGATTTTCCTCTTAATAACCATGCATATTATTTCTGTGTTAAAAAGAAGGCTACTGTGCGCTGCGTCCATCTCCTCACCGTGTCTTTTGATGTGGTAAATAACTTAAACAACATCAATGAGTAGACTTTTTTAATTTTGGAGACATTTTTCGGCTTGACATTTCCCTGTGAATTATACAATGACAGCACGTAGATACATTCTCAGGTGAAAAGCGTGCACGGAAAAAGAGCGCCAAAATAAGAGCACCAATAAGAGAGCGCTACAAAGAGAGCGCCGACATAAGAGAGCCAAAAGTTGATTCTAAGCGGTTGTCCGATCTGCGCTCACGTGTCATTCATGCTCTTATTGACGGGGGTTTGCCTTAAGTATTTCACGTTTTTGCATATAGAATGGAAAGACGCACATTCTAGAGAGAAAAACACTACTCTAATTAAATTTTAAAAAAGTAATGTTCCTTTGGCGTCCCGGTACCGGCCAGCGGCCCGGGGGTTGTGAACAACTGGGGCAGACTACCCGGGTGAAGATTTGTATATGTGTAGAAAATGAGTATAGAGTATAATAAATGCAAATTTCGTTTGGGATTTTGAAATGTTATTGACACTTTTGACCGTTTTTTTTAAAAGAATGCAATCCTTATAATACCAACTGATCTTTTGTCTGAATAGTTAGAATATTGAAGACACCGAGAAACATTAAAACCAGATTCTCCATTTTTTGGAGTGTAGATCAGACAGCCGGGAATTATATTAATATTATGGTTAAAATGCTAGATGAATAATTATTTTCTTTCATACATATTTCTATCGATCCATCCATTTACCCGGTCAATCCAATGCCCCTCCACCCCCTCACCCGTCCGTGCGTCGGTCGATCTCTATCAATCTATGTAATGTTAAACATTTTTTAAATCAAATTTGGACTAACAAATAAATTCATCATGATCCAAATGGAAATAAGCTGTTGTTTTGAACTATACAAATTGCACACAGAGGGCCCCCGACCCAAATTTTAGTTTTTTTTAAATAAGTTTTAATTTTTAATACTAAAAACATTTTAGTGCTGGAGACCCGTATGCCATTTTAACATTAGTTATATAAAGGGTAATTTTAAAAGTGTCTATTGAGTAAATGGATAAATTATTGACCAAATGTGATTTTAAAAAGTAATACAATTTCCAATGGGGTTATGAACTTCTAACGTCTGTTACAAGACGGTTTAGTTAATATATTTAGCATATCCATCATGATATAAATTGAAATCAAAGGGATATTGAATTAGTGTTTACTGGTTCGAAACGCTAACTGAAATCTTAAATTCAGGGGCGTCGCTAGGGTTGGTGTCACCCAGGGCGGTAGCTCATGGTGTCACCCCTTCATAATTTAAGGGGGACGTCCATAAATGACGTCACGTGAGGTTACCAATTTTCACCCCCCCCTTTTCACCCGCGTCACAAAAACGTAAACCCCCACCCCTTGTCACAAAGCTTAGACACCCCTCTCCAAAGCCATAATTTTCTCAATAAAAATTAGCATGTTGCAAATAAGTATTTTGTCATTTAAATATGTATTTAGTGTAAGTATGCACTCTAGTATCGTAGCACGCGGGGAGCTATTGAAAACGTCATTAAATAAATTGTAAACAATCAAATATTTAAGGGGACTTTTATTTAAAGTTGCGGTGGTGTTGTTTTTTTTGTTTTGATGTGACGTCACAATTTTAAACACACCCACCCCCTATTCACACATCTTCACAGATCCGTGACCCCTCCCCCTATGGTTGACTAAAGGGATAGGCTGAGCGGACTAAAGCCAGTGGCCCCCAATAATTTAAATGTTATCATAATGTATAATAAAGATGGGCAAATGTATGTATCCCTGAAAATACATAGACAGTCATAAGTCTATGCTGCAGTTATAAGTAGGAAGTATAACAGAGTCTGGACTAATCTTTGTAAGAAGTGCAGTGCTGCTCATTTTGTGCCCTGTACAGCTCATTCCCTTCACTTGGTTGGGAAACGTGGAGCAGTTGACTTCTGCAAATTCTTTATACCTGGCTTGTTGCATCTACTCATCGTCGACAGATACTCCCAAAACACATAAAAGTGATACAAGTTAATAAAGCTTTGTTTGACACAAGATGGTCAGCCCGACCGCAGGGCCGGCCTAAGGGAATTAGAGGCCATAATCAAAGTGAATTTGGTGGCTTAAAAAGAACTTTCAAGTCAAGACACACGGCTTCAACTCCTTGTAGTCTGGGTAGCAAGTATCTTTAATGAATCCTGAATCAACCTCTGTTACGTAGCGAACCTTACATT
>MUZC01004591.1:25938-36123 GCA_002072015.1 Radix auricularia | reverse complement strand
CAAGTGACCATAGTCGACCAGCTGACCATACACGTATATAGACAAGTGAATATGGCCAACCAGCTAACCATACACGTACATGCCACTCAAGAAAATGAAAATGGTATCATCAATAGGTCCACGAGCCAATATTTGGGAGACATATGATTAATAAACTCCATGAAGAAGCAAAGTGACAAAAGCCAAAGAAGCTGGCTATTCTGACGACGAACATCCGTTTTCAGCCATTCAATCTCTTCGTCCTTGCCTGCGGTCATGCGCAGATCACATCAATAGTTCAACGCCCAGACTCTGGTGATGTACAGATTGAAAGTCTTGGACTTGTTTCAGACAATGTTTGACAACCTTGTGCCTTGCGGGCATGGAGGTGGGGTTTTTACCGGTCAACGACCGCAGTGGATTACGACACATCTGGTAATGACACATTCGATGATTACCAAAAAAAGGGAGAGGCGGGAGAGGAATGGACCAATCATGCACAAACTAATCTTTCTATCTCTTTTTATCTGGTTTGCAGGACAACTCATCTAGGTCGTGTCCTTTGTTGTAAGAAATCAGTTCTCTCATTATTATAATTTCATTATTTTTTTTAATTTATTTTTTTTAGTAAAAATAACTAGATCTATATTTTTTATTTGGTATGCTATTTTCTATAGATTCTCTGTTTCGCGACTTTGAGAACATTGTGTTTGCATTATATAAAGTATAGACTAAAAAATGTACTAGTTATGAATATGGATATGGGTGAAACATTTCGATTCGGAAAGTCGCCACTTTTGGAGATTAGGAATGGGAAGATGTTTTAATGTAGAGAAATTATAGGTGATTCCCAATTTTTCTGGCTCCGTTCTGGATGACGTGGTGCAAGAACAAAAACATGGTAACATTTATTTCGTGTATACATTTTATTCAAAGATCGATCTACATGTTTATAACAAACCCCACCTGGATCTTATAAAAATTCAAAATGTTATAAAACACAAAACCCCACAATCAGATAATTACTTGTCCAAAATCAGAAGAATTTCTCTCTCTCTCTCTCTCTCTCTCTCTCTCTCTCTCTGTGTGTGTGTGTGTGTGTGTGTGCGTGCGTGCGTGCGTGCGTGCGTGTGTGTCTATAGACCTTTTACACACACATTTCTTATTTAGATAACGCAATATAATTTCGGGGCAATATCAAAGTAATTGGAGACGTTAAGAAAAAACAACACGAAGCCCAAGAGTGCAGGCAAGAGTAAAGGAACATAAAAACGCCAAGTAAACAGGATTACTGTATCGATTGATTCGATGTCTCGTCTTTAACTCCACAACTCGAATCACTTGACCACACTACATGTATAACTCGCAATCACTTGACCACACTACACACACAACTCGCAATCACTTGACCAACTACACACACAACTCGAATCACTTTACCCCACTACACACACAACTCGAATCACTTTACCCCACTACACACACAACTCGAATCACTTGACCAACTACACACGCAACTCGAATCACTTGACCCCACTACACACACAACTCGTAATCACTTGAACCCACTACACACACAACTCAAAGCACTTGACCACACTACACACACAACTCAAATCACTTGACCAACTACACACACAACTCGAATCCCTTTACCCCACTACACACAAATCACAATCACTTGACCAACTACACACACAACTCGAATCACTTTACCCCACTACACACAAATCACAATCACTTGACCAACTACACACACAACTCATATCACTTGACCACACTACACCAAACTTCGCCTTTGCACACCACGCAAAGAAGAAATTAATCACTGGCACTTTATGTTAGACGTCAACATGTATTATCATTTGTGATAGGTGCGGAATTGCACAAACCTGTGATA
The DNA here is from genome assembly GCA_002072015.1 of Radix auricularia. NCBI lineage: Eukaryota > Metazoa > Mollusca > Gastropoda > Lymnaeidae > Radix > Radix auricularia. Next base: position 34,244 of record MUZC01004591.1, on the reverse strand, counting down.
ACACAAAATATATTTAAAAGTAAGCTATTCGTAAAATCGCTAATATTAGAAAATATGATAACATATATCTCACTTTGCAATAAATCGACATATCTATTTTTCATATTGAAATCAACATTCTGACGATACCTAAAGTAGGTGGACAGTTTGTGTGTTAACTTTTCAATTTGTAAATAAACTATTTCCATAGCTACGTATTGCCAGTAACGTTTTGTTTACAGCTAGCTGACACTAACACCATCATTAGGGCAGCTAGCGTGTAGAGAAGCCATGCCGCTAGAGTCACGGACCCCTTGTCATTCCTGCCAGAAATGCGGGATTTATTCGACTGAAATCAACGCAGTGCCACATGACAATAAATCCTGCCACATGTTGGGAAACTGAAGGTGACAAGTCAACTCTTTTGTTTACAGATAAATCTGACTCGTGCCACCAAAGTTTGATGGTAGTTTTGGGGTCACAGTGTAGAAATGTTTGAAGTGACTAATCCCTAAGTGACAACGACGCAAGATAAACCTCCCATTTGTTAGTTGGTTATCTCCTTAGCTCAGATATTATGTGCATAGTTTTCTCCAAAATATTCGTGCCACGGAAATGAACTTCTCAGGCATGGCCAGGAGACGTTGATTGTGTCCGGCAGGACAGCAGTTCTCAAACACGGAATGATGACTACAGTCAATACTGGGTTAACTTATACGGTGCCAATGAGGTACGTATTCGGGGGCTCGCACCTTTCAGGGGCACCAAGTTAACGGAGCTGCGTTATTTAAGGAACCAATATGAAAATAAAGGTGTAATAGACTTGTTCAATAGGGGTCGCTATGATATGAAAATAAAGCAGTAATGGAGTTGTTCGAAGGGGTCTCTATGATATGAAAATAAATGTGTAATGGAGTTGTTAAATAGGGGTCTCTGTATTATGAAAATAAAGTAGTAATGGAGTTGTTCGAAGGGGTCTCAATGATATGAAAATAAGGTGTAATTGACCTGTTCAATAAGGGTCTCAATGCATATCTTTACAATACAATTATAACCAAGGGCGACAACCAGAAAAAAACATCACTTGTCACCCATTTCTCCTAGGCTGGCTCTCGTCCAGTGACGGGTATTGACAGACTGTAGCCACTAATAGCCAGGGTTTTGTGGCGGGTATTTGCTGGCTGTAACTGCTCACAGCCAGAGTTTTGTGACGGGTATTGATGAACTGTAACTGCTCACAGCCAGAGTTTTGTGACATTTACTGGCCAACTGTAACTGCTGACAGCCAGAGCTTTGTGACAGGTATTGGCCAACTGTAACTACTCACAGCCAGAGTTTTGTGACAGGTACTGGCCAATTATTACTGCTCACAGCCAGAGTTTTGTGACAGGTACTGGCCAACAGTAGCTACTCACAGCAAGGCTTTTGTAACTACAGCACCGTGCAGACTATTGCGGGCCCTAATGATATCCAATAGTGTACCTAAACAAAGTTTTTTTTTAAAGATATTAAATCTGTCTATTTAAATCCTTGTGCGCTCTCTTTACCACGATCAAACATGAACCTTTGTGATTGTGCTGAAATTTGCTCTACACTTATGCTTGTCGTGTACCGTTGTCTATGGTTTTAGGTCCCGAGGCTTACACTCCAACACTGTTGTACAATTACTGCAACTCAAGTCCTTTTCTCATCAACAATCTTTATTTACATTCACAGATACTTGTCGACTATGTACACTTCTGGTCTTCTCACTCACACATATCTCCGTGTCTCTCAGTTACAATCTAGCCCCGCTGTATAGCCCTACAGGCTAACACGGCAGCTCTAACAGCTGCGGTATTCTCGTGTTCTGACACCGGTGACTTGTCTACACCCCACCGCTCTCTACAACATAACTCCTTGTCCGTCTCNTTAAATGACAAAAAAAAAAATGATTTGAAACATTCTTATTTTCAAATAGAAAAAAAAAATTTAGGGGGGGGGGTCAAAGTTTTGTGACGTACTTTTTGAGGGGGGGTCGACGATTTTGTGACGACGCGTGACGTAGGGGGGGGAGGGGGTAAAAAATCGGCAAAAATCGCGTGACGTCATTTATGGACGGCCCCTAAACGATTATTGGCGTTAATTTTTTTAGAAATCACAAAAAGTGGGGCCCGGGGGCCCAAAAACTATTTTTTAAAATTCTGAAAATCGTTGCTTATCCACTTTCCCGTGTAGGTAGAAGCATGAAACTTTGGGAATTTGTTGAGTACACTTCCGTAATGGTAACATGTAAAAAATATTAAAGGAATCACTCATTGGGGGCCGGGGGCCCAAATGTATTTTTCCTTATATAGATACTGTCTCATCACTAATTCTCCGATTTCACGTGTAGGTAGAAGCATGAAACTTTGCAAAGTTGTTGAATAGCCTATTGGGCGAAAATAATATTGAAATTCTGACTTACTGAGGCTGGGGGCTCAAATGTATTTTTTCTTCTATAAAAACGGGCTCATCACTTATTCTCCGATTTCCCGTGTGGGTAGCAGCATGAAACTTTGCAAAGTTGTTTAGTAGTCCATTGTGACAATAATTAGCGGAAAATAATTTTAAAATTCACACTCATGGGGGCCCGGGGGCCCAAAAATGCTGTTTTCTCTTACATGGGCTACTTAAAATATGAAAATCACTAATTATCCTACTTCCCGCGTAGGCAGAAGGATGAAACTTTGAGTAGTTGTTCAGTACAGTTCCACGATGGTAACAAATGAATATAATATTTAAATTCTCACTTCCTGTGGGCTGTGGGCCCAAATGAAGTTTTTTCCTTATGTTAGCTTTATAAAAACTGAAAATCACTAATTCTCCCTTTTCCCGTGTAGGTAAAAACATGAAAATTTGGGCAGTTATTCAGTACACGTCCATGATGGTAACAGTTGAAAATAATATTGAAATTTTCACTTACTGGCGCCGGGGGGCCCACATGTTTTTGTTCTTATTTTAAAAATTTACTCATCCCTCATCCTCCAACTTTCCGCGTAGGTAGAAGCATGAAACTTTGGTAAGTTGTTGAATAGCCTCTTGCCACGATTATTGGAATTTTTAAAAATTATAAATAACTTTCATGAGGGCCGGGGGCCCAATTATTTCTCTCTCCATTTAATAAATATTGCTAATTTTCCTTTTCCCGTTTAGGTAGAAACATGAGAATATGGGAAGTTGTTTAGTACACTCCCGCAATGGTATCAAGCAAAGAATATCTAAAGTATCGCTCACAGGGAGCCGGGGGCATCAATGTATTTTTTCTGACATAAAAACTGACTCATCACTAAATTTCCAATTCCACATGTAGTTAGATGCATGAAACTTTAAGGAAACTCTTGAGTACACACCCGCGCTGGTAACAAGCGAAAAAAATATTTAACTTACCACTCAATGGGAGACGGGGACCCAAATGTAATTTTTTCTTAAATACAAAGTTAATCATCACAAATTCTTCAACATCCTGTGCAGGTAGACGCATGCATATTTGGGATGGTAGCAGGAAAACTTATCACTCAATTGCAGTTTTTTCACCTTATGTTAGCTAAATTACAAATTAAAAAAAACTTTGGATACTCTGTAAATGCATTTTTACAAAACTCGGAAGATAAAAATTTGAAGGGCTATGTTAAAATTCGTTTGGTCAATAAAATAATATTTTTCAATCTTTTGTGGCCCTTGGCCCCTAATCTCTTTTTCGTTAACGTTTAAAACATTTTAATCATTCGTTACCACTCGATTTTTTAAATCAAATTTGGACTAACAAATATATTCATCATGATCCAAATGGAAATAAGCTGTTGTCTTGAACTATACAATTTGCACCCATAGGGCCCCGACCCAAATTTTAGTTTTTTTTAAAAATAAGTTTTAATTTTTAATAGTAAAAACACATTATAGGACTGAAGACCCGTATGCAATTTTTAACATTAGTTATATAAAAGGTAATTAAAAAGTGTCTATTGAGTAAATGGATAAATTATTGACCAAATGTGATTTTAAAAAATAAAATAATATCCAATGGGGTTATGAACTTTTAACGTCTGTTCCAAGACGGTTTAGTTAATATATTTAGCATATCCATCATGATTTAGATTGAAATCAAAGGGATATTGAATGAGTGTTCACCGGTTCTAAACGCTAACTGAAATCTTAAATTACCGCTGCAAAGCGCGGGTAATTAGCTAGTATGGTATAAAGAGCAGATATGAAGGTGGAAATCAAGTTAAGCTCAGCTAGTACAATTCGGTATTCAACATTGCGTTTCAGTATTACGCGCGGCTATATTTTGCATTACCTCTAAGCTCCTGTTAGATATACCACCTTTAAAATCCACTGTCAAAGTACGTTATATTGTGTTTACACGTTTCTAATAATTTATGGTGACATACACTGCGTCTAATTAAATCTACTTCCTTTCTAGAAATGATGGTGTACGGGAGATCGTGATTGTGAGTGAGTGAGGGCTAAGGCGGATTGGGGGGGGGGGCTGAGCGGGCTAAAGCCAGGGGCCCCCGACGGTTTAGGGGCCCCCAAACTTTTTATATTTATAATAAAAGTGTACAAATGTTTGCACGAACCCTTGAAAATATAAAAAAAATTAAAAATGTATAAATATTAACTATACAACTGATCGCGAATCAGACCGGAAACTAATAATCGATAAAAAGTGATTTAATTGGCTCACTTAGAGAACATAGTATGAAGTATAGTTTATATTTTTAAAATTTCTCATTTTAGTCAAGCTCCGCTGGCCGTGTGGGGAGAGTACAGGCGCGTGATGCAACCGGTGTGTGGTTCGATTCCCAACAGTGGAAGATCAAATTTTTCTTTTCACACTCAATTGTAATATACCACAAACACTTCAAACAGTTATTTCTTCGTGTTCGTTTATTTATTTATTTTTCATTATTAATATTTAGTTATAGTCCCATATTAGCTGTTAACAATCATTTTATTTTAAGGGACACTGGCTGGATAGGGCCTCCGTTTCATTGCAGCACGGGGCCCCGTGCAGCCTTAATCCGAGAGGGAGATCGTGATTGTGAGTGAGGGAGATCATGATTGGGAGTAAGGGAGATCGTGATTGGGAGTGAGGGAGATCGTGATTGGGAGTGAGGGAGATCGTGATTGGGAGTGAGGGAGATCGTGATTGGGAGTGAGGGAGATCGTAATTGGGATTGAGGGAGATCGTGATTGGGAATGAGGGAGATCGTGATTGGGAGTGAGGGAGATCGTGATTGGGAGTGAGGGAGATCGTGATTGGGAGTGAGGGAGATCGTGATTGGGAGTGAGGGAGATCGTAATTGGGAGTGAGGGAGATCGTGATTGGGAGTGAGGGAGATCGTGATTGGGAGTGAGGGAGATCGTGATTGGGAGTGAGGGAGATCGTAGTTGAAAGGGAGTGAGGCAGTGATAGGAGAAATACAGAGAATATAAAAGAAAAATTGGAGTTAGTGAAACTAGAGCCATTTCCTTGACCAGGGTAGAGATGAACTAACAAAACCTACGAAGAAACGCAAACAAAATCGATTCCCTCTCCTAGGAAAGTAAAATGCACCATGGGTCTTTAGATTCCTGGGCGGGTTCAAGGTCATCTCCCTAGTTAGCCTTTAGATTAATGCGCCACTGGTCTGGTCAGGGGAGCATTCCTACTAAATGAACTGAACATGGAAATTGTTGGATGAAAATAGAATTTTTGGAGATTGTATGAGGAAAAAATAATTTTTTTGTCAGGGAATGATGGAGGAATAATGTGTGAAGAATTCGTTTAGTAAGATTGGTGAAAGAGGCTGGAAAAAGAAAAGATGGACAAAAGATTGATTAGAGGAAAAAAAACATCTGTTGAATGAATGAACAACGGAAAAATAAATTGTGAATATATTAATGATAGGTGACGGAATATTGTATGAAGAAATGCGTGTAAATTAATGTTGGATGGATGTGTTATAATGCATGTAATGGTGGGAAAAAGGATGATGGCAAATGGAGTACGCCAGAATGCTGGATAAGTTAAGTGGATAAAGAATGGTCGGTGAGTAATGATGGATGGCAGATTGATGGATACATGAAGGATGAAGGGAGGTCATCAATGTAAAGGAATGGCGGTTTTGAGAATTTTGAATGAATGATAGTGAATGAATGATGGATTGAGTATTAGTTGATGACGCTATAATCAATAAAGGAGATGTGAATTAAAGAATCATTAATGTAAAAAAATCATGGATGAAGAAATGCTGGAGGAAATAAGTTATTTATTTTAAATATTTTGTACACTTATATATAAGCGCAGTACACAAGCATATGGCTGGTCTCATCTCGCTTAACAAATATGTCAGACAACTTTCCAAAAGACTTTACACTTAAGCACACACAACACTATGTACAACTGTCAAGATATTGACGTGTATCAGACATAGACTCGTAGTCAGGTGGTGTGAAATAAGCGCTCTTCATCGCATGTCCCTCGAGACAGGTCTTTTGGAAAAACAGAATGTCTCCAGCATAGGCAGTGTTACAGCATAGACATTGTTACAACATAGACAGTGTTACAACATAGACAGTGTTACAGCATAGACAGTGTTACAGCATAGACAGTGTTACAGCATAGACAGTGTTACAGCATAGACAGTGTTACAGCATAGACATTGTTACAACATAGACAGTGTTACAGCATAGATAGTGCTTCAGCATAGACATTGTTACAACATAGACAGTGTTACAGCATAGACAGTGTTACAGCATAGACAGTGTTACAGCATAGACAGTGTTACAGCATAGACAGTGTTACAGCATAGACATTGTTACAACATAGACAGTGTTACAGCATAGATAGTGCTTCAGCATAGACAGTGTTACAGCATAGACAGTGTTACAGCATAGACAGTGTTACAGCATAGACAGTGTTACAGCATAGACAGTGCTACTCTGATCATGTTGGTCAAGAGGCCAAGGTCATATAATGATAAAAGAAGAAATGGTGCGGGGGGGGGGGGGGGGTCTAAGTTTAAACCTAAACATGTTTTCCTAACAACCTTCTCCTCCTCCCCCACGTTCAAATCTGTCAAATAAATAATTTAACTATTATTCAAAATATTTCATTCATGGAAAAGAACTAACCCAAACTAAGGATGCAAAATACTTAGGAGTCATAATAAAGGAGAAATTATCTTGGAAACTCCATGTCAATGAAATTATTAAAAAATCAAACAAAACCTTAGGTTTTATAAAAATAAACTTTTGCAGATGTGATAAAGATATAAAACTAAAATGCTACTTCACCTTGGTGAGACCTATACTAGAATATGCATCTTCTGTAAGGGACCCATCCACCAAAGAAAACATTGATAAACTATAACAATTTCAAAAAAGAACTGCCAGATTCATTACTGGAGAATATTCAAAACTCACAAGTGTAACACCATAAATTAAATCATTAAAACCTTGAAACACTAGACACTTGAGAATAGAAGAACCAAGAGTAAAGTAGTAATTATACATAAAGCAATTAATTCTAATTTAGAAATACATTACAAAGATAACTTAATACAACCCTCAAATAGAGATAAGGATAAAAGCACCTTTCTTATTCCGTATGCAAGAACAAACACGTACAAGTTTTCTTTCTTCCCGTCCGGAATTCGCGCGAGCAATGTGTTGCCTAAAGAAACTAGGAAATCCAACGCTTTATCAACATTTAAGACTCTGATAAGAATGCAGGACTAAACACAAATCATAGATAAGCGAAGGTCGCAATAATCTTCTGTATAGGAGCTTCTGAAACACATAAGATAAGATAAGATACAACAACGCATAAGATGCAAATAAAAAGTTGTATGAATATCGTAAACGTCAAGCAAATCGTGAACTTTAAAACCAACATTATTTCATGTTATTAAGATGTTGATTAGTCGATCAAAAAGATCAAACCTACCGGAACAGAAAACCATTCAAATATCAAATAATTAAAACATAAAACCAAGTTTATGTTCCGCTTCTAAAGTCCAGGTTTCCACTGATACTGTCTAAAATCTAGATCAATTCCGCCGCACCCACACCACAAGTTCTTTTAATTACTGTGTAAGAATAAAAGCCAATCACGCAGTCGGGTTTAAGCGTGACAGTCTGAACTCCAATTAATAGGTTGATTTTTCTCCCTTAGGGGCATATCTTTGTTATTAGATTAGACATCTACAATAAAGTGATAGGATACATTGAGCTTATAACATGTTCACACATGTGGGTGTGTTGTGTGTTTTTTTTGTTTTTTTTTAATGTTTTTTTTTTGGGGGGGGGGGGGGGGGGGT
>MUZC01004590.1:368305-382801 GCA_002072015.1 Radix auricularia | reverse complement strand
GCCACCTCCCCACCCCTTTTCATGGGTACTGTCCGCGCAAAAACATGACAGAAAATCACGCTTCGCCTTAAATCTCATCGCAAGATGTTTTTAACGACATCTTTAGACCATGAGTTCATCTAAGACCTTAGGCCACGAGTTCATCTAAGACCTTAGACCACGAGTTCATCTAAGACCTTAGACCATGAGTTCATCTAAGACCTTAGACCATGAGTTCATCTAAGACCTTAGACCATGAGTTCATCTAAGACCTTAGACCACGAGTTCATCTAAGACCTCCTGTCATGACCTGTCAACAGACACCAGGCCATCAGACGCTGTTTGACCTAGAGGTGAGCCAATGAAGAGATTATGATATCTTGGTCGTCTCTTTGAGCCATGATACCTTGGCCTAATCGGCGGACGAGCCGGGCACCGGTCGTGACCAGAAAGGTGCCAACTGTCCCAACAGATCGTCTTGAACGCTTGTTTGGGTCGGCAACTAAATTGAGAACAACACGGGACACGGGAAAGTGAAGCGTGGTTGAGGGGGGGGGGGCATAAAAAATAGAAATTGTTGATAAGGCGAAAAGCGCAACGATTGCTTGCCGAAAATAAACCACTTTAGCTTGGGTCGAGTACTGTCGTTAGTTCTAGAATAGCAAGGTCGAGGTCATTAAGGCGTCGGCGTTAACTTCCGGCGCTTCATTCAGAAACATACTTGACGCGCAAAACTTGTCGTTATGACGTCAGCAAATGTCAAAGTTGGGGAGGGGCTGCTTGCGGACCACTTGACTGGCACGATGTTGGAGTCCAAGAATAGAACATCAAAGAGAGAATATGTCCACCCCCGCCCGCACAAAACACGATTTTATTCTTACATGATCTTTGAAGAAGGAACATACAAGCAACTACTAAAACAATGAACATCATTTATGACAAGCAACTACTAAAACACGGACATCAATTATGACAAGCAACTACTAAAACAATCGATATCAATTATGACAAGAAACTTTTAAAACAATGGACATCAATTATGACAAGAAACTTCTAAAACAATGGACATCAATTATCACAACTTCGGTTTCATAATATTTGTAAATGTCACATAGGTTTTCCTAAGAAAATCTTAATGAGATTACATGAAAACGGACACTTCCCCTGAAGGCTCAAGTATTGTTTCTGGTCCGTGGTCCATCCACCGCCGGTCCGCATAAGTTATCAAGAAAGGACATAAAATATAATTAAAATCCCCCATTTGCAACCGATAATACTCATCTTAATTAGGAATATGTTTTTAAAAAATGTATAATGAGCTTAGAAAAGGAAAAAAATAAAATGAAATTAAAATACATTTCGCTACCATGTAAGAACAGGAAAAATAGTACACCGGTCCCTTTTGAAGTGCCAAAGTTCCTGCCGGTCCGCATTACTAAAAAGTTTGAGAAGCACTGATGTAGAACAGCCACCTCCCCACCCCTTTTCATGGGTACTGTCCGCGCAAAAACATGACAGAAATGATGCATGAATAATTGAACAATGGAAAGGGTAAAGGGAAGTTTGACCTCCAAAAGTCGAAGCAGTCCCTTAGTAAACGCCCCTGCATGTTAAGACAGAAGATGTGTGAAGGCAGAGAAGGGGTAGACGCCCCTGCATGTTGAGACTGAAGATTTGTGGGGGGAAGTAAAGGGGTAGACGTCCCTGCAAGTTGAGACAGAAGATTTGTGGGGGGAAGTAAAGGGGTAGACGTCCCTGCAAGTTGAGACAGAAGATTTGTGGGCAGTGAAGGGGTAGACGCCCCTGCAAGTTGAGACAGAAGATTTGTGGGGGGAAGTAAAGGGGTAGACGTCCCTGCAAGTTGAGACAGAAGATTTGTGGGGGGAAGTAAAGGGGTAGACGTCCCTGCAAGTTGAGACAGAAGATTTGTGGGGGGAAGTAAAGGGGTAGACGTCCCTGCAAGTTGAGACAGAAGATTTGTGGGGGGAAGTAAAGGGGTAGACGCCCCTGCAAGTTGAGACTGAAGATTTGCGCGGGGGGGGGGGCAGTGAAAGTCCAGTTCGTCACAGCGAAACTCCCGCGTCTCGTTTATCCCAGCTGTGATAGCTTCCTGCCGCGGTGTTCTCCCCTAGACTTGACGTCACAGATTAGAGCTTTACGCCGCTTTCCCATGGTGCAATCTTCGTCCTGATCCTCTTATCACCCGTTATTGTGTCTGTTGGTCTTACGCCCTATATGGCATTTCTGGAACTGCGTCAGCAGTGGTATCCCTTGGTCTGACGCCTTACATGGCATTTCTGGAACTGCGTCAGCAGTGGTATCCCTTGGTCTGACGCCCTACATGGCATTTCTGGAACTGCGTCAGCAGCAGTGGTATCCCTTGGTCTGACGCCCTACATGGCATTTCTGGAACTGCGTCAGCAGTGGTATCCCTTGGTCTGACGCCCTGTCAGTAGTGGTATCCCTTGGTCTGACGCCCTACATGGCATTTCTGGAACTGCGTCAGCAGTGGTATCCCTTGGTCTGACGCCCTACATGGCATTTCTGGAACTGCGTCAGCAGTGGTATCCCTTGGTCTGACGCCCTGTCAGCAGTGGTATCCCTTGGTCTGACGCCCTGTCAGCAGTGGTATCCCTTGGTCTGACGCCCTACATGGCATTTCTGGAACTTCGTCAGCAGTGGTATCCCTTGGTCTGACGCCCTACATGGCATTTCTGGAACTGCGTCAGCAGTGGTATCCCTTGGTTGTGGAACACGCGAGATAACAAAATGTTTAGGGAAAGTCGAAATTATTAAAAAAATAGACAGTCTACATCCGTCAGGAAGTCATAAAAATAGACAGTCTACATCCGTCAGGAAGTCATAAAAATAGACAGTCTACATCCGTCAGGAAGTCATAAAAATAGAATAGACAGTCTACATCCGTCAGGAAGTCATAAAAATAAAATAAGTTTGTCTACTAATGAGAAATTAATAATTTAAAAAATCTTTAAAATGTTAACTGTTTAATGCACGAAAGAATTCTGACTTTAGGAAAGGGTTTAGGTAACTTTCGGAGTTGATATTTTGTTTCTCATTAAAAATAAACCCATAAAAAATTGACAACGACAAAAAATTAATATTTAATTGAATATAAATTAAACGATTAAATGAATAGTCATTATTAATACACTAACACCATCCCAACGTAGTAATTTAAAGATTTCAATAACATCCGCGTGAAGCTAAGAAGATTATGGGCAGATAAGTCAGCCAGTCTGAATATTAGCACAGTGTTGCCACATGATGCTCCAAGGGGTCTCAAATAACAGCAGATGGTTGAGGCATAATAATTTATTTTGCATAGTTTTTTTATTTTTTACTGAAAAAAAAAATCAATAGTGCTTGGGGGGTCACACTTTTTGCCACCATGCCTGAAGGAAAAACATTTTAGATCCCTTTAGAAAAAAATACTCTACACCCATTTAGGACAAACACTTTACATCCTTTATTTCATTAATTAACAATCCTCAAATAATCTTTTTGTACATCTTACCCTTTTCTAAAATTTAAATATGAGCTAAAACAATGACGTCATATAATAATTTTAACGGCGAGAATCTTTAATTTATAATCATTATGCGCACCTCCCGATGCACACCTTGAATTAAAATATAAGATCGAACAAAGACGTTACACATCCAGTGACTTGGGCTATTATAAATAACGTCAATAACGTACGTCTTGCTATTTTTAACCATTTTTGACTCCCCCTCCACCCTGTCACAAACTGTCACAAATCTCCCCCACCCCAAAGTCCTTCCAACTATGTACAAAATATTTTTTATTAACAAAAATAATTAAAATTTAACATAAAACATCTCGACGTCACACATGGCCGGACGCCCCCTCCCCCCCCTGTCAAAAACTGTCACACTTTCTTACACCCCCTCCCCTCTCCGAAGGCTTACTTTATGGACATCCCCAAAGTGCGTCTTTGCGTATGGTTTAACTGGCTCTCATTTTGCATAACATCACAGTGATGATATGAGGTTATCAGTCAGCCGTAGCCTAGTAATCTAATATTCGTTTACCATTTACATTACTTTACCGTCAAATTATTGTGTTCAAAATTTAGCCTAATATCACCGGATTCCCCTTTTTGTTCCACTTTAGGGAAGGGGTTCTAAGAATAGAAATGGCCGATCGTAGTCCAAGGTTCATGCTTTTATGATATTTTCTGAATTCAGTCATGACTAAAGCCACACATGACAAATACCATCATGACTTTAACGAGACATATCATCTACTATCATGACTTTAACGAGACATGTCATCTACCATCATGACTTTAACGAGACATATCATCTACCATCATGACTTTAACGGGAAAATGTCATCTACCATCATGACTTTAACGAGGGCTGTCATCTACCATCATGACTTTAACGAGACATGTCATCTACCATCATGACTTTAACGAGACATGTCTTCTACCATCATGACTTTAACGAGACATGTCATCTACCATCATGACTTTAACGAGACATGCCATCTACCATCATGACTTTAACGAGACATGTCATCTACCGTCATGACTTTAACGGGAAAATGTCATCTACCATCATGACTTCAACGAGACATGTCATCTACCATCATGACTTTAACGGGAAAATGTCATCTACCATCATGACTTAACGAGTTCATAGTTTGGCCCTACGACCGAAACCACCGTGACCTAAAAGCACTTAATGACACTACAGCGGCTGTTGTTTGGTTACCAAGACCAGATCTTTGGCCAGCCAGGTCCAACCCTCACATCCCTTCCCATCACCCCCTTGCCCATGTTGCGCCCCACCCACCACACCCCCTTCCCTCCCCACCAATCACCACNAGTTTAGAGGACCAGAGTTTAGAGGCCCAGAGTTTAGAGGACCAGAGTTTAGAGGACCAGAGTTTAGAGGACCAGAGTTTAGAGGACCAGAGTTTAGAGGACCAGAGTTTAGAGGACCAGAGTTTAGAGGACCAGAGTTTAGAGGCCCAGAGTTTAGAGGACCCCCCCGTCCCAATCCATCGTAGGGCCCCAACGACTTGATCTTGTTGTGAGCATTTGCTAACAATTTTTCCTAATGGAATTGGCCGGGTACCTCTCTCTCTACCCGGGTGCCAGAAATCGTCTAGACCGCCGCCATGTTGGGTACATGATGACCGAGTTGCCCAACCTGGAGATCACATTGTTGACATGAAATCACTTGCCATAAAATAAATAAATATCAGCAAGAAAATTCTGGGGATGACTCATCTTGGGAAGGATACGATTTACGGCCGAACGCTCGCCTCGTCTTCTGTCTGTTTACTACCACAGCCCGCTATTTCTTCGTCTCTCTGTCTCTCTCTCTCTCTCTCTCTCTCTCTGTCTCTCTCCCCTCTCTCACTCAGTTTTTCTGTTAGATAAAAAGGACATTGTTGATGTTTTGTTTTGAAATTCGCATCATTTTTTTTTTTTTAATTTTCGGAATCGCTGTTACAAGTCTGTAGTTCCATTTGGTGTCTCAAATAACTAAGAGATTAACCAACCGAAAGTTTCCACATCTCACAGCTTCTCTGTGTTATATAGTCTCGGTCCCATGAAGGGAAGAAAACAAAACAGAAAAATGTAAGGACGATAACAAGAGAGTTATCAAGACCTAGAATTCTCTCTATATTTTTTAAATAAAGGAAATACATGTACTTGTAAAAAAAAAAAAAAAAAAAAAAAGAGGGCAAGGGGGAGTGCAGGGGACGAAACGGGGCGCAGAGTTGTGGTTAAAAGAGATGGAAAGAAAAAAGGTAGGGTAAGAGAAGTATGGTGATAGACAGACAAGAGAGGTGAGGTATATACAATCAGAGACATGGGCACTTGTTTTTTTAATGGCTCAGAACAATGTAAATATAATCAGCTTAGTTCAAAAGATGGACGCCATTAACTTTTGTTTTTCTAACTCAAGTCACGTGATTCTTGACAACCTCAGACAAATTCATTTAATTTTGTGGAAATAATTTTTATTGGAGTTAATAAAAAAGATTTAGCAGTAAAAAAAAAAAAAAAGTATTGTTCCGAAAGTTTAGAGGCCCAGAGTTTAGAGGACCAGAGTTTAGAGGACCAGAGTTTAGAGGCCCAGAGTTTAGAGGACCAGAGTTTAGAGGACCAGAGTTTAGAGACACAGAGTTTAGAGGCCAAGAGTTTAGAGGACCAGAGTTTAGAGGACCAGAGTTTAGAGGCCCAGAGTTTAGAGGCCCAGAGTTTAGAGGCCCAGAGTTTAGAGACCCAAAGCTTAGAGATCCAGAGTTTAGAGACTAAAAGTTTACAGACTCAAAGCTTAGAGACCCAAAGTTTAGAGGAAGAGAGTTAAGGGGGCCAGAGTTTAGAGGAAGAGAGTTAAGGGGACCAGAGTTTAGAGGACCAAAGTTTAGAGGACCAGAGTTTAGAGGAAGAGAGTTAAGGGGACCAGAGTTTAGAGGACCAGAGTTAAGAGGACCAGAGTGAAGGGGACCAGAGTTTAGAGGACCAGAATTAAGGGGACCAGAGTTTAGAGGAAGAGAGTTAAGGGGACCAGAGTTTAGAGGAAGAGAGTTAAGAGGACCAGAGTTAAGGGGACCAGAGTTTAGAGGACCAGAGTTAAGGGGACCAGAGTTTAGAGGAAGAGAGTTAAGGGGACAAGAGTTTAGAGGAAGAGAGTTAAGAGGACCAGAGTTAAGGGGACCAGAGTTAAGGGGACCAAAGTTTAGAGGACCAGAGTTTAGAGGCCCAGAGTTAAGGGGACCAGAGTTTAGAGGACCAGAGTTTAGAGGACCAGAGTTTAGAGGCCCAGAGTTTAGAGGACCAGAGTTAAGGGGACCAGAGTTTAGAGACCCAGAGTCTAGAGGACCAGAGTTTAGAGGCCCAGAGTTTAGAGGACCAGAGTTAAGGGGACCAGAGTTTAGAGGACCAGAGTTTAGAGGCCCAGAGTTTAGAGGCCCAGAGTTTAGAGGACCAGAGTTAAGGGGACAAGAGTTTAGAGGACCAGAGTTTAGAGGACCAGAGTTTAGAGGACCAGAGTTAAGGGGACCAGAGTTTAGAGGAAGAGAGTTAAGAGGACCAGAGTTTAGAGGACCAGAGTTTAGAGGACCAGAGTTTAGAGGCCCAGAGTTTAGAGGACCAGAGTTTAGAGGACCAGGGTTTAGAGGACCAGAGTTTAGAGGACCAGAGTTTAGAGGACCAGAGTTTAGAGGCCCAGAGTTTAGAGGACCAGAGTTTAGAGGACCAGAGTTTAGAGGACCAAAGTTTAGAGGACCAGAGTTTACAGGACCAGAGTTTAGAGGCCCAGAGTTTAGAGGCCCAGAGTTTAGAGGCCCAGAGTTTAGAGGACCAGAGTGTAGAGGACCAGAGTTTAGAGGACCAGAGTTTAGAGGACCAGAGTTTAGAGGACCAGAGTTTAGAGGACCAGAGTTTAGAGGACCAGAGTTTGGAGGACTGAAACGGAAAATGATTATTTTAGGTTCGCCGGAGATGTAGTCCTACGACATCTGGCATAGTAGTCCGACATCTGGCAATGTAGTCCGACATCTGGGAATGTTGTCTGACCTCTGGCAATGTTGTCTGACATCTGGCAATGTTGTCTGACATCTGGCAATGTTGTATGACATCTGGCAATGTAGTCTGACATCTGGCAATGTTGTCTGACATCTGACAATGTTGTCTGACATCTGTCAATGTTGTCTGACATCTGGCAATGTTGGTTGACATATGGCAATGTTGTCTGACATCTGGCAATGTTGTCTGACATCTGGCAATGTACTCTGACATCTGGCAATGTTGTCTGACATCTGGCAATGTAGTCTGACATCTGGCAATGTTGTCTGACATCTGGCAATGTTGTGTGACATCTGGCAATGTTGTCTGACATCTGGCAATGTAGTCTGACATCTGGCAATGTAGTCTGACATCTGGTAATGTTGTCTGACATCTGGCAATGTTGTCTGATATCTGGCAATGTTGTCTGACATCTGGCAATGTACTCTGACATCTGGCAATGTAGTTTGACATCTGGCAATGTTGTATGACATCTGGCAATGTAGTCTGACATCTGGCAATGTTGTCTGAAATCTGGCAATGTAGTCTGACATCTGGCAATGTTGTCTGACATCTGGCAATGTAGTCTGACATCTGGCAATGTTGTCTGACATCTGGCAATGTAGTCTGACATCTGGCAATGTTGTCTGATATCTGGAAATGTAGTCTGACATCTGGCAATGTTGTCCGTCATCTGGCAATGTAGTCTGACATCTGGCAATGTTGTCTGACATCTGGCAATGTTGTCTGACATCTGGCAATGTTGTCTGACATCTGGCAATGTTGTCTGACATCTGGCAATGTAGTCCGACATATCGCAATGTAGTCCGA
Source organism: Radix auricularia (assembly GCA_002072015.1). Classification (NCBI taxonomy): domain Eukaryota; kingdom Metazoa; phylum Mollusca; class Gastropoda; family Lymnaeidae; genus Radix; species Radix auricularia. Next base: position 374,421 of record MUZC01004590.1, on the reverse strand, counting down.
CATCTGGCAATGCAGTCCTACGACATCTGGCAATTTTGTCTGACATCTGGCAATGCAGTCCTACGACATCTGGCAATTTTGTCTGACATCTGGCAATGTAGTCCGACATCTGGCAATGCAGTCCTACGACATCTGGCAATTTTGTCTGACATCTGGCAATGCAGTCCTACGATATCTGGCAATTTTGTCCGAAATATGGCAATGTAGTCCGACATCTGGCAATGTAGTCCGACATCTGGCAATGTAGTCCGACATCTGGCAATGTAGTCCGACATCTGGCAATTTAGTCTGACATCTTGCAATGTAGTCCGACATCTGGCAATATAGTCCGACATCTGGCAATGTAGTCTGACATCTGGCAATGTTGTCCGACATCTGGCAATGTAGTCCGACAAGTGGCAATGTTGTCTGACATCTGGCAATGTAGTCCGACATCTGGCAATGTAGTCCGACATCTGGCAATGTAGTCTGACATCTGGCAATGTAGTCCGAAATATGGCAATGTAGTCCGACATCTGGCAATGTTGTCTGACATCTGGCAATGCAGTCCGACATCTGGCAATGTAGTTCGACATCTCGCAATGTAGTCCGATATCTGGCAATATAGTCCGACATCTAGGAATGTAGTCCGACATCTGGCAATGTAGTCCGACATCTGGAAATGTTGTCTGACATCTGGAAATGTCTGACATCTGGAAATGTCTGAAATCTGGCAATGTTGTCTGACATCTGGCAATGTTGTCTGACATCTGGCAATGTTTTTTAACATCTGGCAATGTTGTCTGACATCTGCAAAGTAATTCTCCGACAACTGCAATGTAATTCGTCACCATGACCAGTTGAAGACCAGCTGCCCAGTACCAACAGCCGAGCATGAAAAGTCCAGTCCAGCTCATGTGCAGTCTGCAAGAGTCGGGTATTGTGTTAACATTGTATGAGCTTGAAAGATGAATTGACTGACTATGAAACTCATAATTTCATTTGTGCTGTGAATTGCAATCGTGCGTAGATTCTAGTAGTGAGCTGAGACAGAATGGCTGGCTATAAATGTAGCGCTGAGACAGACTGGCTGGCTATAAATGTAGCGTTGAGACAAACTGGCTGGCTATAAATGTAGCGTTGAGACAGAATGGCTGGCTATAAATGTAGCGCTGAGACAGAATGGCTGGCTATAAATGTAGCGTTGAGACAGAATGGCTGGCTATAAATGTAGCGCTGAGACAGACTGGCTGGCTATAAATGTAGCGCTCTTGATTAAAGAGTTGTTACACGGAGCACAAACTGTTGAGGTCTTGTTTTTTTACTCATTTATTTCTAAATTGTGTCAGACTAGTTATATTACACATGCCGGCATCAACAGCCCGGCACCAACAGCCCGGCACCAACAGCCCGGCACCAACAGCCCGGCACCAACAGCCCGGCACCAACAGCCCGGCTCTTTACTGCTCCCAGCCAGAATATCTATGTCATCAGCAAATCTTAGGTTGCATAGGGGTCTTCCGCCTATAGACATGGACGTGTGGTGATCACTGTGTGTTTCTTGTTTGATTTTTTTCAAGGAAGATATTGATCAGGACAGGTGAAAGAATGCAGCCTTGGCGGACTCCAATCGCCGTTTTGAAGAAGTCCCCTACGCAGCCTTTAAATACAACCGCACTGCTTGCCTGTTTGTAGAGTTCTTTGATCACCTTTACCAGCCCTTCTTCAATGTTGAAACTTCTCATAACTTGCCAAAGTTCCTCGTGCCACACTCGATCAAAGGCTTTCTTGAAGTCTATAAGTTGTGATGGAGTTCGCGTTTGTGCTGTAAATGTGTTTCTATGAGTAGGCGACAATTGAGAAGATCTGCTCGATTGTGCTTCTGTCTGGTCTGAAACCTGCCTGTTCTTCTGCCAATAGTTCCTCAGATACTGACTTTAGCCTGCTGAGGATAATTCTTAGCATTACTTTGCTAGGGTGACCGATGAGGCTGATTGTTCTATAGTTTGGCATTGTTTCGTATTGCCTTTCTTAGGTAATAGTATGATTAGTGAGTGCATCCAGTCCTTGTGCCATACCTTATTTTCAAGTATTTTCTGGCAGTTTTGTTAGGGCTTTCGTTACTCCCGCTCCTTCATGTTTTAGCAATTCAGCAGGGATGTTGTCAACTCCATGCGTCTTACATGGCCATAAATACCACGGGTACAAATTACATGGCCATAAATACCACGGGTACAAACGACATGGCCACCAATACCATGGGTACAAACGACATGGCCACCAATACCACGGGTACAAATTACATGGCCATAAATACCACGGGTACAAATTACATGGCAACCAATACCACGGGTACAAACGACATGGCCACAAATACCACGGGTACAAATTACATGGCCACCAATACCACGGGTACAAATTACATGGCCATAAATACCACGGGTACAAATTACATGGCCATAAATACCACGGGTACAAACGACATGGCCACCAATACCACGGGTTCAAACTACATGCCCACAAATACCACGGGTACAAACTACAGGGCCACCAATACCACGGGTACAAACTACAGGGCCACAAAAAATTGGGATAGGATTGCTAAGCTTTTTTTTTTATCTATAAGTTTTCTACCTCACTGACTAAGACAGCCGAGGCGGTAGACATATAAGATATACATGAAGTCTTGAAGGCTGACAAGATTTTCAAGTTTCATATCTTATTAAATTAATATATTTTACCTCTTTACAATAAGAAAAATAAATAGATTTTAAAAATAATTGTTTAAAAAGACACTAAAATAGCCAAGAGAATTTCTCCAGTTTTTTCCCCAGTTATATCTCGTTGATGACAGCACCTTGAACAATAACAAAAACCTTTAATGCGCGTCCCAGTTTTGTGACCCTGCTTCCGTCACAGTGGCCGTTAACTCCATAAACACACACACAAACACACACATACATAAACAGCAGACTCCCACAAACACACAGCAGACACACATAAACACACAAACGGCATGCGCAATCATCACAACTTTTTGATGACATTAGCATCTAGCGTCTCCCGCCCACGTGGTATCCCTAAATCCCTTGATGACTAGCGCAAGTGGACAGTCATGAATCTAAAATCAGGCGTCTCGAATGGCACAACTATTTCCGGAAGCAACAGGGTGTTATGCGTCCCATTAGGATGCGTGGGCGGATTGATATCAATAGGTCTGTTATGAAGATCACACAATTTTAATAAGGCGTGGGAGATAATCTCCATCTTTGTTTTCTTTCATCCTCTGGTTCAGCTGCGCTATAGACAACCTGCACATAATGCTTGTCATCCTACGGCATACGTGGATGGAACCAATTTCATATGGGCTTCATTTTTCCTTGGCGGCTTCAAGATGGTTGTATAGAAAGGAGTATTTCCATATTTGTGGTCTTTAATAAACATGGGTCCCTAGGGGGTTATTGCAATGTGTGGGCGTACACGATATTGGGAAGGGGGAGGGGAGGTTAGGGCTTCAAGAAAGTATGAATGAAACTTTCGAGGGTGTTGGGAAATTTGTGAAATAAGAATTTTTTCCCAGATTGCCACTGGTGGTGATAACTTGTTATGGAAATATTAAGGGAGAGTACAGCGAGGATATAGTAATGAGACATTGTTACAATGGTTTATGGAAATCTAAATGGAAACCTCAGCGAGGATGATAATGAGACATTGTTACAATGATTTATGGAAATCTAAATGGAAACTTCAGCGAGGATATAGTAATGAGACATTGTTACAATGGTTTATGGAAATCTAAATGGAAACTTCAGCGAGGATGGTAAGGAGACATTGTTGCATTGGCTTACGGAAATCTAAATGGAAATTTCAGCGAGGATGGTAAGGAGACATTGTTACAATGGTTTAATACAGGGGTCACCAAATTATTTTTTCACGGTGGGCCGGAGACGAACACCTGCCGTAAAACCATTTAAGAGGAAAAACTTGCTTTAAGTTCTTTAACCTTCTCTGTAAATCGGGGGTCAGTGGAGATCAATAAAAAAAGGAAAGAAACATTTTTTTTCTACAAAGTTATACAAGAAGGTGACATTAATTTCTAATGAATGTATAGTTATATCAGAACAATCGAAATAAAACATTGAAAATAGTAAATTTTAGGCACAAAGCATGGGGACCATCTCCCACGTGACACATGGTCGGACCACCTCCCACGTGACACATGGTCGGACCACCTCCCACGTGACACATGGTTGGACCAACTCCCACGTGACACATGGTCGGACCACCTCCCACGTGACACATGGTCGGACCACCTCCCACGTGACACATGGTTGGAACACCTCCCACGTGACACATGGTTGGAACACCTCCCACGCCTTAATAACATTTACTAAAAGAACTCAGTGACGTGACACATGGTCGGACCACCTCCCACGTGACACATGGTTGGACCACCTCCCACGTGACACATGGTTGGAACACCTCCCACGCCTTGATAACATTTAATATAAAACACAGTGACGTGACACATGGTCGAGCCCCCTCACACCTGTCACTAACTGTCACAATTCGCTTACAACCTCTCTCTCTCACCTGTCACTAACTGTCCCAATTCGCTTACAACCTCTCTCTCTCACCTGTCACTAACTGTCACAATTCGCTTACACCCTCTCTCCCCTGGAGCGTGACGTACTTTATGGACGGCCCTTTAGTGGGCCGGATGAAATGGCATCGTGGGCCGGAGCTACCCACAGGCCGTAGTTTGGTGTCCGCTGGTTTAATGAATGAGAAGATATTGGCGTCAATGACAGTGAGAAATTGTTACAGTGTTTAAACGTAAGGGGAGAAAATGATGATGATAACAGTAATTGTTACAATAGCTTAATATAAGGGGAGACTACTAAAAATAAGATTAGAAGATAAGGAGTAGCGATCTTGTCTTAATTAAACAATGTAAAATGTGGTGGGTAGTATGAACTCAATAGTTAAAAAAAAATTTAACGTGAATTTCTCACAATAATCTATAAATAATAATTATGAAAATGATAGTAAAAATGATGAAAAGAAGAAAAGGAGGAAGAACAAAAATGGAAGTGGATGAAGAAGAGGAAGTAGTATTGGCCTACGTGTTACCAAAATGAAATACTGTTGATTTTAAATGGCTGTTAATACTTTTTAACTCGCCTATGTATGGTCATAAATTAGTTAAGATATCATATAGATTTAGGCGTTTGAAATTAAACGTTTTAGGCAATCGATAAAACTCACAGGATCAACATTCAAGATGGCCAACATTCAAGATGGCCGACATTCAAGATGGCCAACATTCAAGATGGCCAACATTCAAGACGGCCAACATTCAAGACGGCCAACATTCAAGACGGCCAACATTCAAGATGGCCAACATTCAAGATGGCCAACATTCAAGATGGCCAACATTCAAGATGGCCGACATTCAAGATGGCCAACATTCAAGATGGCCAACATCCAAGATGACCAACATTCAAGATGGCCAACATCCAAGATGACCAACATTCAAGATGGCCAACATTCAAGATGACCAACATTCAAGATGACCAACATTCAAGATGGCCAACATTCAAGATGACCAACATTCAAGATGTCAACATTCAAGATGGCCAACATTCAAGATGTCAACATTCAAGATGGCCAACATTCAAGATGACCAATATTCAATATGACCAACATCAAGGTGAACAACATTCAAGATGACCGACATTCAAGATGGCCAACATTCAAGATGGCCAACATCCAAGATGACCAACATTCAAGATGGCCAACATCCAAGATGACCAACATTCAAGATGGCCAACATTCAAGATGACCAACATTCAAGATGACCAACATTCAAGATGGCCAACATTCAAGATGACCAACATTCAAGATGTCAACATTCAAGATGGCCAACATTCAAGATGTCAACATTCAAGATGGCCAACATTCAAGATGACCAATATTCAATATGACCAACATCAAGGTGAACAACATTCAAGATGACCAACATTCAATATGACCAACATTCAATATGACCAACATTCAATATGACCAACATTCAATATGACCAACATTCAATATGACCAACATTCAATATGACCAACATTCAATATGACCAACAT
>MUZC01004590.1:317252-345955 GCA_002072015.1 Radix auricularia | reverse complement strand
AAAAAAAAAAAAAAGGTAAAGAAAATCAACTAAAAGTTACAAGAGGAGACAACTCATCACATGAAGAAAATAAAAATAAGGAAGAAAATTCTCTCCCCCCAAAGGGCCTGGCCAGGTGACAAGCTCACACCTGTGGCCCTAATTCCCCGGCAGTCAGTTGTGTCAACAGTCGGCACTAAACTCATGGGAATAGCTGAATTGTGTAAATAAAGTTGAGTTGTGTAAATAGTCAGATTTACAGTGTTTCCTGCAGCTTGTTGTCTCACAAAATATTCTAAGAGAAGAGACGTGGAGAGTAAGACCTGGAGGAGGTCACGTGACTCTTGACTTTGGAGGTCATGTGGCAACAGTAACTCCTCACTTAGAGGTCATGTTCCTGGCTAATTCTTCTTTTAGGGGTCATGAGGCAAAAGACTAAAATCTTTACTTTAGAGGTCATGAGGCGAAACTATCTCTTCACTTAGAGGTCATGAGTCGAAACTATCTCCTCATGTAAAGGTCATGAGGCGAAACTATCTCTTCACTTAGAGGTAATGAGGGGAAACTATCTCTTCACTTAGAGGTCATGAGGCGAAATTATCTCTTCACTTAGAGGTCATGAGGTGAAACAATCCCGTCCCTTGAGAGGTCATGTGGCTACAAGAAATCATTACTTAAAGGTCATGTGACTACACTTTTCCTAATGTTCATGAGGCTAGAAAATGTTAATATCAGTATTATTAGTCACATTCACATGAAATAAGATCATTGCATTGGAGTAAATCTCTTTTGGGACCTTTAAGGACATGGATCATTGGCTTCAATTACCTTTATTCTCAGGGGATCTCTAAGGCTCAAGGACGTTTAGTCCCAGGGATCTTTGGTGTTCAAGGACGTTGAGTCCCAGGGATCTTTGGTGTTCAAGGACGTTTAGTCCAAGGGATCTTTGGTGTTCAAGGACGTTTAGTCCCAGGGATCTTTGGTGTTCAAGGACGTTTAGTCCCAGGGATCTTTTGGGCTCAAGGACTTTTAGTTCCAGGGATTTCTTGGGCTTATAGACATTTAGTCCCAGGGATATTTTGGGCGAAAGGACGTTTAGCTCCAGGGATCTTTCAGGCTCAAGGACATTAAGTCCAAGGGATCTTTAGTAATCAAGGACCTTTAGATCCAGGGATCTTTCAGGTTCAAGGACCTTTAGATCCAGGGATCTTTCAGGTTCAAGGACCTTTAGATCTAGGGATCGTTCAGGTTCAAGGACCTTTAGATACAGGGATCTTTCAGGATCAAGGACCTTTAGTCCCAAGACTCTTTCAGACTCAAGGACCTTTAGTCTCAGGGATCTTTTGGGCTCAAGGACCTTTAGATCCAGAGATCTTTCAAGCTCAATGAGGGTTAGATCCATGGATCTGTGAGGCTCAGGGACCTTTAATCCAAAGGATTTCGTTGGTCTCAAGGACCTTTAGTCCCAGGGTTCTTTTGGGCTCAAGGACCTTTAGTCCCAGGGATCTATCGGGCTCAAGGACCTTAACTCCTGAAAATCGTTTGAGCTCAAGGACTTTTAGTCCCCAGGGATATTTTGGGCTTCGAGGACCTTTAGTCACTGGGATCATTGGTTTCAGGGAATTTCAGCTCTAGGTCCATTGAGCACCAGGGAACCTAAGCGTGTGCCCACCTTGCCCTGTGGGTTATCCAGCCATGTGTATGTTACTTGTTATGTGATTCTCTTTGTTCCCTTAGGAGGAATTTACAAGCCGTAGTGAAAAGCGGGCCCAGTCAATAGCCGATCCATTAAATCATTATCAATAATTAGCTACTATGATTGATGAAAGACTGTCACATTTTTAATGGACGGTATCGATTATACCATTGATGAAGTAATTATCAGACGGCAGTACTCGATACCCTCGCCTCTAATTATTTCCATATTCAATGTTCAAGAGGTCAACGACCTTTATTGGCCTTAATGAAGAAAACAACAACGGAATTTAACAGTGTTGAATCAAACATGTATAGTTCTATACCAAAACTACAATCAAACATGTATAGTTCTATAGCCAAACTACAATCAAACATGTATAGTTCTATACCCAAACAACAATAAAACATGTATAGTTCTACACCCAAACTACAATCAAACATGTATAGTTCTATACCAAAACTACAATCAAAGATGTATAGTTCTATAGCCAAACTACAATCAAACATGTAAAGTTCTATAGCCAAACTAAAATCAATCATATATGGTTCTATTCACAAAATACAATCAAACATGTATATAGCTCTACACCCAAAAAATGGTTCATATGACATTAAAAAATATAGATATGATATTCGCTCTAGATCTAATAATGGCTGATAATGAAAACCAATTTTTTAAACGCAGTTTCTCATTGATATATTTTAAAGTCTGTCCTGTCTGTTCGTGCTTCCACAAGCAATTACTCCTGAACCAAAGCAGATAGAGGGTTCGGGTCTTTTGCAAATATGTTAAGGGGGTCCCAAGCATGTGCAAGGGCCAAACTAAATTTCCAAAAAGGTTTACTGGATTTCCTGACGGGGGAGGGTAAATCAGTATTTTGTCATTTTTTCGCCACACATTAACATATATCGGGTTGAAACAAACGCCAAACGATAGCTAATAATATTTAGAACAATTTTGGAGAAGTAAATTTTAAATAATCTCTTTTCGTTCGACTCCCGTTATTTTAACAGCAATTGTTTTGTTTAGTTTCTATAAGTCTGAAATGACTTTTAGTCTAATCTAGAATGACGTCCCGTGAATAAAAAAAAACAACTTTGTTATTGATCCATTGGAAATTGTGCTTAAATACTCAGATTATTATTTTTTAAACTTGCTTTTTAACACCTCCAATGCTGATGACAATGTAAAGAACCAAATAAAAATGAAAAATTCTAAACCGATTGGTGGTAGGTTAGTCTAACGACACGGGTGGTGGTAGGTCTGTCTAACAACACGGGTGGTGGTAGGTCTGTCTAACGACACGGGTGGTGTAGGTCTGTCTAACAACACGGGTGGTGGTAGGTCTGTCTAACAACACGGCTGGTGGTAGGTCTGTCTAACAACACGGCTGGTGGTAGGTCTGTCTAACAACACGGGTGATGGTAGGTATGTCTAACAACACGGCTGGTGGTAGGTCTGTCTAACAACACGGGTGGTGGTAGGTCTGTCTAACGACACGGGTGGTGGTAGGTCTGTCTAACGACAAGGGTGGTGGTAGGTCTGTCTAACAACACGGGTGGTGGTAGGTCCGTCTAACAACACGGGTGGTGGTAGGTCTAACAACACGGGTGGTGGTAGGTCTGTCTAACAACACGGGTGGTGGTAGGTCTGTCTAACGACATGGGTGGTGGTAGGTCTGTCTAACAACACGGGTGGTGGTAGGTCCGTCTAACAACACGGGTGGTGGTAGGTCTAACAACACGGGTGGTGGTAGGTCTGTCTAACAACCCGGGTGGTGGTAGGTCCGTCTAACAACACGGGTGGTGGTAGGTCTAACAACACGGGTGGTGGTAGGTCTGTCTAATAAAATGGGCGGAGAAAGGTCACATCCGCCATTGACATTGTGAGATGATGGTCAAGCCGAAGAGAACATGTGGCGTCTCACTCACACCCTTGTGACCGGTCTAGTAAAGATGGTAAAGGGCCCTCCCCTCCCCAAAAATAGAATCCCCGTGATACCATCTAAGACTCAAGCAATTTTTGTATCACTTGCTTTTATCCTGAGAGCCCGCAGGCCAGTTTGTTGAATTATTCCTGATAATCGAAACATGCGAAGAAATCTAAATCTTCACGGTAATCGAAACATGCAAAGAAATATAAATCTTGACGGTAATCGAAACATGTAAAGAAATCTAAATCTTCACGGTAATCGAAACATGCGAAGAAATCTAAATCTTCACGGTAATCGAAACATGCAAAGAAATCTAAATCTTCACGGTAATCGAAACATTCAAAGAAATATAAATCTTGACGGTAATCGAAACATGTAAAGAAATCTAAATATTCGCGGTAATCGAAACATGCGAAGAAATATAAATCTTCACGGTAATCGAAACATGCAAAGAAATATAAATCTTCACGGTAATCGAAACATTCAAAGAAATCTAAATCTTCACGGCAACAATGCAATTTATTCAAAATGTACACGGTAATCGAAGAATTGCCTTTACTCAAAACGTGCACGGCAATCAAAGACCTGTACCAGTACGTGATCTAACTGAAAAATCAAACGGTAGCGCTAAGCATTACAGACACTAAACATATACTACACAGATAGTACACAAATACTACACAGATGTAATGCTACACAGATGCGACAGTCATCTCAAAAATCTCTTCAAACTAAAACGCACAGTTGCAAACTTATTTGGAATGTTCTTTGTTCAACATGACCGATGTAGACCCCCGACCAATTTGTTCCTACATTAATAATTCTAAATAGACGTAGTGATATAGGCCCGCAATCTAAAGAGACCTAGTGCCTAGTGATATAGGCCCACAATCTAAAGAGACCTAGTGCCTAGTGATATAGGCCCACAATCTAAAGAGACCTAGTGCCTAGTGATATAGGCTCGCAATCTAAAGAGACCTAGTGCCTAGTGATATAGGCTCGCAATCTAAAGAGACCTAGTGATATAGGCCCGCAATCTAAAGAGACCTAGTGCCTAGTGATATAGGCTCGCAATCTAAAGAGACCTAGTGATATAGGCTCGCAATCTAAAGAGACCTTATGATATAGGCTCGCAATCTAAAGAGACCTAGTGATATAGGCCCGCAATCTAAAGAGACCTAGTGATATAGGCTCGCAATCTAAAGAGACCTAGTGCCTAGTGATATAGGCTCGCAATCTAAAGAGACCTAGTGATATAGGCTCGCAATCTAAAGAGACCTAGTGATATAGGCCCGCAATCTAAAGAGACCTAGTGATATAGGCCCACAATCTAAAGAGACCTAGTGATATAGGCCCACAATCTAAAGAGACCTAGTGATATAGCCCACAATCTAAAGAGACCTAGTGATATAGGCCCGCAATCTAAAGAGACCTAGTGATATAAGCCCGCAATCTAAAGAGACCTAGCGATATAGGTCCGCATCTAAAGAGTAATGATATTGGTCTATTTCTCCGTAACTTTGATGAGACACGTTGTTCGAGTCAAACCGTCAGGGCTTTCCGGAAAGTGTCGATTCAATATTGACATGGCGGCGTGTGATTGTCCAAGGATTAGCTCCCCTGACATGGAGGCGACCGTTCAAACAGGTGTCCTTCAGGTGTTAACAAGGCGGACAAACATTGGGGGCAGGTACTACTGTTGGTTGTGGTAACAGTAGGCAGACACCTCAGTGAGCAGGTACTAGAATCGGTTATTGTGTTTCATTATACCATTGAACTGTTGCTTGTTGTAATAGACAGCGGAAAAAACGATCAATTATTAGACTGAGGAAACAATCATTGTCAGTTTATTTGTATTATATCTCATCAAAGGAACTTACATCACAAAACAAATATGAAATATTTTCCCCATAATCGGGCTGGGAAATATTTAAATTTAATTCACCAACTATATAGACAAAACTATCAGTCATATTCATAAGTGAGAGATAACTTAGAAAAATCAGTAAGTTGTAGGGGATGATTATCTAAACAACATATCTTTAATCCAGTGTTCCCCAACCTTTTTTTGGGTGGCGATCCCATTTTATAAAAGCTATGTGACGCGCGACCACCATGAAATTTTTAAAAAAAGTAATTTTCCATAAAGTTTTTACAAAACAGAGCAATTTTGCATTATAATTATATTTAATAATTTAGCCGACAGTCGGTGACTCCCAGAAAACCCGTCGAGACCCACAGGTTGGGAACCGCTGCTTGATTGAAATTGGAAAACTTTCATAATTGATTATTGATATTACCAATGATCATTCAAAATTTGCGAATTTATAGAAATATTTAAACAAAATAATTTTCGCGGACTGAATTAGTCCCACCGGGCACAGGTTGCACATATGAATGCTACAATAATTCCCATGCAAACCCTTCGCTGTTTAAGTTTCCTCTTTTGATTTGTTGTTTTTTATAAAAATAAAATTCGTGTCCTCACCCTAACATGTTCCATTTTTCGATTTCATTCCAAGTCTCAGGAGTCAGTGTATATATAAGTATAAATAACTTCTAATACTCATTCTAAATAAACACGTTTAAAATGTTTCCAAATAAAGCATTGAGCCGTCCATAAATGACGTCACGCGATTTTGGCCGATTTTTACCCCCTCCCTCTTAAAGACACACTTCGTCACGAAAAGTTAGCCTCCCTCCTCTGTTATGAATTATGCCATCACAAAGTTTCCCACCTCCTTCTCATAAGAGTCGTATTTTCAAAATGTTTATTAGCAGGTTGCATATTACTTTTTTTTTTCATTTCAATATGCATGTAGTGTAAGTCTCCACGCTAATATCGTAAAACGTGTGAAGCCATTGAAAAATTCATTAAATAAATTGCAAGGAATCAAATATTCGCGTGGAACTTTTATTTAAAGCTGCGAGTTTTTTTTTTTGGTTTTTTTTTGACGTCATATTTATTAATTACCCCCTCCCCAACCACCTCGTCACTCATCGTCACAAATACGTGTCCCCCTCCCCCTCTAGGTGCGTGACGTCATTTATGGACGGCTCGTTATTACATAAAACGAAAGGGGGGATGTATTTAACCCTTGCGGGTGTTAAACAAGCAACAGGCTAAAACTGCCGTAAATGGGGATGGGGGTCTCGTTATAATGACGACATTCCTGCCAATGTGGGTAAAATGGTGACCCGTAAAAACAGCCCCGGGGCCATTTTGACCGGGGCCGTTTTGTCCGGGCCGTTCTGTCACGGGCCGTTTTGTCAGGTGCCATTTTGACCGGGGCCGTTTTGTCCGGGCCGTTCTGTCAGGGGCCGTTTTGTCAGGGGTCATTTTGACCGGGGCCGTTTTGTCAGGGGCCGTTTTGTCAGGGGTCATTTTGACCGGGGCCGTTTTGTCAGGGGCCAATTTGTCGGGCCGTTTTGTCGGTGAACCAGGTAAAATACCATGGCGCTCCGCTATTCACGCCTCGCGTTTTCTCGCGGCTTGTGGTCTTTTGAAATAGTCTTGTTCTCTGCATCATGCACAAGAAAGAAACATTTTGTGCTTCAAGTAACGAGTAGCGCTTCCGAGGGCCAATGGTCGCCGATGCGCGTGTGGTTAAACACCACCAGAAGATTTGGACGTATTCGGAAACAAATCGATGACAGACCTGACGCCGTTCAAACAACTGATGGTTGTCACTGACAAAACATCTGACGGCAGTTAACTCTGATGCCCTAAATGGTAACCAATCGTTGGTCTGAACCCGGAACCTATTTACTTCTCCTGACGCATTGATCCCGCCCCTCACACCCATAACCTGTGATTACACCCCATCACTAGTTATTACTCCCCACATCCCATCACTAGTTATTACTCCCCACACCCCATCACTAGTTATTCCTCCACACACCCCATCACTAGTTATTACTCCCCACATCCCATCACTAGTTATTACTCCCCACACCCCATCACTAGTTATTCCTCCCCACACCCCATCACTAGTTATTCCTCCCCACATCCCATCACTAGTTATTACTCCCCACTCCCCATCACTAGTTATTCCTCCACACACCCCATCACTAGTTATTACTCCCCACACCCCATCACTAGTTATTCCTCCACACACCCCATCACTAGTTATTACTCCCCACACCCCATCACTAGTTATTACTCCCCACATCCCATCACTAGTTATTTCTCCACATACCCCATCACCATGTTATCCCCCTTCCCCCCTCAAAAAATGGATTCCCCACACACCCCACTGAGACCCCCCCACACACGCCCCCACAACCAACACACCACCAGTGATAAATCCTAGAGAACCGTCACGGTTGACTAGTGCCACCAACACTAAACATCCCGCCACAGGATATTAGCTCCGTTTTAAGCGTTACTACAGTTAGCTGCCCCTGAGTGTTATTTGTAAGGCACGAGTAATCTGCCCCAGAGCGTGCTTTGGATTGGAAGGTGCGAGTAATCTGCCCCTGAGCGTGGTTGGGAAGGTACTCCGTACGCCGGGCAATTACATGCAGAAACCTTTACAGGTTCAGCTCTATCGGGGGACAGGTAATGGGGAGAAATAATGTTTGGTCTGGGTGAGGAGGGGTCTGGCGGCTAAATTGTTGCGAGTTGAGGGGTGGGGATGTGGTAGGTACTGTTCACTGACAAGACCTTTTGTATTAAATCTTTTTCTTTTTTTTTTGGCCCGTTATTTACCCCCCCCCCCACCCTTGCGGATCAAGACCTGGCGTGGTCAAGATTTGACGTGGACTTAATCATAATAAATGAGACTATCACGCTAATGACTGCCTTAGGCTCCATCAGTCCAAGTGTTGACAACAGTGAACTGTCGGCATCGTGCTGGAATCTAGCTCCTCACTAAGTGTGTGTGTGGGGGGGGGGTAAAGAAATGTTTGTTGTAGACTGCAGAAGCTAAACAGACCTACTTAGACTCGTGTTCCCCACAGACCTACTTAGACTCGTGTTCCCCACAGACCTACTTAGACTCGTGTTCCCCACAGACTTATGTAGACTCGTGTTCCTCATAGACTTATGTAGACTCGTGTTCCCCACAGACCTACGTGGACTCGTGTTCCCCACAGACCTACGTGGACTCAAGTTCCCCCACAGACTTACGTAGACTCGTGTTCCCCACAGACCTACTTAGACTCAGGTTCCCCACAGACTTACGTAGACTCGTGTTCCCCACAGACCTACTTAGACTCAAGTTCCCCACAGACTTACGTTGACACGTGTTCCCCCACAGACTTACGTAGATCCGTGTTCCTCACAGACCTACGTTGACTCGTGTTCCCCACAGACTTGTGTAGACTCGTGTTCCCCATAGACCTACGTGGATTCGTGTTCCCCACAGAATTATATGGATCCGTGTTCCCCATAGACCTACGTGGACTCATGTTCCCCTCAGACTTATGTGGATCCGTGTTCCACATAGACCTACAGGGAATCGTGTTCCCCTTAGATCTACGTGGATTCGTGTTCCCCAAAGTTTGTTAACAACATGGATTGAGGTGAATTGTGTGTGTAAGTGTGAACGTATGTGTGTGTGTGTGTGTGTACGTATGTAATGTTGTCTGAACCTGCATCTGTCATCTGCATGGTCACCTTTTTTGTTTTATGTGGACTATGTTAACCTATTTTTATCCATCTGAACTTCACCGTAGCGCCTGTGCACCAACCACGTTGACCCGTGTGGTCTTTTTCTATGTGGTCTATGTAATGTGGTCTATGTAATGTGGTCTATGTCTATGTGGCCTATATCTATGTGGTCAAGTAGGTCTATCTGGATTGTGTAGAAATGTGTTTTTATTCTTTGTTTACTAACGAGAACCAACATTTTTGTCTACACACACACTATTTTTTAAACTATTGCATAAAGGTTTACACATTTAGTGTCTAGTTTATTCCAACCTATGTTCAATTTATGTTCAATTATATATGATATATGCAATGCTACTTTCTATACTATGTTACATTCTATGTTCAATTCTATAGTTCTAAGAATATCGTTTTTTATCCCCTAACTTTTTCTTCTTCCTGTCGTTAAACCATGTCCGCCGTACAAATGTAAATCTGTACTACCTTCAGCCGAGAATTGTGACTACAAGTAGTTATACTTCATTTAAGAATATAAACGTCTAATACTAACACCTCTGAATACCTTTTGATAATAGCTAGGTTTAGGTTTTCTCAATATTTTTTTTTTGGACTTCTTACCTTAATATTATGAGACGAGTTTTTCCGTCGCCTTAGACAAAATTTTCGTGTGGATATTATTATAGCAGGGTTTTCTATTTGATAAAATTATGACGTGATGGTGATACTATTTTATTCCACATCCTCTTTGTCAAATGTAATATGATACATTTGACTGACGCCCACATTCCACATGGTGTAAAACGGGATAAGAGTGAGTCTGACAGAACGTAACAGAACATTGACCGTTTCGGCAAAGAGCTTTCCTCAAAGATCAAATTGTACAAAAATAAAAGGAATAAAAAAAATCATGTTAAGCCTGGTACCTATTGGAATTCAGGACGTGTTAGCGCATTTTCGTATTATGTATCAGTACTTATGTTAGATATCAGAATTATGTAGTTATCAGTAATTGTGTTTAGATTTTAGACATATTTTTATGAATTTTCTTGTGTAATGAATATACCTGACATTTTTTTATTTAAAAGTCATTTCTTTACATTTAAAAAAAAAATATTTTCTCTTTAATCCAACTACAAGTCACCACAAATGATGACGTAAAACTCTCTAAACTTTTACACATATTCTAATGACGTCAACTAAAAAAAACAACTAATTCTTTTGCACCCTTTCGCACCACTCTTCAATGCTTGAAGAATTATGCATTCGACTTCCGGCAATGGCGGCCGTTCCCTGCGCTAGTGTTACCTCTCGATCCGAAATATTTTTTGGTAGTTTTAACGGGGTTTTTAAACGGATCGAATAACTGAGTGTTGATGCACAAATGGCAGGTCAGGGCATACAAAAAACATATATACATCATGGGTCTAGGACTTATGGATGCTGTGATCAAGGATGATGACGGACGGACGGACGGACGGACAAAACGGGTGCAATAGCGATTTCGACATCTCGAAAATGCGCTAAAAATTATGAAAAAAACCCGTAAAAACCCCCCCAAGGTTTTGACTATAATTCCTTTATATAGAGACATAACTATAAGGATGTTCATTATAATACGCAGGGCAAAACAATCAGAAAATGCAAAATTCTAGTTATGTCTTTTAAAACATGTTTAATATAATGCGCACCGATCGTGAATATATTTTTAAAAAGTAATGTCAATATAATGCGCACCTATTGCGCGACAGCAAAGGTTGTTGAACATAATACGCAGCACGACACTATCTCAAAAATCACATGATACAAAGAGATAAAATAAAATAATATAAACATTAAATAATTCAATTAAATCTTCTGTCCATTCGATCGATTTGAATTTTTAATAAATCATTTTATCATCGGCATGAGTCTGCCTGCAAAATTTCAGCTCGCTAGCTTACGAGGAAGTCGAGGAAGTCGGTTAAAAATCGATCCAAGCAAGCAAGGGCTCAAACAGACACAACAAGTTATATAAAGGATTTTAAAAATAAAAAACTTAGATACGGTGAAATACAGAGAGTCAATAAGAGCAATAGTAAGAAGAGAGTAGTGTGAGGCAGAGGTGTCACTAGAGTTGGTGTCACCCGTGGTGGTAGCTCATGGTGTTATCCCCTCACGACTTAACCCATAGAACGCTTCCGAGCTTTCGAGTGCCAAATAACGGGAATATACTATACAGACTTTTACAATTTGCTTTCACCCCTAAAATGGTGTCACCCGAGGCATCCCGCACCCACCGCATCCCCCTAGTGACGCCGCTGGTGTGAGCTCATATTGGAAAGGAGAGAGTGGGTGTGGCAAATCAATTAGGTTGTCAGTGCAAACACAACTTTCATCACATTCTTTTTATTTGTGTACTCTTTCTTCGTTGGATAAGGCTCGTTGCCGAAACGTTGTTCGTTGTTAAAGTTACGTTCTGTCAGCCTCACTCTTGGTCTTACCTTTTTTTTTTACAAATTATTCTTCTACTAATCTATAAGCCTGATTGCGGCCTCACCCACATTTTATTCCACATGGTGCAGGTTTAAAGAGGAAACTAATTAAGGTTCAGTTCGAGGTCAACATTTTTTTATTCCGAAAACAGAAAACAATGAACCCGATCAAACAGAATGGAAACTGTTGCTTTTTTTTTTTTAAACAGCGCTACCGCCTTTACCCTCCCTCCCCCCNCCCCCCCGCCTCCAACACCACCTTCACCACGTGACACGCCAAACTTACCTACACACTCGTTGGCTTCACGGCTAGACGCCCGCTGCCACGGTCTGTCGTAATGGAACGCCTGGCACTTCTCACAGTCGTGGCCGGCCGTGTTGTGCTTACAGTCGCAGGCCAGGCGCCCGTCCCTGCCCGTGATGCACTTGGAGGCGTGGCCGTTGCACTTGCACCGGCCCCCGACGGCGAAGTCCGAGAGGGAGTAGTAGTAGCTCTTCTTGGCCCCGTCGTCGTCCTTGACCTCGTCCCCGAGCGTGTTGAGCTTGTGGAACTCCACCTTGATGTCCGTGGCCGTCACCCAGTCCTGAAGGACCGGGCTGTTTTCAAAGTCCTGGCCCGACGGCCGGCCCTCTAGGGTGGAGTAGGCCACGCGGGCCCCCGTGAAGGGGTCGATGTTGCTGTAGGCCTCCGAGCACAGGGCCTCCTGCTCGTTGGCCTTCGTGGCCTGGGAACGTGGGGGTTTGTTGTACATTTTCTTGCAGTCGTTGGAGTAGTACTGAAACGGGGTCCAGGTCTTGCCGTAGTCGACACTCTTGAGGATGGCCATGGAGTGGGGCCGGGCTGAACAGAACTGTAGGCTGTTGGCAAGGGATTGGTTGGTGGGGGGGGGGGGGGTAACAAAACAATTATATTTTAACAAGAGCAAGAGATATTTTTAACAAAAGCCAACAGAGAAGATAGTCAAAACTCTGATACATATTTCAGGAGACCGTAAAAACTAAAAATTTAGATATCAAGAGATACTCAAAATCGGGATACAGACTTCAAAAGTAAATCAAAACCCTGATACATACTTCAAAAGTCTATCGAAAATCTGATACAGACTTCAAAAGTCTATCAAAACCCTGATACAGACTTCAAAAGTCTATCGAAAATCTGATACAGACTTCAAAGTCTATTGAAAATCTGATACAGACTTCAAACGTCTATCAAAACTCTGATACAGACTTCAAAAGTCTATCGAAATCCTGATACAGACTCCTGAAAAACAGCCTGGTGTGTATTCCCGTAATACCTTAAATGACACTACAGCTTGGCTGCCACTTACCTGATGTAGGTGAGTTCAAACTTCTTGTCCAGGCTTAGGGTCAGCGTGACATTGGATGGATACTGGACAGCGTTGTAGGTTTTGGACATCCAGCATGTGACGTTGCTCGGGTTGTTGAGGTCTGTAAGAAACTCGGGCGGGAAGCTGTACTTGGGGTTGCTAGCGTCACAGACAAAGCAGTGCCTGGAAATAAATAACGAGAACAGCTTCCGTGGATTTCAAAATTGCTGACCCGAGTGAAGAGTTCACTACTAAAACCCTGACACGACAGTTTAAAAATGCCGATGAGAAATTTTAAACTAATGACATGAGATTTTAAACCACTGATGACAGCACATTGGATACTAAAGATGTGTTAAAATTACTGAGATGGTTTTTTAAAGCTACAGACATGACATGTTGAAAACTAATGACACTGATGTGAATTTTTTTTTTTTAAACTACTGATAACATCAGTGATGCCATTTGTCGACATTCCAGCTTTTAACACACACAAAAAGGGGATAACAAGGGCAGACAACCCACCTGGTAATTTCTCCATTTTTGTCCTTGGATGACCTGCAGTAATGCTCGGGCTCTGCCCCGCACGTGCTCGACGCCTCAACCTTTCTGTTGGAGGCGGCGTTGATGAAATCCGGAACGCAGCGCTTCGGTTCCCCGTTGTCACTGTAACAAGGGTCGGGAACCTTGCCGGGGAACTGGTCGTGGTACTTGATCTTGCTCGCCCTGACCGCCAGCTCCACGCTCAGGAACAGGAGAAAAATGGCGACGGTAGCTGACGTCATTGTCAATGATGGAGGTTCACGCGGAATGTTGAAATAACGATGGCCGAGGAGGTTTGGAGGGTGGGGAGGGGCTGAGAAAACGAGGGAGGGTTGAAGGTACGTCCTAGGGGTCAAGACATGTCATTCGCGGTGGTGCTTAGAAGACGACCCTGATGGCATCCTGTCACGTTCGAAAGAGTCTCGTCTTCAAGTTGTGACGATGGCTTCCATGGTCAAGGTCGTCCGAGGAGATTCCTGAAGAGCCAACGATTAAAGTCCACATTTGCCAGGTGGACTCATCGGACCACGTGACCTAGCGATGTTCTCTATTTGGGCGGCGCTGCCTGGAAAAGTTGGAGAAGGGTGTGGGGGGTGTACAATGTAAATCTCGAATAAAATAAAAAGTAAAAAAGAAAGGCTATTTTTTAATAGGAAAAAACGATATTAACTTTTAAGACATTCAAATAAGCACATTTTAACAATGATGCAACAAACTGCATTCAAGATATGAAGCAAAGACTGTAAAATAAAGAGCATTGACGTCACACGACATTTACGTCATGACAACCCAATGCGCGTTTCGGTAACATTTGACGAAATTTTGAAAACTCATTTCCTGAACTTTTATTGATTTTTATGATCTAACTAGCAGACCCGGTCGTGCGTTGCAACGATCTCATTAAAATGACAATTTAAGAATCCAATAAGTATTGTGTTTTAAAAACAATTATGCCAGAAACCGACACGGAAGTGTGAAAAAAGTCAAAGTTTCATAGCAAATGGATAAATAAAATAGTAATTTAAAGGCTTTAAAAAAGGAAAAAAACGACATTATAGGGCCAGGCTCTAAAATAAGTGATAATTTTTATTCAAGCTATGTTTCTCAATAATGTGTAAAATTGATTTGGGAATTAAATTATTAACGTGCATTACAAAAAAATTTGGGGAAGCCTACCCGAAGGAAGAACATAAAGACTTCAGTTCTCTATAGTAATTATTTATAGACTCTTGAGTTTTTATAAGCATAAAACGACATTAAGGGCCCCAGGGCCCATATACGGCAAGATATAAAGCTCAAAACGATCTCAGTAAAAATGACTATTTAAGAATACAATGAGTGATGTTTTAAAAACTACTATGCCAAAAACCTACACGAAATTGTGCAAAAAAAGTCCAAGTTTCCTAGCAAATAGATAAATAAATTAATAATAAAAAGCTTTGAAAAAAAAAAACGAAATTAAGGGGCCGGGCTCTAAAATAAGTGATAATTTCTTCTTTTTTTTTGTATAGCCATTGTATTCAAGCTTTGTTTCTCAATATCGTGTAAAATTGATTGGGAAATTAAATTGTTAACGTGCATTACAAAAACATTTGGGTACGCCTGCCCCGAGGGAATGGACATTAAGAGTTCAGTTCCTTTTAGAAATTATTGATAGACTCTTGAGTTTTTATGTACTAAGATTGGCAAGATCCGTTATTTTCTTAGTGACTTAAGCTAACACTAATTTTTGTAAAGGTAATATAAAGGAATAAACGACATTAAGGGGCTCCTGTGCCCATTCTGCGCAAGATGTCAATTTCAAAAAAGCTGTTCGTTTTAATTCAGTTTCATCATTGATATATTTCTCTAGATTGTTAAAAATTGAATGGGGAAAATATCTTAAGCATATACCAAAAACAGACATTCGTGGCCTCCGGCCCAAAAGTAAACTACATTAGAAGTTTAGTGCCCTATAGCATTTTAATATGGGCTACCAAGATTTTGTTAACAAATTTGGTTAAGATCAATTCTTTTACACAAAACCTAACGTATAAACTTAATTAAAGAAAAAATGACACGATGGGGCCCATTCAGTGCCAGATGTAAAGTTGAAAACACTTGTTCATTTTTATTTGCATGATAATGGATATATTTGTCGTTATTTGTCAAGATCTTTAATTAAAAATTGAATGGACAAAATGTCTTAAACATTAACCACCCCTTCCCCTAAAAAAAGACAATTGGCACCCCCAGCCCCGAAGAATTAATCATTAAAAATTCAGGACCTTATAGTATTTTAATTGAGGCTATTAAGTTTTTTAAATACAAAAATTGGTTAAGATCCATCAATTTACCAAGTAGCTAGCGCTCAAACTATTTTTATGTAGCTCATATAAGCAAAAGTTGACATTATGGACCACCGGCGCCCCATGTGTGTTTAATTGACGAAGAAAGTTACCTGTTAACTTCCTGGGAGTGTACGCAATAGTCTCCAAAACTTTCATTACGATCGAATACATGGTTTAGTCAGCAATAAAGGACATGCACACACACACACACACATTCACATATACATATTTATAGATATAGGGGGAAAGCACATTTAGGGGCCCTCAGCCACATTCGGTGCAAGATGTCAAGTCCAAAATCTGTTCATTTTATTTCAGTTTCACATCATGGATATATTTCCCGAGATCGTTCAAAAATGAATGGAAAAATATCTTAATCATTTACAAAAAAGACATATGGGGCCCCTGGCTCCCCAAAAAATGACATTAGAAGTTCATTGCATTTAAGTAATTTTATATTGGCTACCACATTTTTGTATACAGAGTTTGGTTAAGATCCACTCATTTACGCAGTAGGTAATGTATTCACTAATTTTAAATTGCTCATAAAAGCAACACAAAAAAACGCTATTAAGGGCCCCTGTGCCCATTCCAGGCAAGATGTCAATTTCAAATCTTCTGTTCATTTGAATATGGATACAAAGGGATAAGTTTATCATTATTTGTCTAAACCTTTAATAATTAAATTGGGGGTATAAAATGTCAAACGTTTACAAAAACAGGTATTTTGGCCCCCCCCCCCACACAGCCCGAAGGAGCTACCATAAAAAGTTAAGGGCCATATGGTATTTTAATATTGGCTATCAAGAATATAGTTGCAAAATTTGGTTAAGATCCATTCATTTATCAAGTAGATAGCGCTTAAACTAATTTTTATATAGCTCATATAAGCAAAAATTCACATTTAGGGCCCCCCGGCGCCCCTTTAGTGTTAGATTGAGAAAAAAAAAGTAGCCAGTTACCATTCCGGAAGGGTACTCAACAATCTCAAAAATTTTCATGACGATCGGATGAATGGTTTAGTCAGTTACAACGGACAAGCACACACACACACACATATACAGACATTCTTTGATTTTTATATATATAGGGCGGCTGGGTAGCGAAGTCAATAGTGCGCTAGCCTCACAAGCTGAGGGGCGTGGGTTCAAGCAATGACTAACGCTTAGAAAGTCCTCCGCTGACTGGAGAGGGATGGGCGCCGCCAGTGTCTATGAAGCCCGAGAATATTCTAATGGAAACATCACCGTTAGGAATACATGGTTCTACTATCATAATTTAATTTCACGCCTGCAGTGTAGCAAAGGGGTACAGAGGGAATATATGTCCTCGGGCACCAGGTTACAGGGGCGCCAAGAAATAGCAATAATTAAATGGGGGGACGGGACAATGTTCGCTTTAAGATTCACTCTTAGGTCAGAGTGCAAAGTAAAAAAAAAAAAAAACGAACGCGTGCGCAAAGTTGCACAGCATCCATTTTTCGTGAAATATTGTTAAAACTTTTCTTTAATTCTAAACTGCTGCCCAGCGACGCAGCTTAAGGTTCGTACATTTTATAGTCTTTCTCTGGGGACAAAATATGGTAGCTACGCCTCCGGTCCGTGGGCCATCCGCCACAGCTCCGCAGAAGTTACCAAGAAAGGACAGGAAAAATATAATGATATTGATCCTCCATTTAAAACCTTTAATACTAAGGCTATAGAATAGAATAATTCAATTTTTCAATAATGAGTACCTAATTGAAACAAATAAAATAAATTACATTTCGCTACCACGACAGTGAAAGCGAAAATAGTTCACCGATACCTGATGCAATGGAAAAATTCCTAGTGGTCCGCCATACTAAAACGTTCGAGAAGCACTGATTTAGATTGTTACACCTATTTTATATTTACACGGTTTCAAGGTGTTGAGTGAACACAATTATTTCGATTAAAATGTAAACGATATCTGACGTCATAGCCATAACAAGATTGCTGGCAAGAGCTGGCACATCGCAGTCATGAGATATTAATCGAGTAGATGGCAATGGCTGTTGGGTAATGGACAAGATCATCACGGTCCAATCTGTTGCTAGGAGGTGTGGATTAGAGAAGCTGGGTCGCATCCAGAAACACGTTGGGAGGGTTTATTTTTGGCACGCGCCCGCGGCCATTGTAAACGTCGTGGCGGAAGTCAAGACGCACCAAGGGAGAACACTTTAAGTCCAGCCGACTACACCAAGACGGTGCAGAATTTAGACTCAAAAAGCGTGAAACTGGAAACGGGAAAGAACACAGGGGGCCCTGCTTCACAAATAAAGCGAAATATCTTCAAGGAAATCCCCCCGACGCCGAAATTAGATTCTTAAAATGATGAAAGTGCAGTTTCTTAAGATCAGCGTTTTCCTAAAAGCAACATCCATTCGCATAGCCACGAATCATATTCCTAACAGCAACATCCGTCAATTGTCTCAGAAGCGTTTACGCAGCAGTAACAAGTCAACTACAGAGAAGCTTTTGCCTATTACTAACACAGTTCACCAGTTCTCGTGATTGTAGATCATTTCGGGATTATATAAGCAAATCTTAAAAGCCGCCTGGTAAAACTGAAAAAATCTTATGTTGTTATGTTGATGAACACCTGGTAAAACTAAGCAACCTTAAGTGGTAATGTTGATGAACGCATGAGAAAATTAGGAAATTTGGTAATCTGGAGACTCTTTCTAAAATATAGTGTCGTGAAGGAAACGAAGGTTTGTGCCAATTAGTGTACAGAATTTGATTGGAAAAGAAAATGGAGTTTTCAGCGAAATCGGTAGAAATGTATTTTTTTTCAAAATATTTCATCTGAACAAGATGCTCTTCTATACTCATCAACTGAATGACCGATTTCTGGAATCGATTAATTAGAATTCGCCCACAGTTTTCGGACGATTACTATAATTGATTTACACCATTCCTTAAAACTATAAAGAAGGGATACAATGATCCATGGACGGCACTGCCAATGTTCCCTTTAAGCTGCGCGGGTGCGCGGCGCCACCGCGCAGATATTTGACAGGCACCGTGCAGCAGATTAGAGTTACCGCGCGGCTAATTTTGTAAAATATTGCACAAAAATATATACTGTGCAACTTTCCACACGAGGTTTTTTTACTTTGTACACTGACCAACGTACTTTAGAGGGAACATTTAACGGCACTGCAATATTTGAGCAGATAATTAGTTTAAGGTAATACTTACTTTAAGTTAATACTTACTTTAAGATAATACTTACTTTGAGTTAATACTTACTTTAAATTCTTAATTGATTTTAATTCTTAATTAATTAACAACGAGGGTGTTGGAGATGGAACTTCGGGTCACAACTGAGTTTTACGGGTACGGAAATAACTCTATCCACGCAATTGCAACAAATGCATTGGTTAAGGACATATATGTACGGTTATAAACGACTAAAAACAAGAAGTCCTAAAATAGTATTTGACTATATCTTATGAATCAAACTTTTAACTCTACCTAGGGGGAGGTAAGGATATGGTTGCATTGTGTATTCTAACACCCCATCCCCACACACACACACACACTTTTGCACCCCCCCCCCCCCAAACGTAACGGATAATGATTTCATTGTGAAAACTCTGGATCTATTTCTAGAACAACTTCAACTTGACTGAATATAAACACGCTCTGAATTATGAGGAATGTTGTGTTGGAGACTTGGACTCATCAAGTCCGCACCTGTGCCGGGGAGCATCAGAAGAAATCAGCAAGGTTCGCAATGATCTCGCCTCAATGTGTTAGAAATATAGTCATAAGCACTGTTAATGTGTACTTGAATGATCTGTTAATGTGTACTTGAATGATCTGTTAATGTGTACTTGAATGATCTGTTAGTGTACTTGAATGATCTGTTAATGTGTACTTGAATGATCTGTTAATGTGTACTTGAATGCTCTGTTAATGTGCACTTGAATGATCTGTTAATGTGTACTTGAATGATCTGTTAATGTGTACTTGAATGATCTGTTAGTGTGTACTTGAATGCTCTGTTAATGTGTACTTCTATGCACTGTGTGTGACAGTGATAAGTCAGAACTGGCCGAGAGTTTTTTTTAAAGCCTCTCTTTGAGGTATTTTCATTTTTTAAAACATTATGTAGATTTATACAGTTTATATAAAACACCAACAAAAAATCATTTAGACCCAACAAAATACGTGGTGTTTTATATCATCTATTGAAGAATAACTGTACAAACAAATACACGAAAAAACACATTCGAGAATTCGATTTTGTGACGTCATTATTTTCTGAATAATGTAAAGTTTCTCGTTGTCCTAAAATTTCTACGCTTGTTACTCGGATCAACATCTACATTAAAACTGATTTCATATAAAAGAAATCTCCTTTATTGACATTAAACCTGTCTCGCAAAATCTAATGTTATCTTTATAAAAACAATATAAATATAGAATATCAATAACTTGTGCGAGCCTGTGAGTTGAATACAACAAACAATAAATTATAGGAGCCTGGGTGTTGAATACAACAAACAATAAATTATAGGAGTCTGGGTGTTGAATACAACAAACAATAAATTATAGGAGTCTGGGTGTTGAATACAACAAAAAATAAATTATAGGAGTCTGGGTGTTGAATACAACAAACAATAAATTATAGGAGCCTGGGTGTGGAATACAACAAACAATAAATTATAGGAGTCTGGGTGTTGAATACAACAAACAATAAATTATAGGAGCCTGTGTGTTGAATACAACAAACAATAAATTATAGGAGTCTGGGTGTTGAATACAAGGAAAAACACATTCTTCCCCAGTAGCTGGAATCTCACACGCTACAAAATTAATACTTCATCGATACGTCTGGCAGGATAAGTCTCTCTAGAAGGATACGTCTCTTAGTAGGATAAGTCTCTCTAGTAGGATAAGGCTCTCTAGTAGGATATGTCTCTCTAGTAGGATAAGGCTCTCTAGTAGGATAAGGCTCTCTAGTAGGATAAGTGTCTCTAGTAGGATAAGTCTCTTTAGTAGGATAAGTCTCTCTAGTAGGATAAGTCTCTCTAGTAGGATAAGTCTCTCTAGTAGGATAAGTGTCTCTAGTAGGATAAGTCTCTTTAGTAGGATAAGTCTCTCTAGTAGGATAAGTCTCCCTAGTAGGATAAGTCTCTCTAGTAGGATAAGTCTCTCTAGTAGGATAAGTGTCTCTAGTAGGATAAGTCTCTTTAGTAGGATAAGTCTCTCTAGTAGGATAAGTCTCTCTAGTAGGATAAGTCTCTCTGGTAGGATAAGTCTCTCTAGTAAGATAAGTCTCTCTAGTAGGATAAGTCTCCCTCACGCCAAATACATCAAGTTTTCTCTGTGTGAACTCTCTACCCCTGTTTGGTGATACCTCAAATTATCCCAATGTGAACTCTCTACCCCTGTTTGGTGATACCTCAAATTTTCCCAATGTAAACTCTCTACCCCTGTTTGGTGATACCTCAAGTTTTCCCAATGTGAACTCTCTACCCCTGTTTGGTGATACCTCAAATTTTCCCAATGTGAACTCTCTACCCTTTATTTGCAACTACTCCCCAATGTTTAATATTACTTTTATTTACTTTTCCCTCACTTAAAATCAACACGAATTGGTGAAAGTTACATCATAACAGACATAGTAACAACTATTGCTATTTATGAAATGTTATGTGAACGTGATGAGGTTTTAGGAAAAGATCGGAACACTTTTCTATTTAAAAATAATCAGAAAAAAATAGAATAAATAATAATGACATTTTAAAAAATTATAGAGTCTACATGTTTTTAAAAGAAAATAATTAGTGAAGTCATGTAAGAATAAATCTGACAGAATTTATCTATTTAAAACATATCCATTACTTTTTTCTCAGAGACTACCAGGTAGCCAACAGGAAATTAAATTTGGGATGCTATTTCCCTCCAATGAATTCTCCCTTTGTAGTTTATCGAAGGGGAGGAAACTTCTTCCTCAGAAATAAGAACACGTCACCCAGAGTTGAAATATTTATTATTTTTTTAAAATAATAATAATAATAATAAAAATTTTAAACATTAAAAATCATTTTCCTGCAGAACATGAACTCTATTTTTTTTAAAATATTCATTACTTGAAATAATGTTTTACGGTAATGTATTTTTAGAGGTTTATTTTTAACAAAATATTTTTAAAATAAACACTCTGAAAAGTCTTCAAGTAAGGTTTCCAGCTAAAGAAAAAGTTTTAAAATATAATAGACGCCTGAACTAAAATTTGCAGACGCCATTTCACATAACCTTTAAAATTTGCGACCATGTACATGGGGAGAAAACAACAAATGTGCTTTGTTATAGAAACGTCATTGCTGATCTTGGTGAGACAACAGTTAATCTTGGTGAGACAACAGTTAATCTTGGTGAGACAACAGTTAATCTTGGTGAGACAACAGTTAATCTTGGTGAGACAAAAGTTAATTTGGTGAGACAAAAGTTAATTTGGTGAGACGATTGTTAATCTTGGTGAAACAACAGTTAATCTTGGTGAGACAACAGTTAATCTTGGTGAGACAACAGTTAATCTTGGTGAGACAAAAGTTAATTTGGTGAGACGATTGTTAATCTTTGTAAAACAACAGTTAATCTTGGTGAGACAATAGTTAATCTTGGTGAGACAACAGTTAATCTTGGTGAGACAACAGTTAATCTTGGTGAGACAAAAGTTAATTTGGTGAGACGATTGTTAATCTTTGTGAAACAGCAGTTAATCTTGGTGAGACAACAGTTAATCTTGGTGAGACAACAGTTAATCTTGGTGAAACAAAAGTTAATTTGGTGAGACGATTGTTAATCTTTGTGAAACAACAGTTAATCTTGGTGAGACAACAGTTAATCTTGGTGAGACAAAAGTTAATTTGGTGAGACAACAGTTAATCTTGGTAAGACAACAGTATTCTTTGTGAGACAGCAGTTAATCTTGGTGAGACAACAGTTAATTTGGTGAGACAATTGTTAATCTTGGTGAAACAACAGTTAATCTTGGTGAGACAACAGTTAATCTTGGTGAGACAAAAGTTAATTTGGTGAGACAATTGTTAATCTTGGTGAAACAACAGTTAATCTTGGTGAGACAAAGTCAATCTTGGTAAGACAAAAGTTAATTTGGTGAGACAATTGTTAATCTTGGTGAGACAACAGTTAATTATGGTGAGACAACAGTTAATCTTGGTGAGACAACAGTTAATCTTGGTGAGACAACAGTTAATCTTGGTGAGACAAAGTTAATCATGGTGAGACAAAAGTTAATTTGGTGAGACAACAGTTAATCTTGGTGAGACAACAGTTAATCTTGGTGAGACAACAGTTAATCTTGGTGAGACAACAGTTAATCTTGGTGAGGCAATTAAAAAGATAACATGTCATTTTGCCAAAATTGTTCACGCACAAACAGAAACAATAAATAAATTTAAAAAGAAGAAGCTTTTAATCCCCTAATTAACTAGTCCCGAAACAATGTTTTAAATTTAATACATGCCCTCTATTGTTATTCTTGAAAACACGCATGATACTTCCATTCTATTTCAGTGTTAGAAAATTTTGCTGTACCGGTGGTGAGATGTACGGTTGCATTCAGAAAAAAAAACAACTTATAAAATAATATAAGTTAAAAAAATTATTGTTCTAGTTTAAGGAATATTCAAATCAAGGGAGACAAACTTTACACTGGAAAGCGATTTTTGAAAACTATGAATTATAACATCAATTACATTTTTTTTTTTTTTACATCTATTGACTTTTAAATTTTTAAACATTTTCTTAAAGAGTATCTTAGCTATGAGCTATTACACATTTATGAAGATGTGTAACAAAGGGCGGGGGGGGGCGGTATTAAGTACAGTGACGTGACATCAAAATTGGCAAATTTAAATAAAAGTTCCAATTTAATATTTGATTGATTAAAGTTTATTTAATGAAGTGACGTTTTACATGGTTTCACGCATGTTACGGTATTAGACCGCCTTTTCACTTTGTGTGACTTAAGACATCATTTGACCATTACCTCTATAGTGCAGAAGTCGGGAAACTTTTTGTCTGAGAGAGCCATAAACACAGCATCTTTTTAAAAGTAATTCTGTGAGAGCCATATATTATGTTTAAAACTAAAAATTCAAGTATATGTCTGCATTTTATCTAAGGGACCGTCCATAAATGACGTCGATTTTTACCCTCGTCACAAAAACTTAGATCCCACTCCAATATGACGTCGCAAAGCCTTGCCCCCCTCCCCAATAAATATCGTATGTTTTCTTTAAAAAAATTGGGCATGTTACTTTTTTGTCATTTAAATATTTATTTAGTGTAAGGTTGCACTTTAATATCGGACAATTCGACCATAGGACGTTTCGACCTCAGGACTTTTCGACCCCGGACATTGCGACCCTTTCGTTTCCACACCGTCAAATGATTTTATATATTCTTTATTTTTATGCTATTTTTTAAAGTAATTTTGGTAAATTATCCATTGAAAATTAAAAACAGAATCTCCACTCCTGTCACAAACACAATGAAGAAAAGGGCGTAATTCATTATTGGGTTTTTAAAATTTTAAAAATTAAGTCTTTCAAAGAGTTTTACCGTAAATAACAGTATAAATTAAAGTTTTCATATACTTTTAATTTTTTTTTTTTAATTTTTTTTTTTAAGGTGTCGACATGCTGAACGCCGCACCTCGCAGGCGGTGAACCAGTACGAATCAGCGGCCTTCCTTTCACTTCTGTTTCTTGTGTTCCTTAACAGGTGAAGGCCTTCATCGCAGACATACTGATTTTAATAAGACGTTAAAAAAATCAGTTTTTAAAGTTAATAAATGTCAATAGTTAATACCGCCGCCTAGCAGACTATAACATTCAAGCTGACAGGCCCGTATGACCTGACTGGACGTTGCATCATTGTTGTTTACATTTTGTCCGGAGGCTTACATAATGACATGTAGACCCAGTGACCACTACTGCACGCCGTGTGCTGGTGAAGGTTATGGGGAATGTAAATAGAGAGAGTGGGGACAGAGAGCATGTTGTCACTTTTAGACCTCCTGCCTTTTTATTGTCCGATTACATCGGACGGGATGGGGGTGAAGTCGGATAGGTTTGGAAGGACTTTCAACCTTAGAGGAATGGCGCATTCAACACGATAATGAATTCGCGTTAATTTCATGCTTGTTGTCCGTGCATATAAAAATAACGATTTTAAAATGTATTTAATTTTTAATTGATTAAGTTATATTATGCAAAATTATTTTCATACCAAAAATAATTTAAAAATATATAAAAATTTAAAAATATATTTTTTTAAAAAATTAAAATTATTTCTACGGTGTAGCTACGAAGAGGTCGAAGCGTCCTGGGGTCAAAAGGTCCTGGGGTCCAACGGTCCGGGGTTGAATCGTAGTGATCGAACTGGCAGGGTCGAACCGTCCGTGGAAGAAGTGTCCGACCACCGGTTGATAAATTGTGAGGTTTCAGCTTCAGGAAGACGTGGAGACTTTTTAAAAATATGCAATTAATATTTTAATTTTTTTTAAAGGGTCTGGAGAAACCTTTTTTTAATAATCAAACAATTGTCTGCGAGCCAGATGCAGCCATCATTAGAGCCACATTTGGCTCGCGAGCCATGGTTTCACGACCCCTGACTCTATAGTAGGTATATAATTTTATTTTTTTAAAAATATTTTATTGTTGTTTTCAGTTGAAAAAAAAATGACGTCAAACTATTTTGTAAAACATTTTTATTCAATTTGCTCCCATCAAAAGTGAACGGTGAGTATATTTTCCAAAACAGTTTTCTCCAGCTAATCAGGAAATGGGTTTAATTTAACTCTACCTATTTCTAGCTAACAATAAACAAAGACAAACAAGTTGGAGAGTTGAATAAAGGCGTGGGGAAAATGTAATGATAAATTATATGGAAGTAACTTTTCCCGATAGGAACCAATACAACAATTTAGGTCATTTATGTTAAGATGCTGACCTCATTTGGGATCCTTTCTATAACGGTATATTCCTGTGTGAGCGCACTAATGACTTCACTATAAGAAATAATTAATTTGGAAAATATTAGAAGCTTTACAAATTCTTGATTTAATGTATACATAAACCATCTAAAAATCCCTTCAACATTTGTAACATATTGTTCTCTTACTTTATAATTTTTAGAGTAAACAAAAATAATTATCATGCTCAAATGGTTTTTTAAAAATGTCTTTTATTTCTGTATTTTGCTCTATGACTTATCGTTTTATAACAATCATTAAATAGAGTTACGATCTATCTATAACAATCATTAAATAGAGTTACGATCTGTCTATAACAATCATTAAATAGAGTTACGATCTATCTATAACAATCATTAAATAGAGTTACCGTCTATCTCAATGAGATTTAAAATAACGGAAGTCCTCACCTTTGAATTATCGAGTGTTAAATTTTAAAAAATGTAATCGATTAAGAATCAATTATAAAATTAATGTTTAAAATCACCGATATTTCTTAATGGTCTCTCTTGTCTCTTGATTTAATGGTGTCTCTTGATTAAATGGTGTCTCTTGATTTAATGGTGTCTCTTAATATAGATACACCGAATTTATTCAATGAGTCTTTTTTAACGCTTAGCATTGCCTGATACGATTGCTACTTCAATTCCTATACAAAGTCATAAAACTATGAGTTGAAATATTTTTACTGCTTAAAATTATGTTCATTATAATTAAGATTACAGGTAGGTTAACAAAGTTTCTTTAGGATCATACACCCATACGATGTTTAAATTATATTTTGAGGGGTGATATCATTAAAACAGTGTGTTATTTCTAATTATTTATGGCATAAACTATATAATAAAAGAAATTATATTGTATATGTCAATAATAATTATAATAATAACAAGTGTTTCTTTTTGGATGATACAAAATATGTGCTATAAAAATCTATCTATACACGTTAATACAAAAGAGAAATTAAATAACCCGTAAAATCTAAGGTGTTTGTTTTTTTACAATAAATCCCTTGTATATGAGACATGAGTGAAAGTATTGGTATGTTCAATATAATACGCACCGTGCGACAAACTAGCATAAACATTTACAAATCGGGAATCTATACTAATAAAAGCCAAAGCCCTCACTGACTGACTCATCACTAATTCTCCAACTTCCCAAAGCATGAAACTTTGAGAAGTTGTTGGGTACCCTCTTACGAAGAAAAATAATTTTGAAATTCACAATCATGGGGGCCGGGGCCCCCGAAACGCTTTTTCCCTTATTTGTGCTAAATCAATAATTCTCCTATTTCCCGTGCAGGTAGACGCGTGAAACTTAGGAAATTATTTGCGTACATGCTCCCGACGATAATTGGCAAAAAAGAATGTTAACTTTCCCACTCATGGGGGAAGGGGCCCCAAAAACGTTTTTTTCTCCCTATATGAGTTATATAAAAATTGAAAATCACCAATTCTCCTATTTCCCATATAGAATTATGAAACTATGGCAATTTTTTTAGTACACGCTCCCGACGAAATTTAGCAAAAAAGAATGTTAAAATTACCTCTTAATTAGGGCCGGGCCCTACTATAGTTTTTCTTGTATTAAAAACCGACTCATCACTAATTCTCAAATTTTCCGTGTAGGTAGGAGCATGAAACTTTGCGAAGTTGTTAACAGCCCTTTAACTACGAAAATTAGCTTAAAAGAATTTTGAAATTCACACTAATGGGGGCCGGGACCCCAAAAACTTTTTTTTCTCTCTTATATGAGCTATATATACATTGAAAATCAATAAGTCTCCTGTTTCCCGTGTAGGTAGAAGCATGAAAATTTGGGAAGTTGTTAAGTACCCTATCAAGACGAAAATTTTTGTAAAAGAAATTTGAAGTTGACACTCATAGGGGCCATGCTCTCCCCCCAATTTTTTCCTTACATGAGCTATATAAAAATTGAAAATCAGCATCTCTCCTATTTCTCGTGTAGATAGATGCATGAAACTTTTGGAATTTGTTGAGTACACTCTCCGGACGATAAGTGGTGAAAAAGAATGTTAACATTTCCACTCATGGGGATCCGGGGGCCCAAATATATATTTTTTTCTTTTATTAAAAACCGAAGCATCACTAATTCTTCACTTTCCCGTATAGGTAAAAACATGAAGCTTTTGAACACACTCTTGCAAAGAAAAATGGCGAAAAAGAATTTTAAAATTCTAACTCACGAGGGGCCGGGGGCTCGAAAGAGTTTTTTTCTCCTTATATCGACTTATCACTAAAACTCTAATTTTCCGCTTAGGTAAAAACATGAAACCTTTGGAATGTATTGAACACTATTTCAACGATAATTGGTGAAGAAGAAATTTAACATTTCTACTCAAAGGGGGCCGGGGCACAAATGTAGTTTTTCCCCTAAATGAGCTTTATTAACCTTGAAAATAACCAATTTTCCGGGTAGGTAGAAGCAGTGGCGTAGCTAGAGCTTTTGCCGCCCGGGGCGGTCTCAAATATGCCGCCCTTTGAGGAGACGTTTATAAATGACGTCACACATGGGGGGAGGTGTCACACATTTGAAGTCACATTAAAATGCGCAACTTTAAAAAAAGTTCCACTTCAATATATGATTACCGACACTTTATTTAATGAATTTTTACATGACTGTGTTACGGTACTAGAGTGCAGCCTTACACTAAAAATATTTAAATGACAAAAAAATTGAGCGTAGGCTTGCTCATTTTCAAATAGAAAATAAAGCTTTATGGAAGTTTGGGGGGGGGGGGG
>MUZC01004590.1:288583-299216 GCA_002072015.1 Radix auricularia | reverse complement strand
GCTTACACACTGCTGGCTTACACACTGCTTGCTTATACACTATTTGCTTACACATTACTTGCTTACACAATACTTGCTTACACAATACTTGCTTTCAATTGGAGTTATCGAGTGTGAAGAGCTAGTGTCATACTGTCCATAATTTTAAGTGTTAGCAAAATCAACATCACCAAATTTAAACAAATTTCATCACATAAATCAAACTGACAACACAAAGATTGAAAATCTCCACTTTATAAAATCTAACGTTCTGGCATATATAAAACATAATACACAAATTTAGGCCATCTAGAAAAAGAAAATCATTTCACTAATTACATTTAAATTGTCTACTTTCCATTATTGAAAAAGAATTTCCACCTAATAAATAAAAATCAAAATAAAATAACTTTACTAAGGAAACACTTAATTATCAAAGATTTAAAATACAAGTACAAATGGCATATTTGAGTGAACATCAGTCCAAAAACTAGTAGATTGATCACTTATTTAAATTACATAAATTGTAATCAAACGTCAAAAAATTATTGTTATGTAACCTGATGGGTTATTAATATTCTCTTGTATTTAAATCTCATAAATCATAAACCTCAATAGAATTTTTATTTAAAACAGACTGCCAGCCGATGATAGCAATGAAAGCAAACAATATCCATCCGCCATGAGCGATCGTTGTTCGATAATCGATTAGTAGGCCTCACATCCATTATGAAAGATCATTAATACTAATAACTAAAGAACATCAACTATGAAAGATCTCATATGGTCGACTATTTAAAAGATACTCCCAAGCATTAAAGATCATTTTCAACCATGAAAGATTACCTATATTAAACAAAAGATCACTAACCAATAACGTAGAAATTCGTCTATTTGAAATATGTAGTTGTTTTTTTATTTAGTTGGACTAGAGTCAGGGGATTGCAGAGTCATAGGATTTGAGTCAGAGGATTATAGTCATAGGATTAGAGCCACATGATTAGAATCATTCCATTAGAGTCCAAAGATTAAAGTCATAAGGTGAGAGTCACATGCTTGGAGTCAGAGAGTTAGAGTCATTATATAGGATTCATAGAAGTGAACTTATGGGATTGAACTCATAGGAATGAAGTCATAGGATGGAGTCATGGATTGGAGTCACATGAACTGAGTCATACAAATTATGTGTTTGGATTAGTCCCAAAAACATGAGTTCTAAGCATGATTGAAGAAAGGCCTCAGTAACATGATAAGCCAGAATAAAGAAATAAGTCGGAAGTCATTTGTCGTAAAGTTCAAGTTATGACGTCATACGGATTAAGTCGTATTGATGACGTCATTCTGTTAAAATTATTAAGGTAGAATGTCAAAGAATATTCCCGAAAGCACAGAAGAAATAGATATTTATGTCACAGCAAGTATCTCAGAGACAGATCTTTATATGACAAGTGACAGCAAGCAACTCATAAACAGATCTTTATGTATGAAATGTGACAGCAAGCAACTCATAAACAGATCTTTTTATGACATGTGACAGCAAGCATGTCAGAAATAAATCTGTATGTGACACGTGACTGTAGGAAACAAGGTAAGCAACTCACTCATCTCAGTCCATCCTAGAATGACGTCATTTCTGACTAGCGTCTCTTCATGTCATCAGGTTGACTATATTAACACTAAATGTCTTGTGTTATGTCATCAATGTCATGTGTGTGTTATGTCATCAATGTCGTGCGTGTTGCGTCATCAATGTCATGTGTGTCATGTCATCAATATCGTGCATGTTATGTCATCAATGTCGTGTGTTATGTCATCAATGTCTTGTGTATTATGTCATCAATGTCGTGAGTTATGTCATCAATGTCGTGTGTTGTGTCATCAATGTCGTGTGTTATGTCATCAATGTCATGTGTTATGTCATCAATGTCGTGTGTTATGTCATCAATGTCTTGTGTATTATGTCATCAATGTCGTGTGTGTTATGTCATGAATGTTGTGTGTTATGTCATCAATGTCGTGTGTTATGTCATAAATGTCGTGTGTTATGTCATCAATGTCGTGTGTTATGTGATCACTGTCGTGTGTGTTATGTATTCAATGTCTTGTGTATTGTCATCAATGTCGTGTGTGTTATGTCATCAATGTCGTGTGTTATGTCATCAATGTCGTGTGTTATGTCATCAATGTCGTGTATTATGTCATCAATGTCGTGTGTTATGTCATCAATGTCATGTGGTATGTCATCAATGTCGTGTGTGTTAGAGTAATATGATAACACTACATTACATGTGAATCATTTCATCACTTGTAATGTCTTCAACTGTCCTTTACTTCTGTAACACAAGTGAGAATTTCTTCAGCCCTGACCTTCAGCCATGACCTTTTCTGTTTAAATTTGAGTTTTACTTTAAAAATATGTCATTACCAAGTCAATGGTCCTACCATTTGTAAACTATACAATGACCAAGTCAATGGTCCTACCATTTGTAAACTATACAATGACCAAGTTAATGGTCCTACCATTTGTAAACTATACCATTACCAAGTTAATGGACCTACCATTTGTAAACTATACCATGACCAAGTTAATGGTCCTACAATTAGTAAACTATACCATGACCAAGTTAATGGTCCTACCATTTTTAAACTATACCATGGCCAAGTTAATGGTCCTACCATTTTTAAACTATACCATGGTCAAGTTAATGGTCCTACCATTTTTAAACTATACCATGGCCAAGTTAATGGTCCTACCATTTTTAAACTATACCATGACCAAGTTAATGGTCCTACAATTAGTAAACTATACCATGACCAAGTTAATGGTCCTACAATTAGTAAACTATACCATGACAAAGTTAATGGTCCTACAATTAGTAAACTATACCATGACAAAGTTAATGGACCTACCATTCATCTACCGTGATTGAATCTATTAATTAATGACACGTCATCATACTCGTGGGAAAACTCCATCGCAGACACAATATTGCTTTGGGAAGGGGGGTTGGATCTACGTTACAGCTTTATGCTAGAGTGAAACTATCAAAGGTACCATTACAGCTATATGTTAGAGTGAAACTATCAAAGGTACCATTACAGCTATATGTTAGAGTGAAACTATCAAAGGTACCATTACAGCTAGCTGTACCAGGGTGAAACTAAGATCAAACTTTAATAAACCAACATGGCGATGGTCAGTTGAGGTTAGTGTGTTTGATCCAGTGCGGCGGATAGTTCAAAAGGAAGAAGCTACAAACTTCGCTTTATTTATGCAAATGTATAATAAAATGACAGGCCAAAAAAAGTTTCCTACTTAGTCAGTTTCTTTGAAACAATATCTCTTCCGATCTCATTTCACTTATGGCTTATATTGTAAGTATGTAAGTTGTAATTTTGGAGTAGTTTTTTCGAGTATCATCCGTGATTTTTCTTATTGGTTTTATGTTTGTATGAATAGTTTGTAACACAGTGCTATCATGAAATTTGCAACCGTAGATATGTTGAAATTTATAACCAGTTTGTATGTGATGTATGATGATATTTACAAAAGTTTTTTGTTTTTTTTTAAAGTTTTCCCAAGGCCAAACCCTGTGTGTCTTAGGACATAAAACAATTCCTCGTGTCGTTATAAAAGGCGAGGCCTAAAAGCGTATCTGAAACTCTAGGGGTAAGGTAAGAGTACAGGAGTAAATAGGAGTACAGGAGTAAGTAGGAGTACAGGAGTAAGTAGGAGTGCAGGAGTAAGTAGGAGTACAGTAGTAAGTAGGAGTACAGGAGTAAGTAAGAGTACAGGAGTAAGTAGGAGTACAGGAGTAAGTAGGAGTGCAGTAGTAAGTAGGAGTACAGGAGTAAGTAAGAGTACAGGAGTAAGTAGGAGTACAGGAGTAAGTAAGAGTACAGGAGTAAGTAGGAGTACAGGAGTAAGTAGGAGTACAGTAGGAGTACAGGAGTAAGTAAGAGTACAGGAGTAAGTAGGAGTACAGGAGTAAGTAGGAGTACAGGAGTAAGTAGGAGTGCAG
Organism: Radix auricularia; assembly: GCA_002072015.1. Taxonomy (NCBI): domain Eukaryota; kingdom Metazoa; phylum Mollusca; class Gastropoda; family Lymnaeidae; genus Radix; species Radix auricularia. Next base: position 295,215 of record MUZC01004590.1, on the reverse strand, counting down.
TAGTAAGTAGGAGTACAGGAGTAAGTAAGAGTACAGAAGTAAGTAGGAGTACAGTAGTAAGTAGGAGTACAGGAGTAAGTAGGATTACAGGAGTAAGTAGGAGTACAGGAGTAAGTAAGAGTACAGGAGTAAGTAGAAGTACAGGAGTAAGTAAGAGTACAGGAGTAAGTAAGAGTACAGGAGTAAGTAAGATTACAGGAGTAAGTAAGAGTACATGCGTAAGTAAGAGTACAGGAGTAAGTAGGAGTACAGGAGTAAGTAAGAGTACAGGAGTAAGTAGAAGTACAGGAGTAAGTAGGAGTACAGGAGTAAGTAGGAGTACAGTAGTAAGTAGGAGTACAGGAGTAAGTAGGAGTACAGTAGCAAGTAGGCGTAAAGTAGTGTCTGTCAGTACAGTCGTAATTGGAAGCAATGTTGTAAATAGTAGTTTGGTAGGAGTAAGTTAAAAATGCATGACGTCCCAGTAATTCAATTCATAATAAAATAGTCTAAATTACATGTTACATTGAAATAATAATAATAATAATATATACGTGCGTCATAGCCTCAAGAGGATATTATGTCTTTCTATGTTACCAAGCCACTCAGGGAGCACGTCTACAAATTGGCAGGATTCCCCAGCGTCCCCCCCTCACACACACACACTTCCATATCATATATTTTTTAAAAGTATAAATAAACATAAGAATTATATACCCATCTAAAATTTCTAGAGGCTCGAGCCAGGTGTAAATGATACCAGAAACACCTGTCAGACTCAGCCGTCAAAATATGTTAAACATAATATGTGCCTTTCCATTCGGTTATAGAATCATTTCAAATGCCATCTAGAAAGAAAAGCTATTTCAATATATGACTAGTTTTTTTTTTTAAATAATACATAGATAAACTAATTACACATTAACTTATTAACTAACTGACATCAATGATCAATCAGATAGCACGTTCAAGGGAGACAAGTAGCCTTATAACAAAAGTAACCATCTAAATATATCTACGTGGATGATGTCCGAGATTTGAATGCGTGCCTACAACGTAACGAAACATATTATAACAACATTGGTAATCTTCGGCTCGATAAGTTGCTGTTAAAGTAGTTATTAAGTAAAGCACTGGTTGATGTTTACAGCGATTTCTGGGTGCCACTCCTGGGGAAATGGAATAGCACGATGTAGTAAAAATGTTATTACGAAGTTATAATGGCTAGTGACGTGACTCAGCTGTGATGTTTTTATAGATTATAGATGTAGAAGAATCAGGACTTTTTCCCCCTCCAAAAGTGGCAAGAACAGTTATATACAGTAAAGTACTACAGTAGAGAGCTAGAGAAGAATTCAAAAGTAGGGTTCCAATATCGTCGTATCAGTTAAGAGTAAACTATAAATAGTTAAGTGTGGGAACGATAGCCAAGTAATAACAAGAAAAACTGTGTTGGGTGCAGATGTTAGCATGGAGGAATGATTATTGTTAGTGGGGCTTCATCTCACACAACACTAGTGTGTACATATCTCACACAAATAAGTAGAACATAGTTGTGTACACGTGTGTGTACGTCGAGGAGATCGATGGTGTGTTCAGATCTGTGTACAACAAAGTGAACAAAGCGTGAGTGTGTACCGAGGCTGGAAGAGGCGAGTACTTGGAGTATTTACAGATGTACCGGGGCTAGAAGAGGCGAGTACTTGGAGTATCTACAGATGTACCTAGGCTAGAAGAGGCGAGTACTTGGAGTATCTACAGATGTACCGAGGCTGGAAGAGGCGAGTACTTGGAGTATCTACAGATGTACCGAGGCTAGAAGAGGCGAGTACTTGGAGTATCTACAGATGTACCGAGGCTAGAAGAGGCGAGTACTTGGGGTATCTACAGATGTACCGGGGCTAGAAGAGGCGAGTACTTGGAGTATCTACAGATGTACCGAGGCTAGAACAGGCGAGTACTTGGAGTATCTACAGATGTACCGAGGCTGGAAGAGGCGAGTACTTGGAGTATCTACAGATGTCACGGACTTACTTGTACAGTGCCGTGTTTTAGTTTCAGTTGTTGCCTACAAACTGGAGATTACAGATTCAATCAAAGTACAGTCAAAGTTTACACTTGACCCAGGGTCGGCATTAGGCGTAGACAAACTAGGCAGCCGCCTGGGCTTACGATTTGTCTCACCATTAGTGGGGGCCTCGCACACGCATCTTTCCATATGTGTTATTTTATTTTTCTATTACATTTAGGTCCACCAAATTCACTTGGCCTAGAACCTCCGATTCCCTTAGGCCGGCCCTGCTTGACTCTTACTCTTATTTGAGTTTTAATTTTAAACAATATGAATATGAGTGCATCTGGGCTTATTCAAGACCATGCGCTAAATAAAACAAAGTGATATCGAATCCCTACACCAGAGACAGGGGTAAATACCTCTTACATTACATATTACATTCTAGCCCCTCGAGCAAACAATCCGCAGATAACCACGGCTCCAGCAGTATATCGAAAAACACACAACTAAGCCGATATTTTATTGGGAAAAAAATAATGTTTACCTCTTTCGTGAGTTATCCAAGTCTTGCCAACTTTAAAAAATCCAATCCAACAATGGTGAAGACCAAGCATAAATTTGGGTATTATTTCGCCGAATAACACAAACAGTGAAAGAATGCGGCTGTTTCTCGGTGTGACTACTACTACACTGTACACAGACAGGGGATCGCGCACTGTCTGGCTAGAGGACTATCCTGCTGGTAGCGAGGCGGTTCCTATCGCAGGCCGCTATAAGCACAAAGTTGACTCTAATAGCAATCTTCACACCTCGCCCGTATCGCGCTACCTGCCAGCACTATCGTCAAGCATTCATTCAGCAGACTGGGAGAAATCTGTCGCGGCAACCCATCCGAAGAGGTTTAAAGGGGGACGGGTGCTATTTGGGGGGCTGCCGCGTTTTTTTGTGTGTGGAGGAGCTAAACACCATAAACGAAGAGGAAATTTTGTGTGTGTGTGTGAGAGAGCGGGGTCGGGGGGTAGGGAGTTTGAGGGAGAATTCTTCAGGAAGTGTGAGGTCGGAAATTGTTTTTTGAAACTAAAACTCGTGTTGGGGGTAGGGGAGGGGATTTGGGGGGGGGGGCATATTTGAACTCATGCTACTTTAGAAAGTAATTGATTTAACGTCAGATCTTGTCCTGCTGTTCTGCCAGGGATGGGAGGGGTGGTAGGCGAAGAAGGCGAAACCAGTTTCCGCTCTGGTGGTGATAAAACACAATCAATCAACCATCGTCAGTGACTGGGGCGTGGCAATAATGGGGCCCGCCCACTAAAAGAGTTCAGATGAGTATATTTTTTGTGGTTAATTTATTTCACTTTACAGTTAAAGTAGTTTTAAATTATTTCGAAAAGCCTCCATGACTTTTTTATAGCGATGAAAGACACACTTTGAAAACATTATCTTGCAGCTATATCATTATATTCATTACTTATTATTTCTATCTATGAAGACGTGTAATCGGTGAAACACGTTTTTGAAATAGTCTCCTCATGACTTACTTTGACGTCATTGGCTTACTTTTGAATCGTAAGATATGACTTTCTTGTATCATCAACAGCCCATTTTCAGGCCAATCATATAGCCTCGTTCAGAGTCACATGACCATGGTCTTATATCAAAAGCCAGTGTCACGTGACCAGTTCTGGAGTCTACTATCAAAAGCCAGTGACACGTGACCAGTTCTGTAGCCTACTATCAAAAGCCAGTGTCACATGTTTTTCCTTAACCAATAATTGTTTATAATAATAAAACCAATTCTCAGAGTCGCAGTCTTAAACATGAGTATACATAATCCGCTATGTATGTCCCGTCCGTCCGTTCGTAACACTATTAATTTTAGAAAGCAGCGCATAACGTTAAAAAAATAATAATAATTTAAAATTTTAAAAAACTTGAAAAAAGATTACTGCACCAAAAATAACTTTTTTTTTTTAGTTTTCGAACGTCCGCATAAAATTTTTCAATATGGGACTAAATGAATAAAATAAAAATAAATAAAATATATGAAAGTTCTTCATTAAATTATTTTTTATTCTGATGTGTATTTTTTCAAAATTAATCGATTTCAGCTGAAATATAGTTATTTTGAAAACGTCCTTCGTTTATGACGGTTAATACACTAGTTGCTATTATAAATTTTGTTTTCATACAAATAATGTTCCTCAAAGAAATCATCACTTGTCCCCCTACTCTTTCACTGAGAGAGAGAGAGAGAGAGAGGGGGGAAGAGGAAGGGTGTGAGAGAGAGGGGGAGGAGAAGAAAGGAGGGAGAGAGAGGAAGAGAATAAGAGAGAGTGGATGAAAGAGGAGAGATAGGGAGAGAGGGGAAAGGATGAAGATATGTAGAGGAGGAGAGAGAGGGGGTTTGGGAGGGAGGGATTTAGGGAGGGAGATAATAAGAAAGAAGGAGGGAGGGAGATAGAAATTGAGGGTGAAAAGGATGGAAAGAGATTTACGAAGACGAAAAACTGACGCTTTCCAATCTTTAATTTGAGGCCACCTTGTTGCCTGTGGGCAGGGGGGAGTGTATTCTCCCAAAGTTACCGATGGAAACGCTAGCTCAAGCACCACTGACACTATCGCTGGTTGTTCGTTCACTGGTCACAGGTGAAACCTCTACAAATGTGATTGCTCACAATAACCACCACAAGATCGGACCAAGTGTTAGGGCTAAACTGTGATTTTACTCTAAATAACAGTTAATTAATAGTAATAATAAATGGATAAAAATTATATAGTGATGTTTCCCAGCAAGGAATTGGGCTCACAGCGCTTTACATGAATAAATATATATATATTATACAAACATTCATATCATAACAACCACGTAAATGACAGTACGTAACACATACGTTAATCATTAAAAGAAATGCTGTTTCATTAATTTTGAGAGTACATTTTGAAAAGATGTTTCTTAAGTGCAGTCTTGAAGGATTTGGTATTTGGAATACTAAGGATGTGTAATGGTAGAGAATTCCATTGTTTGGCGGCACAAAGAGAGAACGACCTTTCGCCAAATGTTTCAGTGCTTGTCTTAGGAACAGAGAGAATGCGCGTGTCTGCAGTAGAGCCAGTGGCGTAGCTAGGGGGGGGCGGTGGGGGCGGTCCGCCCCGGGCGGCACTCATTAAAAGGGCGGCGTTTGTGGGTAAATTAAATATTAAAGTCATTTCAAGAAACTGCCCCTTTTCTTTTTTTAACCATGGTGAGACAAAAAGAATCTTAATTCTGAGTTTTAATTAATGGATTCGTGCAACATTTGTTTTATTACATAGTGTTTTTTTAACTAACGCAAAACCGTTTAAAAATTTAAAATCACTCAAAAAAGGTAACGATTTGTTTGGAAAATTAAGCTGTATACGTCACAGATGGCGCTTTTATAAGAAAACTGCACAAAAAACAGCAACACATCACCGCTGGTTCGAAAATATGTAGATCTACTATTAATATCACCACGACAGTTTTAGCGTGGAATTTCGACATTCGCAGAATGATGCGCTAACAAGTACCTACATGACATGGTGGTTCGAATATTGTGTTTAACTTCCAAGTAGTAAATTACATGTATATATATTACTGTTTCAGATTTCATGAAATTATTGTAAGGTAACTTATTAAAAATTTAATTTACTTTGATTTTATTGCATTAAAGTTGCACCTATAGCTTGTGTTTTTCATTGAAAATGAATGGTTATTCATTTTTTCGTTAAACACTACAATAACACAAATAATTCCGAAAAATACATACTTGAAAATTTCAAGAGTGTTTGGAAAATTGACGAATGAAGTATCTAGTAAAACGAAATCGGATGCCGGAATTTTATTCAGTTCAATGCAATCTTTTTCTTTTCTATGATATCTCAATTTATTGGAACCCGTCTTTTTTAAATTAATGCAAACTATATGCAAACCCATTTCATGGAACAAAGATTTGTTCTAATACAGAAAGCTGTTACAAAGAGTTGGAGGTATTCAATGAACAACCAGTTAGAATGGGAAAAATATGAGTGGGGAAAATTCAGAAGACGTGTTTCTATCTCTAGAGCAAGAAGTACGACGAGAAATGTTTTTATCAATAGATATAATTATAAAAGAAAATAAAACAACGCGGTGATGAGTTACATGTCCTTGCAAGAAAATATTTGTGTATAATACCATCTAGCCTACTAAATGAAGAATTTGAATATCAAATAAATTTCTTTATTTCCATTGATAAAGAATTGTTCGAGATTAAAAAAGAAAGGATACAGGTTTTTATGGCAGTACACGAGGCCTGTCTTAGCTATTACGGGACCCTATGCAGCTTAGTATGCGAAAAGGATTGCGAGTGCCCCAGTTTGGAGAGGGATAAGGTATTAATAAGGAAATTAAGTAAAAACTAAGATAGGTTGGGCCTATGAAAGCGCGGGGCCCTCTGCGACCGCATAGGTTGCAGGAGCCTAAGACCAGTCCTGGTTGTACCTACACTACAAGAAGAGACATTATGTTTTTAAAAAACGGGGGTGGGGGTGGCGGGGTGAATCTCCCCCCTTTTGATCTATTAAAATATATTCAACAGTAAATATTGGAAAATTCTTTACCCAACATAATTTTGCTAAGAAT
>MUZC01004590.1:217907-288015 GCA_002072015.1 Radix auricularia | reverse complement strand
TAGCATTTTAGTTTTATATCTTTGTTACATTTGTAAAAGTTTCTTTTTATAAAGCCTAAGGTTTTGTTTGATTTTTTAATAACTTCATTGACATGGGGATTCCAAGATAGTTTCTCATTTATTATGACTCCTAAGTATTTCGCATCTTTAGTTTGGGTTAGTTCTTTTCCATGAATGAAATATTTTGAATTTATTTGTTTCTTTTTCTTTGTTACTCTTAGCAGTTGACATTTTTCTGGGTGGAAGGACATACTCCAGTTAGTTTCCCATTTTATTAATTCATCTAAGTCTTTTTGTAAAATTTTGCTATCTTGTTCTGACTTGATTGTTCTATAGATTATACAATCATCAGCAAATAACCTAACTTTAGTTCCTGTTGAGATATTGTTGGGTAAGTCATTTATATAAATTAAAAATAGTAAGGGACCTAGGACAGTTCCTTGTGGAACTCCTGAGTTAACCTTTATTGGTGTAGATTTAGAACCATTAATTATTACAGTTTGCTCCCTACCCAATAGGAAATCTTGGATCCAGTGATGTAAGGGACCTGAGATTCCAAAGTATTTAAGTTTTTTGAGTAAACTAAGGTGGTGAACTTTGTCGAATGCTTTTGAGAAGTCTAGTAATATTGTATCTATTTGATCATTATTATCTAAGCCTTTTGATAGATCATCTATTAGGCCTATCAATTGTGTTTCACATGATCTGTTCTTTCTAAAGCCATGTTGGTGTGGGCATAGGGCATTATATTTGTCAAGGTGGTTAACTATTCTGCTATATATTATGTGTTCCAGTAATTTACATGTGATACTAGTAAGTGATACAGGTCTGTAATTACCAGGGTCTGACTTATCACCTTTCTTAAAGAGCGGCGTTACATAGGCTAATTTCCAATCCTCGGGCACTTTACCCTGGTTTAGAGAGGCTTGAAAAAGAACTACAAGGATTGGGGACAGTTCATTGCTTAATTCTTTTAATAACCTGGCAGGTAATTCATCTGGGCCAGTAGCTTTGTTTATTTTTAAGTTTTTTAGGAGTGAATGTATACCTATCTCATCTACAGTTATGTTACCTATTTCTTCCAATTTATTTAAATTTATTGAAATTTCCTTGTCGCCTGAGGCAGAAAATGATGATGCAAAATATTTGTTAAGGATATTAGCTTTATTTTCATTATCATTATAGGTTTTATTATTTGAGCCTTTTAGTGTGGCTATACCTGAAGGCTCCATTTTTTTAGATTTGATAAAGGACCATAAGTTTTTATTGTTATCTTTAGTTATCACATTGTTTATATAATTATTTTGGAGGTTACGGCTAAGTTTCTGTGTCAGGTGCTTAATTTTTAAGTATTTTTTGTGTATCCTTTCTAAATTGGTAGCCTTAAATTTCTTAAATAAATTCTCCTTTAGTTTGCAATACTTTTTTAATTTAAAATTGAACCAGCATTTATTAATTCTATTTGAAGTTATTTTTGTTGGAACATTCTGATCCATTATGGTTTTTAGATTTGTTTTTATTTCCTTCCATATTTCTTCTACAGGGCTAACTATGCTGAATTTACTTAGGAAATTTTGTTGGAAATTAGAAGCTGATTGGTGTAATTTTATTAAATTGCATTTATTCCAAAGATATATTGTTCTTCTAGGCATCTTATTTATTTTAGTTTTTATTGTGTTGGTTACCCTAACAATATCATGGTCAGACAGCCCAGGAATTATTGTGCAGTCTACTACTAGTCCTGGTCTGTTTGTTAGGAATAAATCTAGTATTTTGTTTTTCCTAGTTGCTTTTTTACTGCTCTAATCGTGTGGAGCGTTAGTACTAGGGAATTTACTAGGGACCATTAGGGAATGTATGGGGAAAGCCCAGTGACAGCCAAAAATCCCGCTCCCAAAGAAAACCGAAAAAAAATTGAGGGAGATGGTATATTTTCATTACTAGTTTAATTTGGAGCTCTTTAATAATTGTAAACGGTGGAGGTTGGGACATGATTTTTGTTTATTAGATCATAAAAGAGCAATCCACCGAAAATTGGAAGAGTCCCAGAAAAGATCAGGGAACCAAACACAAAAGGGTGCGACGTGAGTATGGTGTTATTCAAATCAGATTTCAATTTGTCTAAATGAATTTTCCAACAATGGCCTTTTAAATCACTTATATTAACTTCACCGTCTTGTCGTGGGTGGGCGAAAAAACGAAAGTAAAAAAAAATGACCCATTTCCAATGATCGAGCTGAAAATTTGCGCATATACTAACAATGCATTGTATCAAAATTTCAGATCGATCGAATGTACGGTAATTTAATTAATGCATTGTTAGTTTATTTCCATGTATTTCTATGTAGCGTTTGCTATGGTTGACCTTCACGTGTCACATGAGTTCACACCAGCCATCGATGACCACATCCCCGTGTTTTACAGCCAAGGGAGTTCAGTCACGTTCAGTCTCTAAAATATGTTTGTCGCCTTGTGCGTATTATATTGAACTCAATCAATACTTTTATTGTCTTTTAGTTACGTCTCATCTATACGGTATTTTTGGTCATAAACTTTGTTTTTACGGGTTGTTTAATTAATTTTTTACTGTCTACTTGTGAGATACTAAAAGATTTTTTGTTGTTGTTTTTTTCCACCCAGCAGGTTATCGTACAAACAATCTTCCATTCCAATGAACTTTCTTGCGAGCAAACTTCTGCTCAAAATAATTATGCTCCAGCAATTTTTCGTATAAAAAAAAATTCTATTGAACAGATTTCCGGTTAGCAAGTTTGACCTACAGGTGGCATCCACCCTGCTTGACTTAAGTATTTAAGGTATTGTGGAACATTGCTGATGTCATTTCCGTAACACTGCACCAGAGTTAACCGTTTGACATTTGGTGTAATCAAAATCTTGTTTAGTATATTTAGACCAAAATCTTGTTTAGTTTATTTAGACCAAAATTTTGTTTAGTTTATTCATACCAAAATCTGTTTAGATTATTTAGACCAAAATCTTGTTTAGTTTATTCATAAAAAAATCTTGTTTAGTTTATTTAGACCAAAATCATGTTAAGTTTATTTAGACCAAAATCTTGTTTAGTTTATTTAGACCAAAATCTTGTTTAGTATATTTAGACCAAAATCTTGCTTAGTTTATTTAGACCAAAATCTTGTTCAGTTTATTAATACAAAAATCTTGTTTAGTTTATTTAGACCAAAATCGTGTTTAGTTTATTTAGACCAAAATCTTGTTTAGTTTATTTAGACCAAAATCTTGTTTAGTTTATTTAGACCAAAATCTTGTGTTTATTTAGACCAAAATCTTGTTTAGTTTATTTAGACCAAAATCTTGTTTAGTTTATTTAGACCAAAATCTTGTTTAGTTTATTTATACCAAAATCTTGTTTAGTTTATTTAGACCAAAATCTTGTTTAGTTTATTTAGACCAAAATCTTGTTTAGTTTATTTCGACCAAAATCTTGTTTAGTTTATTTAGACCAAAATCTTGTTTAATTTATTTCGACCAAAATCTTGTTTAGTTTATTTAGACCAAAATCTTGTTTAGTTTATTTTTACCAAAATCTTGTTTAGTATATTTAGACCAAAATCTTGTTTAGTTTATTTAGACCAAAATCTTGTTTAGTTTATTTAGACCAAAATCTTGTTAAGTATATTTAGACCAAAAATTTGTTTAGTTTATTCATACAAAAATCTTGTTTAGTTTATTTAGACCAAAATCGTGTTAAGTTTATTTAGACCAAAATCTTGTTTAGTTTATTTAGACCAAAATCTTGTTTAGTATATTTAGACCAAAATCTTGTTTAGTTTATTAATACAAAAATCTTGTTTAGTTTATTTAGACCAAAATCGTGTTTAGTTTATTAAGACCAAAATCTTGTTTAGTTTATTTAGACCAAAATCTTGTTTAGTTTATTTAGACCAAAATCTTGTTTAGTATATTTAGACCAAAATCTTGTTTAGTTTATTCATACAAAAATCTTGTTTAGTTTATTTAGACCAAAATCTTGTTTAGTTTATTTAGACCAAAATCTTGTTTAGTTTATTTCGACCAAAATCTTGTTTAGTTTATTTCTACCAAAATCTTGTTTAGTTTATTTAGACCAAAATCTTGTTTAGTTTATTTAGTCCAAAATCTTGTTTAGTTTATTTAGACCAAAATCTTGTTTAGTTTATTTAGACCAAAATCTCTTTGCGTGCTTTTTTCCTCCTTCCTTTCTTTTTCCCCTTCTTTTTTCTCCTTGCTGTCCACCTTTGTATTGTGTAATTATTAGGGAGCAAAGGGTTAAGGGTAGAAATGGGTTATGGTGAACTGGGATAAGGTTAGTTTAGTGGATTATGGTTAACATCATGGACATAACCAACTCGAATATCATTACCGTCATGGATATGGTAAACTGGAATATGGTTAACTTATTGGATTTTAGTTAACTTCGTCGATATGGGTCAACTGTAAATTTTGAATGACATATATGTCATAGGTCAGTCATGGCGAACCTATGCCACGCGTACCACAGACGGCACACAGAGCCTCCTCAGCTGGCACACAGAGCCTCATCAGCTGGCACACAGAGCCTCATCAGCTGGCACACAGAGCCTCATCAGCTGGCACACAGAGCCTCATCAGCTGGCACGCGACTAAAATATTACTTCCTTTAAACAAACCACTTTGCTGGCAGTTTGTGTTGGCATTTTGCTATATATAAGTAGGTTTTAATTGAGCTTTGGGCATGCGGCCCCAAAAAGGTTCGCCATCACTGCCATAGGTTATGACAGCTTGAATATAATGGTTAACTTCGTGGATTATAGTTTACAGCAATAAAGTTAACCAATTGGTAATGGTTTAACCAGTGTTCCACTTTTTAAAGTGAAAATGTATAAACGGTTGTACAAAATTAATCTGATTATCTTTCTTCATGCTCCAAGTATAAATAAAAATGATTCATTATCAAAGAAGTTTCACAGCATGGCAGCTGCTAAGAGATAATAGTGCAACATCATGGCAAGGTCATAGACTGCATGGCCATGCCAAGGTCATAGACTGCATGGCCATGGCAAGGTCATAGACTTCATGGCCATGGCAAGGTCATAGACTGCATGACCATGGCAAGGTCATAGACTTCATGGCCATGGCAAGGTCATAGACTGCATGGCCATGGCAAGGTCATAGACTGCATGGCCATGGCAAGGTCATAGACTGCATGGACATGGCAAGGTCATAGACTGCATGGACATGGCAAGGTCATAGACTGCATGGACATGGCAAGGTCATAGACTGCATGGACATGGCAATGCTTATTATTTTTTTTTTACAATAAATAATTAAAATTCAAAAATATGTTTTTTTTAGATGTTAAAAAAAGACAACCTTGAAAAATAATATTATCATTTACGTCACCCAAATGTTTTCTTCCGATTTAACAGCTAAATACAGTACAGACTGATATTCAGTAGTGATCAAATAATTTTAATGGACTCTCCCTGCCCCGCCACACCAAATTTTTTAAAAATATTAATAAATGAAGCCTAGACTAGACGTGTACCGACTTTCAGGGATGTAGCATTGCGCGAAGATGAGAAATACCCATTATCACCACACTAGCATCTAGGCCTTTGTGTCTTGACACAAACTAAACCAACACACATCAACAAATTACTCATGACAAGTGGTAGTGGATAGCAAACATTTTTTATTTAAAGTGAGCAAGATTAGACGTTGATGTTGGGGAGACCTACACCATGGAATTCTATTTAATCCGTGGAAGCTCGAATCCGAGCCCGTGGGCTAATCCCGGGTTATCATTATCACAGTCAGTGTCTGGCCAGACATCTGCTCGATCTTTGGGGCTTTTAATCAGATTGAAAGTTTGATACATCGTTTAAAATACCCGTCCTTAAAGAGCGCCAGTATTACACAGGCTATACAATAATATTATTATTTGGATATATATAATATTGGGGGCTTGTAAATAACATAGAATTTTTAAGACTTTAAAATGTGCCAAAGTAGATTGTAAAAATAAAGTATTAGCTCTCTTTGAAATGAAAACATATTTTTGTTATACATGTTTAAAAACAACTTCTAATATTAATAATGAAATTAATCTGGGGATGTTGGACATTATTTTAAGATTAAATAAACTAATAAACTTTTATGGCCAAACAATGCTGCATTTTAAACCGTAATATTAAGCCAGGCGTGAGTGACGCGTCAAAGTTTGGTGCCACACATGGTGCCAAGGGGTGACGTGTTTGGTGCCACTCATGGTGGGCCAAGGGGTTGCGTGTTTGGTGTCACACATGGTGGGCCAAGGGGTGGCGTGTTTGGTGTCACACATGGTGGGCCAAGGGGTGGCGTGTTTGGTGCCACACATGGTGGGCCAAGGGGTGACGTGTCAATGTTTGGTGCCACACATGGTGGGCCAAGGGGTGGCGTGTTTGGTGTCACATATGGTGGGTCAAGGGGTGAGGTGTCAATGTTTTGTGCCACATATGGAGGGCCAAGGGGTGAGGTGTCAATGTTTGGTGCCACACATGGTGGGCCAAGGGGTTACGTGTCAATGATTGGTGCCACACATGGTGGGCCAAGGGGTTACGTGTCAATGATTGGTGCCACACATGGTGGGCCTTGGGTAATTGTCGCTTCAATCTTTCAAGAAAAAAAAAAGTGATGGAGTTGCCCCTATAATGGCGCTTCTCTGAATACATTTTTTAAACACATGAAGCACTTCCTCTGCACCTATTTGTACGCTACTGTGTACAACGTTTGTACGCTTATGTGTACACCAATGTTTTATCAGTTGACATACTCATCCCTATTTTTGTGTACTTACTATTGCACACCCCCCCACAAACACAGGTATATTAACCTTTAAAAAATTAGCTGCCCGGTAATTCTAAAATGCTGCGCGGCGCCCATGTCAGATATCTACTGGGTCGCGCAGCCACGCCATTTGGCTACATTGGAACATTGGTGTGAAGGAGCTGACTTGAATTAAATTTAGGAGATAAGAGCCAAATTATCTGAGGGGCCGTCCATAAAGTACGTCACGCTCCAGAGGGAGAGGGGAGGGGTGTAAGAAAGTGTGACACGGGTAAGGGGGCTCCAGCAAAAATACCTGGACTTACTTAATGGACGACCCCTTATGGATATAAGTTATTGCGGTGGCGTCGCTAGGGGGGGGGCGGCCCGCCCCGGATGACACCATCAGTGGGGGTGACACCAAAATGTAAAATTCTGTATAATTCCGGGGTTTTTTTCTTGGTTTTTTTTTCACTGGATAACTCTGAAGAGTTCTATGGGTTAAGTCGAGAGGGGATGACAGCATGAGCTACCGCCCCGGGTGACACCAACCCTAGTGACGCATCTGAGTTATTGTCTATTTACCGAAACCCCGTGAAATGACGTAGTTTATTTATTTATTTATAAAGGACGCTTCTATAGCGCAGTTTCTTAAAGCTCACTGCGCTTTACAAAAACACTACCAAAAATTAATAGTTGCATTCAATAATCATACATCTTACACAGTAAAAATACATGGAAGAATTTCAACATATTTTATGTTACAAAATAAAACGAAGAGGTAAAGTTCTTTTTCAATAAATATAGAAATAATAAACAATTAAGCAAGGAAACGAATAAGGAAATGAACAAGAAATAAAACAAATTATGTAACAACAAATAAGTAAACAAATAAAGAAATAAATAATTAAAACAAGTAAACCAATAAACAGAAAAACAAACACATAAAATGAATAGATAAACAAATAAACACACAAACAAACAAACATACAAACAAACAAATAAAAAATTAAAACGTTTTAGCTATTATTTGTATGAACCCTATGTCTATGTGAAACGAGTGTTATAGAAGTTTAAAACATCTAAAAATGGTAATGACATTTCAGTGAAAGCGAGTGTGATTAAAACATAATTACAATGAGACAAAACAAATAAATATACGCATTTAAGAATCAATATAAACACGTAACCCATCTACACCCATGCACTTGCACCCATACAGACACACACGCATACACACACTCTCTCTCTCTCACACACGCACACACACACACACACACACACACTCCCTAGTTATAGGGAGCAGAGAAGTGATTTTTTTTTTTATTGGGCTTGGGGTATTTTTGACCAAGTGTAGAGCTTGGTGCTTTCTTTCGTGGAAGGAGTCCACCTAGCTCCTCTTCTCATTCAACATGCTAGCTGCAACCACTACCCAGTGGCGTAGCTAGAAATTTTATAGGGGTTTGGTAGCCCAGGGGCTTAATCTCTTTGGGGGCCTCACATACATGGCGGTAGCATAATATTTAATGTTAAAAAATCTCTGACACTAATTTGGGCCCCCCTCGGGGGACTTTCAAAATTGTGTCCCCCTCCCATAGCTACGCCACTGCCACCGCCTGTGTCGCTAGGAACATGTGACTTTCCTCATTTGAATATCAACTTAGCTGAGCATGTGAATTTGTGTGACCAACAGAATAATGAGTGTTAGTTAATATTAAAACGTATGACGACGCTGATATGTCTCTCTCTCTCATCCCCCCCCCCCTTTTTCCGTAACCCAGTCTCTATCCTACCATTCAACATTCCTGTAGGTTATAATTTAATTATTTTTTATATCATTTATATTAACTTGTGGTGTCTGAGCCCCTGCAACCAACCGACCGTGCGTGCGTGCTTGCCGAAAAAAACTTTGAATCGATTTTTAACCCACTTTCTCGTAAGCTAGCCAGCTGAAATTTTGCAGGCAGACTCATGCCGATGATAAAAATGATGTATCAAAATTTCAGATCGACCGAATGGATAGTAATTGAATTATTGAATTTTAAATATTTTTGTAAAATCTCTATGTATCATGTTAATTTCTTAGATAGAGTGTTGTGGTGCGTATTATGTTCAACAACCTTTCATGTCGTGCAATGAGGTACGCATTATATTGTCTACACATTTAAAAAATATATTCACGATCGGTGCGCATTATATTAAAAATGTTCTTTCTACAAGACAAAACTGGAATTTCCTATTTTCGGATTATTTTGCCCTGCGTATTATAATGAACATCCTTATATTAACTTACTAGATTGTGCCAGGCGCCGTGGCGCCTGCGGCGCCCCCGTTTTTTGGGCGCCTACGGCGCCAACCTTTTTTTTAAAGACCAACTAAATTGTCCTTTTTTGATAAATACGAATTATTAAACTTTATGAAATGTACGCAAAGTATTTATTTAATAATAATAATAGGGGTTGTATTTTGCGTACCGATGCACACCAAACAATGACGTCATCATATTAAATATTTTTACAGCGCTCATCAAAACACGATTTTTCAACTAAACTAACTGCTGTAGACTGTCGTACATCGCTCCTCAGCGTTTCAACTAAACTAACTGCTGTAGACTGTCGTACATCGCTTGCGTTACAGCGTTACGTTACAAACATACAGAACCACACCACTGGGTGTTTATATATATTAATAGCTATATCTCGTATATAAAGGATTTGGCGTACAAGACGTAATTATAATTCTGTACATGTCTCTACTTGTTTAATCAACGAGAAAATTGATATTTTTACATTTCTGAAATTATGAATAATTTTCATTCCAATAATTATTTAGTTTGATGTCTGAGTGATGCCCAGTCAGCCCCCTTACACATCCCCCCTCCTTCAACCCCACTCCTTTTTTATGTCTACGGAAAAGCTCTACCGCAGCTTATTAATGTGGGAGGGTTCCGAACGGGTAGGGGTCCATTGTCATTGAAATAGTCTCCCTTTAGTTCGTGCAACGCTTCCGTTGGCTGCCCACTGACACTGGCATTTCCATAACGCAAGCCCTCAATATGATATTCATAATCAATCAAAGAGGCCTTATATACAACGGCCGCGAAGTCTTTCTGAGCCGACTGATCCCTCGTCCTGTTGACTAAGGACAAACAACGACCCGCCAAAGGCGTTTTGTCTGATCCAATTAAAATAGCATTTTTCACAGCATTCAGGAACACTTACTGGGGCTCCACCTCGGTGCTGCTTGTAACAAACCTTTTCAACACCTGTTGATTTTACCTAGACAAATTCCTTTCATGCCCCTCGGCGTCTCGGAGTTCTGCAATAGCCAGCACTAAGCAGCTTTCTCCTGTCACTGTGTGTGTTCCACATATTGCTAGCAGCGATCCCATTCACGGCTTCACATCTCCAACAAGTTTTCAATAACGTCATCTCCAAATGTTGCGTTTCCCGACGCTCGTTCACAATGACGAGAATCCCGCTCCTAAATCCTGAGAGCCGCTCAGTTCTGTGTTGACATAAATTTAGCATGAAATAGATTTTTCAATTCAATTTTTTTAAGACGTGGTGACATGGGGCTGGGATTTTTTGTCTGTGTGTGTGTTTGTGGTGGGTTTGGGGGGGATCTGAATTAAATAACGTCTTTTAGTACTGAGGCTCTAGTAAATGCGTGTTTATAATTCGACAATGTAGTTAATAGTTGTCTGAAAAATCGGGCGGGGGATTATGTGCGAGCGGGGTAAGTCTAAATATAACTTACGTAACTGCTGTGACAGTAAATTTTGTGAGTGATAAAATCTAAACTGAGGCTGAATATCACGACGTGTGTTAAAACAAGGGTCCATGGTATTTGGTGTGCTAAAAGGGTCAAAGACTAAGGGCTTGTTGATTAAATTTATTGAGATACCCTTGTATAGGTAGGGGGATGCCATTATTATGTTCCTGAGTTCGATTTCTTTTCGTGCGTAGATTGCATTATAAGGCTAGAGTAAGGAGCAGAAGTGAATCAAGGTTTAAAGTTTATGTCATCCGGGGTGATCTCCCCTTCCGCCAATGTTAAAGATGCTTCGATTTGTTACGTTGTAGAAATCTAGATCAGTCCACGGGCATCAATAAATATTCGAACGACAACAATGAATTCAATGGTGCTCAAATGGATGTTTGGAAGAGCAAGAGTCTTTAAAAATGCTACATATTTATTAACAATAGTACCTCACTTTTTAAATTATTTTTTTCATATATTTTTTAAAGACTTTTTAGTCACAATTATTGGATAAGTTATAGGAAGGCGCTGAAAAAAATTTAAGAGAGACTCTGTGAAGGTAGAGTTTTGTTGCGTTGGCTAAGGGATTTCCTGTGTCCACCTACCTCCTACTCCTAATAGATACCTGACATTAGATGGGGAAGTGAAGGAGGCTGGGCATTGCGCTTGCCACACATCCCCACGTCAACTTGTGAACGGTGCTTCACTTGCCCCATAGGCCAGCATGGCCTGAAAGGGGAACTTTTCTTACTTTCCAATGTCTGGGGCTACGATATCTGGGTAACAGGTACGGTTGGGAACATGAAAGAGGGTGGTTCGATTGCCGAGTGAGACAGGATTGTTTTAAAAAATACTTGATACTTTCTTGCCGATCTTGTATTAATTTTATCGATATATATTTCTGTGAATTTAATTAAGTGGAAAATGCATTTGTTTTTGTTAAGATAAAGGTATCACATGTATTTGTAGTCATTTATAAAGAAAGGTAGTAGTAAAATAGTGATCTCCCCCTTTGAAAGTTACTAAATACTAAATGACATTCAAGCTATTTAACTGTCTTCGACTGGGTCTCATGGTCTACTCTACTCTTCAACTCACTAACTACGGTTTGTATTATATTTTAACTACCAGTACTTCATAATTCATTCCTAATTTTACATACATCTTAATTTTGCATCAAAAAGTCTAAGACTCTAATAGGCCTCCAAAGAAATTCTTCTGGTAACTAAGCCTCCTCTCCAAAAAGAAACCAATACCAACAACTACGGAAATCCCTGGGTGGTCCACTCTGTGGGCTGGCTGCCTGGGCAACCAATCAAAGGTGCCTCAGAGTGATGGAATTCCCTAATTGGACCAGCTAAAAACTCATCGAAGTAACCTGCCTAAGGGAGTATTGCATTGTGGGGCACTTTCTCCCCAGGTTTGTTTCAGAAATGAGGGACAGTCACCTTAAGGTCGATCCACACATCTAATTTTCCAGTAAAACTTATTCTTGTCACAACTTTCAAAATTTTTATGCATAGCTAAAAATAAATTATGATTTAGCAAAATAAAATTATGTGTGACGCAATTTTCCATGGTCATTTACCAAATTTTAATAAAAATTTGTATGCAAAATTTGATGTTTGGATAGACCTTTAGTAGCCCTGACTTCACGGGTTTGCATACATCATTTCCCAATGTAACCTCACCTTTAACTGAAGATTTAATTCCATTATTCTTTACTTCATGTATCGTAAATTACATAAGGTCCCCTGATTTTTCCACAAATGTCTACTTACCCCATACTCTACATAATTTGTAATGAGTAATTAATTACTCATACTTCACAAGGACATTTAAATAATCTGATTCTTCACCATGTTTCAGATCACACATAAATAACACAAAATAATTTGTATACAAAGTCATTTGACACAGCTGAATGAAAAAAAGGCATGGTTCCTCTTTGAGTATAGGTTGAGAGTTTATTGGAAGTTCAGCAAAGCAGTACATGATTATTGCATAAAGCACAAATTTATTGACTTGCTACAGTCCCTGGATATAACATGGCATCCCTCAATCAACAAGGTAATCATTAATTTATCATAAAGTTTTTTTACCTAAAAATTACAAAGCCCAGAATCGCTTTTATTTCAAAGGAGTCAACAAATATTGAAACTTAGTTTTTAAACCTGTGTTGCACCAACAGCACAGACAGGAAGGGGAGCTAACAGTGACTTCACATTTATGAATGAGTGAAGTTAATAATTTTGTCTAATGTAGCATAGAAAGAACAGGATCATTAAACTTATTTGTTGTATGATAAAATATATAAATATTGTTATATACTCAATTATGTTCTTATAGATAAAGCTGGGAAAACAAAACAACACAAAGCTGAACACAGAGAATGTCTTGAAATCCCATGGCAGAGATAGTAAATCATTCTATCCAAAGTCATCAGCCAAGAAATATAAGGCTACAACTTTAATACAAGTGCCATAGAATGCCCATGTTCTCAGGTGCTAAAATAGAAATGATCCTGACATTACACATACAAAACAGCATTGTGATGAATCAAACGGACATTCAAAACACATAGCTGAGTTCTCTTGGAATGAGTGTAATTAAATGTCTGATGAGACTAATGTAGCCAACACTACAATAGAGTTAACTTGGTCAATAGGTGAACAGAACAAAATGGATAAATTTATACAGCAAGCATACATTATGTGCCTCTATTGGTTTTGTATAGCAATTCAATTCAATGTAAAAAAAAAAGAAAAAAAAAAGAAAGAAAATGAACAGATAATAATCCATATTAAATTCTATTATTGGGTGAATAGTATTCTTTCACCTGTACACTCATACAGTGCTAGCTCTTATCTTGCCACATTGTGACAGGCACTACAATTCTACTTGATATAGTGTGCAACATTTTAACTCTGAGCAAAAAGTGAGGAGAAATAATTGAAGAAACACTTCACCAAAATAAGATTGTTGTGGGTTGTCATATACAAGACTTCCCAGGTTCATATCAACCAGTAGTACATTGAATATACTGCACAAAAAATATACTATCTATGGATTAAATCAGTAACAAGTTCTACCAAACTCTGCCCATGCTATATAGTGTAACGTCATCCGTTCATGTATCGCCTCCAACTAAAATTGTACAAATGTTCTGCCTCAATATTGGTCATTAAAAACAAAACATTGGTGAGATATGGAAGTTACACAAAATTATGTTTCTGAAGCTTGCTCATCCTGGCCATCCTCTGAGCCCTGTTCATCCAATGTTGTATCAGAACCAGCCCGAAGTGATGATATAACAGATCGGGATGACCTGGATGCTGATGGTCTGGAAAATGTTCAATGAAACAAATAAATGACAAGATATCATACAAAATCAAACAGAATGACATGCATGCTCATAGCTTGCAAAGCTTACTGGTAGATAGAAGTTGGCAGAAACATTACATTCATACAGATGTCAGGACATGCCCTATATAACACAACTATAGTTCCGGTAGATAAAAATAAAAAATAAAATGAAAGATGCACAAGGAAAACTATCAGAAAACAAAAAGTAAGCCTTAACAAACATCAATACAATTATTTTGATTCATTCAAAATAATGTATAACCATTGTCCTATTGACTGTTTCATGCAGATTTTAGCTGGATACAATAACATTGACGTAATTTATAAAGAAATTTGAAGTTGAAAGATGATTGTTAGTGCAATAAATATAAGTACACGTAGCTTTGGTTTGTGTGCCTTTAACAATGAATGAATGCTGTGCAAGCAGTCTCAGTGGCTTAACATATGATCCAAATGGAGGGATGTAACTTAAAAACATCACTAACCAGTACTTGTGTAAGGAGATGAAAGAGAGCTTAGGCATGGTTAAAATAGGTAATAAAAGTTGCTATGACGTAACTAGTTGCGAATAATTAGAGAAAGTTAATGAAAGAAGAACACAATGCAGTGTTTGTTAACATATTCTTTTTAAATTCTGTCTTGAACTTTTATAACTTTTCAATTAAATATAAAAAAATCGGTGTATGAGTTAAAAGTAGGTCTACAACTTTAATTTTAAAATTCACTAAGGATCTGATTTTAGCAATCAATCAGCTTGTTAATAATTCTTGAAATGCTTACAAGTCAGCAGGAGATCAAGCTTATATCATGCACCAATGGAACTTGCACTTATACAAGTTAATATAACAAAACATGAAGAGCTCAAGGGAAGAAAGGGCGATGTGACATTTTTTAAATATGCCCTATAGCTGATAGAAGATCAAAATTAGAATGTTCTGAATGAGGCTTTAAGAAAAAATGTCTATGAACCCTATTCAAATCTATTTAGCTAATTTATAAGAAATCTGTAATAATTTTGAACTTTAAAACTGTATTATCTCAAAACTACAAAAATGTGACAGCCGTTTCTTCCCTTAAGCTCTTCACATGCAATTGTTACTATTTGAATGTTTTTAGTAGTGAAAAGTTCATATTATGAATTTAAAAAAGTCTTTCCTGTAAATTTTTATGAATACTCAAAAGTGCCATAAAAACTACTGTTAAAAATTTCCTGCAACTTTCATTAAACATTTTTTTTTTTCTTAATTCCCCCTTTATTGTCTCAGCACTTATTCAACAAGTTCCACTGCGAAGAAGTGGGGCTGTCGCTAACTGTTGTAAACTTGCAAAACATGTCATTTCAAGCATACACAAGCACATTAGACATTGGTGAGGATCTTACCATCCATTTATTCTTTTTCTTTTGGTTTACTACTGAAAGGTACGTAAACGGATGCAAATCAGGCCCTTAAGTTTAACATGACTCACTCAAATAAGCCCTATAGTTAAGTTAAAATCTGTCACTCACTTTCAAGCCCTAAAACTAAATATTTTTCTCTATCAAGCTTGAACCAGCCCAGATCCTGATGTCGTGTTTTGTTGTTGTTTTTTTGAGTTCTCAAATTTCTTATTTTTATTTCTTTATCTTCCAGAATGCAAATGACAGCATTAAATTTAGCTTTCTATGCATGTCTTTAAATAAGGTCATTGAATTTTGTTAAATTCCCAAAGTGGCTCAAATTTTTCAAACAATTTCCATGTTATTTAGTTTTAACTCCACCACAAACAAAAGCCTTTTTTAAATTACTCAAACAGGCACAAACTTTTATCTCAAAATTTGCTTACAGAAATTCATTCAGTTTCATGGCTATAAGATAAGTTAGACACTATTTTGAATGCAATGCATTTTACCGTAAATTTACCTTTCACTGAAAATACAAAAATAAGCTAGATTAGTTGGTGGGCCTGCAAGTTCTAACATGCACCACAACATTGGGAGGGATTAGTATCATTACAATGAGCCCTTCTAAAATCTTAATGAGTTCATGGAATTCTTTGAAAATAATAAATATTGTCTATGCTGAGCATTCCAGGCACTTAACATAACTTGATTATGATTCTATGATGCAATAAAAATGACAGCATCAAATTTCATCATAAACATAAAGTTGTAATAGTTATATCCCATGAAATATGACAATTAAAAAATAACCAAATTATGCCTCAGCAAACAAGATGGATCCTTACCTATATTTCCTCAGAGTAGACATCTCCCGGGTCATCGCCTCATTTGCCTCCATCTGCTCATCAAGTTCTCTTTGTAGCTTACGTTTTTGCCCACTAGATCTGGCTACTTCCTCTTCAGCTTCATCCAACTGCCTCTTCAGAGCCTTTACTCTGTTATTTACTTTATCCACCTGTGTAAAAATAATTTCTTTTAATGCTTGATGAAATAATTGTTTATGATTTTTAATAACATATTTTTACCCATGATAAGACAATTTTTCCACCAACTCATAATTTCCTTGGATCAAATAAGTATAGTGTTAGTTATTGACTGACAAACCTGGTCTTTGTACTGATCTGCACTACGTCTCTCATCCTCAACTTGTAACATCAACTCTTTCAGCCTTTTTTCCATTTTGCGATTGGTTCTGGCAAGAGCCGCTCTTTCTCTGTTGAATTTTAAAAAAGTATTTAAATTAGTCATCATATTAACACATTTTTTCCCACAATGCAAAGAATAATGGTCTTATTCTACACACATTTTTAAAAAATCAAAATCGTATCTGAAAATTTGTTTACAAGGTTAAATGTGACAAAGCAAAAGATCATGATAATTGAAGATTATATCAATCAGAATCAGAGCCATAAAACTCATTAACTGTCTTCATTCTTTAAAAATATATTTATTATCTATTTCCTCTGAAGCATGATCATATTGTACACAAAATGAAAGAAATCTTTAACACGTGATTGCCTTACTTTGCTTCCTGGTCAAGCTGCTCTTCTAAATTTGCCACTTTACTCTCAAGAGCTGCAATGGTGGCTTTTGTTCTAGCTCTATTCTGCCCCTCCAGCTCTTGTAATTTGTCCCTCATTTCTTTGTTCTGGCGCTCAAGAGCAGAGCGTTGGTTCTCTAACTTTTGAGAAACTGACCTCTCTGATGCCAAGTCAGTATTAAGTTGCTCCAACTGAAGATAATTATTAGAAGAATGTACATCTTTCAAGTCTTCAAAACAAAATTCATTTGGAAAATGAATAAAATGTGACAAAAGTCAAAACTAAAAGTTTCTTTGCAAACTCTTATAAAATATCAGTTATCTTATATCAAAGTTACCTGAAGCTGAACTTTTCGAGCCTTGTCATTGGCAAGTTCAGTATTCGTGTGCTCATCTTCTAGCTCATCTTCTAACTCGGTTATTCTAGCTTCTAGACGACGCTTGTCATCCAAGAGAGCTTGCCTGTAAAAAAATTTCAGTAATCAATACATTCTAATATGACTCACAAAGGAGCAATAATACCTTTTAATTTTTATATAAACTTAAAAAGAGACAATAGTTTGATTACTTACTTGCCACTAGCACTGTTACCAATTTCATCAGCAAGTTCATCTCTCTCAGATTCAGCATTCCGACGAGCTCTCTCAGCAGCCGCAAGTTCTTCCTGTAGCCTTAGCAATTCAGCCTCTAGATTTTTCACCTTTGCAGCAATAAAACAAATCCCATTCATTTATGATTGGAAATTCTCACAATAAAATGTACTGTATGACAATACCTTCAACATAAAATCTAACAACATTTTCATACAAATTTGAGAGAGATGTATGTTAAATCATGAGCCCCTGATGCGACCAAATGCGGCCTTATAGAGGTCTGTACGGATGCGTCCAAATGCGTCTCTTCGCATAGCGACGCACTCTCGCATTTTTAGTTAAAAATAGCATCAAAATCTCGCTTTCCTCGAGACTTCCGGCTTTTGTGTGATTCTACAAGATTTCAATAAAAATTACCGGATGATTTTATCTTGTTTCACTTTCTATCCATGTGTGTATTAGTTTGACGCGTCTCTATCGAGTATGTATTCACATGAGGTGTCGAAAATCGCAATATCGGTCTTTAATCGCCATTATTTCGCAGTGCACGTTATATATATTATTATCAAACTTAATTCATTCTTGGATGTGTTTAATCATTTTATTTTTTAAGATAAAAGATTATCTTTAGAAAAGAAAAGCATTTTCCTCATGAAATAAAAAAATTAACGAAGTTGCTTCCCTTTTGTCCAGAATATGGAATAGATACGGAAGTAGCCCTTCAGGAGCTATTGAGTTAATATAAGTAATTATTTTAACTATTTAAATTTTGTTAAAATTCTGAAAAATCCCCAAAAGCTGGTTACAGATAAAAAATTTACATCTGCTATCTTTTCTATGCAGTACCTTTTTCTCATTATCTTTGGCTGCCCCAAGAGCTTCATCTCTAGAAAGTCTTGCTTCGTCCACTTCTCTCTGATAGTCTTTTAGTTGTGCAGCTATCTTCTTGTATTGCTTAACTGCATCTTCTTTGACCTTGTTGGCTAGTTCAACTTGTTGCTCTAAACCTGCCAATGTTCCTTGGAGTTTGTTGCGACTCTGAACAGCCATGGCCTTTTGTTTGCGCTCATCTTCCAATTCAGCCTCCATCTCTCGCAACTGTCAGGAAATGTTATATTTATTTTCTTTTACTTCTTATGAATGATGATAGTTAACATAAATGTTTAACTACATTGTTCATTCAATTTTTTAAAATTAAAATGTTCAGATACTGAAATTCATGTACTTAATAGATAGCAGATGTCTACCTGTCGAAGCAAAGATTTCTTAGCCTCTTCCTCCTGGTCTTCTCTGCCGGCGGCATCTCTGTCATACTGAGCTTTCAGAGCCTGCATGTTTACTTCCAGTCGGAGTTTGGCATCCTCAGCTGCCTGTAGCTCATCTTCTAAATCTTCTATCTGTTGCCTTTGTTCAGCTACTGTGGCATCCAATGCCCTCTTAGCTTTCTCCAGATCATGTACCTATCATAAAAGAATATAGCATGAATAAAATGTAATTATCTTATTTTGAGGTTATTGTGTTTAAAAAAATGAATAAATATAAATATTAGTATAGAAAAAATACTCATTTTATAATGCTTTGGTTTCAGTTGAGGACTCTGTGTAGCATATAAAATTAAACATACTAGAAATAACTAAAGCAAATACAGCTAGAAATGGCTTTAAACAATGATAGTGGCAATCAGTGATCTTTTGAGTAACTAAGGTACCTGTGAATTATATTAATATTTTATGTCCCAATTACTTTAGAGAAAAAAGGAATCATTAAACACCAAGTTTGCTTAGATATTACTAAGAATCTCATTAACAGCAGATATCAGGAAATTTATTTGAATTATTGGACACGCTACAGTTTTAAGTTTTCAAGCTAAGGCCTACCTGTGGTTTAAATCAGGACATGGGATTGGGAAATTATTCTATTTTCAAACTGAGTATTACTCTTATTATTAGAATTGTATCTTCACATTACAAAAAGAAATTGAAGGTTTGTGTGTGTGTGAGTGTGTGTGTGGGGGGGGGGGGGGGGGGGTGNNNGTTGTAGTGTATTTGCCCAAGTAATTTTTGGCTTACATTCTTGCCAACATCATCTTTGGATGAAACAAGATCATCCAACTCTCGCGCTTGTTGCTGCCTTATTCTCTCTAGCTGTTCAGCCCGCTCTTGAAGTTCATCTAATGTTCTCTGCAGATTCAAAATCTTTGTCTCCTTTTCTCTACTTTCTTTTTCAACTTGATCAAATTCAGCAGCCAGTCTATAACAGAAATCAAAGCATTGTTATTTCACTATGGCATCCCCAATGCCAATAAGAGAGAAAAACATGTGATCGTATTTGTTGCTCACCTTTATTTATAATGGCTAATTATTTCTCACCTTTCTCTTAAGGTTTTCTCTTCAGCAAGCATTTGATCAAATTTGCGCTGCTTCTTCTCAGCATTAGAAACATTGGCACGCTGAGACTCAAGCTCAACTAACATATCATCCACCTAACAAAAACGTTCAAACATAAATCATCTGTACAACATAATTCACCAAGTCTAATTGATAAATAAAAACTGACTAAGTCCTATTGACTACTTATAAATATAAAAAATAGAACAATTAATTTTAAAAAATAGTGTTAAAATTATCATTATTTGTTCCTTTGAACTGTAGCTTAATTAAATATATAATCATTAATTAAAAATGAGATGAAACTGAAGAATATATAACACATTTCTCACCTCTGCCTGAAGTTTTCTTCTAGATTTCTCCAGTTTATCATTTTGTACTCTCATCTCCTCCAGACTGGTATTTAACTGTTCACTTTCACGGGCAGCTTTCTTCTTAAACTCTTCAAGAACTTCATTGTTCACAAGATCTTCTTCTGCTTTCTTCTTTATTTCAATAATCTGAATGAAGAGAATAATATGTTAAAAAAGAAACCTTAACTTCCTGCAGATTTACAAAGTTTTAAAATTCCATCCAAAACAATGTGAAGTGTATAAGTTAAACAAAGTTCACCTTTTGGTTAAGTTCTTGTATTTGCTTTTCATATATTCTTTTGTTTTCTTCCTCTTCTTCAAGTCTTTCCTCAAAATTAGCTTTTTCTTCCTCAGCCGCCCGAAGTTTTGACTGGTAAGCCAACTTCTGTTTAGTTTCCTCTTGAAGTGTTTCCTATAATTAACAAATGAGCAAAATTAATCTTTCAGTTGCTGTGTTAAATTAATGTGTTGAAAAAACTAATTTTTAATATATAATTTAAATTTGCAGCAATAACTCATTACTTTTATATATAACATTTAAATAGCACAAGCCCTACCTGAACATCAGCAAGTTGGGCTTCATAAGATGATATCTTTTGCTGCCCCTGGAGTGCTTTTGTCTCAGCTATCTGTAGCTGTTGCACGCTTTGCTCCAACTCCGTCTGAAATAAAAGTAACAAATAAATTACCTGCAAATGTTATGATTATTTAAAGAGACTCAATATAGTTCCCTTAGATAAGTAAACAAATAACATAAATTTAAAGAATCTACAAGTAAAAAGTGATTTTTATTGACTTAAGGTCCAGATTGTAAAAAACTTATTTTGAATATATTTTTTTATCAGATAAGGTAATCGATTAATCAAGACAATAAATTGTGTCACACTAGTTACTAATTTATATTTTCTTTGATTTAGTATATGTAATAGGGACAGATGCTGGTAAAAATATCCCCCAATTTGTGAATACAATACTTAAAACTTGCCTGCAATTTTTTTGCTTTCTCTCCAGAGTCAGAAGAATTTCTTTCCAACTCTGCTAGTTTGATGCTCAACTCGGCCAACTGAGTCTCTGCTTGTTTGCGTTTACGTTCAGATTCCTGTTTAGCCATCTGAACACTCTTTAAGTCATTCTCCAGATCTTTGTTTTCTGCTTCTAAGGTAATCTTGGCTTTTTCAAGGTTTATTTTCATCTATAATTAAACACATAAGAAAAAAAAAGATAGTAAAGGTACATCCTCATTGGTTTTATTATATACGCATGGAAGCTATAGTGATCTATCTCCTTTTAATATTGTCATGGTTAATGTCTGCAGGGAATGATGATTTGATGTGAAAGGTAACTTGATAAAAGCTACATTTTCATAGTTTATGGCTACAATGATCATTTTTTTAGATAAGGAAAAGACAATTATTAGAGTTCAAAATATATTTTTATCCTTCTGTTTGTTTTTACAAATTTCCCCTATCTGGCCAATTCATAATGACTTTAATTACCTTCTTAGCATTCTCCAGTTCCTCATTTACTTGCTCAATTTGCTGTGTATATTTCTGTCTGATCTCCTGAAGGCCCTCTTCATGTGACTTTTGAGCTCCTTCAACCATCCTCTTTAATTCTTGAACCTCTTGCTCTCGTTTGGTTCTCAATTCCTGGACAGCAGCTGTTGTATCCAAAGAATCTTCAAGCTCTCCTCTTAGGGCTTCAAGCTCCTAACAAATGATAAAATGATAACTAATTTAATATAGAAAATATTTAGTTATCTTTTAAACAAGAGCCTAAAATTCTTAATTTATATATTTTTTAATTAAGCGGGTTTATACCACTGTCTTGATATTTTATCTTGGGTCAATCTAGCTGACTCATTTATTTCATAAAAGTTGTAAAACTTCAAACAACTAAACTATTGCTGTAAAAGAAAAGGACAGAGTAATAGAAATTCATTTCTAAAAAAGTTAGATTAAAGCACTGACTTAGTAGCTCATTTAAATATGACAAGTTACCTCATTGAGATCTTTCTTTTGTTTCTCAGCCTTTGTTCTTGCTTCACGTTCAATGTCTAAATCTTCTTGTAATTCTTGCAGCTGATTAGAAAGTTCTCTGATTTGTTTTTGTAGAGTTGTCTTGGACCCTTGTTCTTCATCAGCTCTATCAAATAACAGAAATACCAGATGGTATCTTTACTAGTTTTATCAAACAATAAAAATAGTTGACATCACCACCAATTCCAAATAATACAAATACTAAGTGATATTTTAACAGCCCGAATAAACAATTGAAATAAAAGGTGGTTTCTGTTACTGATATAATTATTATGTTTATTTATGAGTTTCTCAGGGTTTCCACTCTAAAAAAAAATTAAATTCAAGACTATTTCAAGACTAGAAAAGTACAATTCAACACTGAAAAACCTCATGCGGGATTTATTTTTAACATAGAAATTAGGTATTTCTTAACAAATTTTGATAAAAGATCACTTCATGTAATATATAATATCAAATTTTAAATTAGTAATAGCAATACAACTAGCCATTAAGCCACAAATGACTTGACTCACATTAATATGGCAATACATACTAACAAAAAAAAAACAATTAAAAAATGTAAAGCATGTCATATAAACATCAACACCGATTAAATCTTTTACAACCCATGTTGATATACCATTTTGATACATACAAATTAATTCGCCAATAAAAAAAATTCCCAACTACCCATAACTTTTCCCAACTTTCAAAACCGAGAATTTTTTTCTTTTTCCCATCTGAGTGGGAATCCTGATTTCTACTGCAAGTTTTTGTGGGCAGCACACATACATTGAAGCATGCAATAGCCATTTATAACAGTGGGGACACATGCTTCAATGAATACAATAACTATTTCTAAAATAAATTTAAATTTTCCAACAACGAGGAGCTGCAGAGGTGTACGTAATTAAATATTTTTAAAGAAAAAACTACAAAGAAAAATTTAACAAACAAATGAAATCAATTAATTCTAAAAAGATTCGTAAATATATTTTAAAACACTGTTGAAAAACTTGACAGTAATAATGGGGTGACAGAGATGTTTCTTACTTTTGTAAAGCTCCTTGAACTTCCTCCTCTCTTTTAGCAAGCTGTGCTTGTAAGTCTTCAACTTGTTGTCTTTTCTCATTGAGTTGATCTCTTAAATCTGTCAATTCTGTCTCTAATCTACGGCGTATCTTCTCCAATTCTTGTCTAGCCTATCCATTCATGAGAAGAAAAAGAAATTATAGTTTACTTCTTATTTTATAAAATCTTAAATAGGGAATGAAAATTTGGAAATTGATTAACATCAAATTGGTTTTTAATAAAACTTTCTCTTTATGAAAAATATTTTGGAAATATTTATTAGTGGAAAAACCTACTTGTTGTTCTTTTCTCAACCTTTCTTCCAAGTCAGCAATAATTGCCTCATATTTATTTTTGAGTTTGATTAATTGTTTTGACTTTTCCTCCTCTTCAGCCAAATTAAGTTGTGCTTCAGCAAGGCGATCCTCTAAAAGCTTTTTTTCTTTAGTTAATTTTTGGTTGGTATCATCAATAAGAGCTGCCTCCTCCTCTAGTTTCTTCATCTTACTTTCAGCCGTCACTTTCTCTAACTGCAGTTTTTGACGTGTCTGTTCTTCTTCCTCAAGCCTAAAGAAAGCAATAAGGTGTTAAGGTATAATATTGTATTATTATACAAATTTTCTAAGAAAAATGGTTTTAACATCCAACTTTTACGGCAAATTTTGTATTGAACGAATATAAATGTGACTTAAAAGAAATATTTTTTCCTATTTAAATGGAAAAAAAACACAAATGGGTTTCTTTAAGTATAAAAAATAATACAGAAGGTTACATTGAATAATTAGTGTTCTTAGCTTAGTCCTAATTCACCCCTGAGTTTTATAATTTTAGATTTAGCACAAAAAAGTAAAGCTCGGGAACTGGGATAATTACTGTTCTTCCAAGTCTTTAATATTTTGTTGCATAGCCTTTTTCTCCTCAAGTATCACATTGTTGCGTTCTTCTTCTTCTTCAATCCTCATCTCCAACTCATGTAATATTTCTTCCAGCTCCTCTTTCCGTTTGGTCAGGTGGAGACGAGCCTTAATACAATTATAAAATGGTACTTTAATTTATTTGGTTTATCTAGAATATTTAAACATTGTAAAATGTCTATATCAAGCTCAATTATCTGCAAGAAACAAACATCAAATTCCATACTAGTTTAAAAATCAATCAGGTACTTACATCCTCAGCCTCCGCACACAGTTCTGTCTCAGCTTGAAGCTGTTCAGCTAAAATATTTTTTTCTTCTATAATCTGGGCATAGCGCCTCTCCATTTCCTCTGTTTCCTGTTTCTGTTTCTCATAACTGTCTTTAAGTTTTTTCAACTCTTCTTCTTTCTCATGGATCTTTTCTTCCTGGCCCGCTACAGACAACAAGGGCTTCACCTAAAAAAGAATATGTCTTAACTCTGGGGTCTTATTATATATAATCTATTTTGTATTAGGATAAACTTAATGATTGATTCCAAAGCTGTTTAAAATTGAAATTTAGAGTAAAAAGTATTTGAGGTAGCATCTTCACAATTAAGATGCTGCCAACCAATCAAAGTAAAGCCTAGGGATCTTGATTAAAAGTAAATTTTTTCTTCATAAAATTATGGATACATGGAAAGATTAAAACATAGGGATAAAAGTAAAAAAAAGAAATTAAAGATCTACATTACTTAAACTAAATCTAAACAATGCCAAGAAATATCTTTAAGTGCTAAATCTACTAACTTTGGTAAATAATCTCCACCATTGCCAGTTCCTCAGTTTGAGATAAGCTGCACAGTTTCTCTGGATTACACGGATAGCATTGATTTGTTGCAATCTCTTCTGATAATTTCTGGTCAAGTGAAATTTTAAAAATGAAGATAAATCCCATTGAAAATTATAAAAATTAAAGACTAGAAAATAGCTTACTTAACTCTATTCATTCCTTCTATGCATACTTTTAAGTACGCTGTATTTTTAGACCAGTTATTTTTTTATTTCTTTATATTTTTATTTGTTTCTATTAAATTTAAACTTATTATAGGATAAAAATAAATGAAAACCTCAAAAAATAAAAATTTGTTACGATTTTAATATTTTTTTGAATTTCGAAACGACCGGACGTGATCTGCTGAGTGACGCTAAGCTTAGCCATTTTGTGTAAGACGAAAACCGACGTGGCTGCTACAAATATTTTTTTTAATTGATATTATCGGTGAGTTTATTGACAAATCTCTGTTTAAATCTTTGGGAGAACGTTTGGACTACTAGAATCAAGTGATTTTGAATAGAATTTTGAAGAAATTCATACTTTGCAACCTATCGGAATTGTAACTATAAAAAGGTTAGTTCTCGAGTGTTTCATCGTTCAAAATTTTCGAGTCTTTTTTAAAATTTTAATAAAGTTATCAATGTAAGTTTTTGTTCTTAGTTATCCAGAAATAAATAAACACCATTTTAAAGTGCATTTAGAGAAATTACATAATTTTATATTATGTATTTATTTTACTATTCTAAAAATATCATAACTAGTTATTCTTAACAACGGTTGCTAAGTAATGTAAACAAAGGAAAGTTTTCTGACTTCCGTTAAATATTAGATACTAAAGAAAAAATGCTGCATGCCATTATAGTCCTAATGGCTTTACACAATATTGAATATTTTGAAAAGTGACAAATTGGGTAGTTTTTAAAAAAATTTATATTAATTATTCAATTATGCCAAAGCAATTCTAAAAAAATAATATGACATCATTGCATAGTCAACTCATTTCTTTTTGTTATATTCCCAGGGCAAACTCTTATGCTGTTCATGATGATGCCCCCCAGTCTCTCTTCCAAACTTTCTACCAGCCATAAAGAAAGCCAGACTACATATCTGGGAAGAAATTCAACTGGAGAATCAGTGAGTGTGAGGCAGTTTCTACATCCACAAGATTTCAATGAATTGTTTTTTACCTTGGATTTGGTTGAAACATTTGTCAACTATACCAATTAATATTCTTCAAACCTGGTACCTACTAAGCCATTTATCCACTGTCATCAATGGTTTATTTGATGTTTCAGCTGAGGAGTTCTACACATTTCTTGGACACCAAAAGTATTTGTGAATAATACATATATCCAGTGTTCAAAAATATTAGTCGACTTCAACTTTGTCAAAACACAAGGCTATCATGTGTTTTTAAAAATACTTTTCAAACTGGATACAAGTTGCTAAAATACTTTTTGGTCATAGGAATATGTGCAGGTGGAACAAATTCTTAAAAATGGAAATGTTTTCCAAATGAACTTGAGGGACATAAATATCTAAGAAAAGAAATCAAAGCGAGATGATATGAGATGGATAGAGGCTGTACAAATTTAAAATTTCAGTGGAGAGACAATAAACACAGCCTCTCTTGTTTCCAATTATATCTCATTGAATGGATTTTAATTTGTTAACAGAAGAACATAAGTTGATTGAGTTTTGGACCATTGCTTGTGAGACAACCAGATATAAAAGTAATAAAAGCATATAATAACTTTATGTGCAATTTTGATTACAGTGACCAGCTTAAACATAAATGCAACACCCTAAATGAATGGCCTAAGAAAAACACAAAGGTATTATAAAACACTTTTCTTCCACTTGATTGAAATTACTAGGATGAAAAGTTGTATTCTCTTCCATAGTGGAGTAAAGAAAATCCTATCATAAAGGAGTTGATTCGCCGCCCAACCGTTACCTCCAGATACCTTTCACAGAGCACTAGATGGATTTCAACATGTTGATATTATTCCAATTTCTTCAAATGCTAGTACTAAAACACATAAGACTGTGCAGATTACAAATATTAAATATAAATTGTGAACTGTGTGCTAAATCTTGAGGGAAAATATAATAGAAATTTCAGATGTGAAACTTACCTTACTTTATTTAAATAAGGCAAGAAAATTTCACGTGGATTATCAGTTATAATTGTGTGCATTCATATTTATGTTGGAGAAAAATTATTGCCAATTTTTATTGTGTAATATGAATTTTTAAAAGGAAACAAGTCTTCTTTGAAGGTAATGCATTTTTCAAAATTATTTCCCCTTTTTATATACTTAACAAAAAAATTGTAAAAAAATCATTTGCAGTTACAATTACTTAATTTTTTCAGGAAAGATACAAAAATGAATTTACTTTCCTTACAAAGTAAAATTATGAACTTTTTTTAAAGAACTGTATTTTTTTCTTTATTTGAATCTGATGAAAAAAAATTTTTTTTTTTTTTTTAAATATGGTCATGTAATTTATTTTTCAAATTCAAAATACTTAATCAAATGTTGACAAATCATTAATTTTCAAATACCTCATTCATTTTCCTACAAATTAATCTATTACATGATTACTTTAGACCTCAAGTTTTAATGTTATTGAGCTTTTTGTAGGGTCATTAAAAATTTGAAATGTAAAGAGTTAACAAGGTTTTATACACAGAAATATTTACACTCCATAACAATCATTATTTTGTGTTAAATAATTACCTTCTAGCCATCAGCCCTCTTGCAAGAGCCTGGAACTGGACAATGATATCTGTTAATTTGAGGTCCCTCTCCTCCTCTAGGTGAGCTAGCACGCCAGCACGGAAAAAGATTTTACTTTGCCCAATGCGATAAAGATTAGCATCCAGTTCTAGAACTGAGATCTGTTGATTATCAAAAGAATATTACTTTTCATACCTTATAATTATGAAAGGGTAGAAAAGATGCTAAGTTGAGTTATATAAATTGAACATGTTTTAAAAGTAATATATATGTGTTTGAGTTTTTACCATCTTTTCGACAGCTTTTTTGCCATCCATAAAGCCTCTAGGAATAGCAGCGGGCGTCAGTATCTCATAGCGCTGACGAAACTCTTGGAACAGAATCCTGTTGGGGAAGCCTTGTCTGCAAATCCTGATTCCTTCAAGAACACCATTGCATCTCAGCTGATCCAAAACCAGAGCGGATTCAATTTTACCTGCCTGGAATCAAGAACTCACATAAGTATACAGCTATTTCTTCCCATTTTTATTTTTTTTGAGGGAAAAAACATCTAAAATTTTTAAAATATAGATTGTACCATGCTGATTTAGATACAAGAATAAAAAAAATTATCCATTAAACAATGGTATTGACCTTCTTTTCATGATTGGGTATGATGCAGCGCACAAAGTTGGGGTTTGTGTTTCTCAGAGTAGCCATTAGCTTGGCTAACTGTTCCTTGTACAGTTGGCTAACAGTTCGGAACATGCCCTTCCTAGCTCGAGATCCAAACATTGTGTCCACAGCTTGGGCTGCTCCCATACCAACAATTTCAGCTTAAAATAAACAATTTTATTATTGTTCTATAGAAAAAAAATTGATAATTTTATTTTTATGCATTTTATTTTATTTTATGGCAAATAGCTTATTAGAAATGTTAAATTTTAGAGTTAAACAAAATCTTATCTGAAGACTATTAGAGACTGATATACTAATGATCCAGTGTATTGTTTATACTTGATTGCTAAAGTAAGAAATAGTTACCATCTTTCCACATATTAACAAAGAAAGGGTCTGAGGATTGTGATAGAATGGACACCACATTCTCATTGAGGGGGTCCATGTTCTTCATCAACCATTGGTCCGCTGAATAATCAACCTGTGAGGGAAAAAAGGGTAGGATTTTTTTGTGGGTATAATTTTACACAAAAAATTTCTTTGCACACAATCAATATTTTAGTTATAATGTGAGTTACAAGTGGAGAACATACCTCTCCAGAGTCTGGCACACCTATGACAGGTAACCAAGTGAAGCATAGAGCAGCCATTCCCATGTTGCTCATGTGCTCCCTTCCCCTTTTCCCAAAAGATGTCAATGGCAGAGACATTGAAGGACCCATAATGAATCCCAATAACCCTGAACCTGTCCAGCAAGTTCACTCTTACATATTTTTCCTACATTTTACATTTTGTAATAATGGTGTCTAGGAAACTATTAAACTAGTGTTCTTCCATGTCATCCCTCCCCAACCCATTTCTAACCATTAGCTGATGTCACATCCTGTTAGAAACTTACAGTACAGTACAGTTCAGTGCAAAATTGGGGAAAAATAAATTTTTCACACCATAATTCCAATACATGTTTTAGAGGGCCTATGCAAACAAAACAAATGAATACCTCCAGGGAAGAAACAGCTATGTGACATTTTAATTAATTTTTAGTTTTGTTATTTCCTCTATCAGATAGAGGGTCAAATTTAGAATGTTCTGAATAAGTTTTATGAAAAATTAACCTCTCTAACTCTATAAAAAATTCAAATGTATCTGGTAAATTCATGATAAATCTGTCAATTTTTTTACTTTAAAACTTGAATATTTAAAAGCTACAAAAATCTCATATAGCCCTATCTTCCCTTGAGTCTTCAAAAGTGAACATGATTTTTTTTTAAGTGAACATATTAAAGAAGAATCGAATTTATACTTTAAAAATAATTTCTATCAATTTTAAAATTAGCTTTAAACATTAAAACAATTATTTTTTAGAATCGAATCCAGCTACTAAATTATAAAAATAAAAATAAACTA
This sequence comes from Radix auricularia, assembly GCA_002072015.1. NCBI lineage: Eukaryota > Metazoa > Mollusca > Gastropoda > Lymnaeidae > Radix > Radix auricularia. The sequence continues at coordinate 258,137 of MUZC01004590.1, read as the reverse complement.
GATTTTTTAATTGCAATGAATAAATCAATATTTTTGTATTTTTAAGGCTTTAAAATGTTATTTAGAAAAATGAACTGGTTTTAAATTAATGTAAATTGATTTCAATTTTGTCATAGACTTACTTTGTCAGCATAGTGAATGAGACTGAAGTCTGCATCTGCTCTGAAATCTGGTTTCTGGAATTTGGGATGACTGGTATGCTGAGCGAGAAGCTTTTCCACAAAAGTCTTGTCAGTGGCCTTAGGAAATACACACTCTTCATCCAAAAGAGCAAGGATTCCCATAGGCTGTTGGCCAAAAGATAAACAGAAAATGGGTCAGATGCTTTATATCAATATATATAATTTGCAATGTATGTTTTGTCTGTCTGTCCGTGACGCTACCATTTTTAGAAAGCAGCGCACCAAAAATACTCAATGAATATATATAATTTGCAATTTATGTCCCGCTGGCGCTACTAATTTTAGAAACTAGCGCACCAAAAATGATTCTTTTCCAAAATCCCTATAAAATTGTTACAGGAAATAAATGAATAAAACAAAAATTAATAAAACAAATGAAAATTTTATATTACTCTTAGCAGACCTGTCGTACGTTGCTTTGATCTCAGTAGCAATGAATACATTTTAAGAAACCAATGAATGTTGTGTTTTCAAAATATTATGTCAGAAACCAACGCGGCAATGTGAAAAAAAGTCCAAGTTTCATAGCAAACGGATACATAAATTTATAATTTAAAAGTTTAGATAAGAACAAACGATATTAAGGGGACCGGCTCCAACATAAGTGCTAATTTAATTTTTTATTGCCATTGTACTCATGCCATATTGCTCAATATCGTGTAAAATTGATTGGGGATTTAAATTGTAAACGTGCAGAACAAAAAAGTCATTTTGGGCCCCCTGCCCCGAGGGAATGAACATTAGGAGTTCATTGCCCGATTATAATGAGATATAGACTCTTGAGTTTTTATATACTTAGATGGGGATGAATAGCGAGGTCAATAGAGCGCTCTCCCCACAAGCTGAGAGGCGCGCGATCTAGCCCACGTAAAAGCCTAAATAAAAATGTTGATGGAATTGCTATTGCTAAAAAAGTCCTCCGCTGACCTGGAGGGGAGATGGGCACCGCCAAGGTCTACCAAGCCCCAAGAAACTTGTATGGTATCATAGAACCCCCAACAACCATGAGGTTATGAGACTAATAAAAAAATTTTTTAAAGAGATGGGCAAGATCCATTAATTTTCTCAGTAACGTGCGCCAAAACTAATTTTCATGCCGCTAATAGAAGTTAAAAAGTTATTTAGTGGCCCTTGGGTCAATTCAGTTCAAGATGTTAATTTAAAAAACCTGCTCATTTTAATTTAATTTCAACATGATATATTCCCTCAAGACCGCTAAAAATTGAATGAGAAAAATATCTTTAAAATATATGAAAAAAAGAAAAATTAAGAAAATTTCAAGTTCAATGCCCTATAACCTTTTAATATGGGCTATCAATTTTTGTATACAAATTGTGGTTAAGATCCCTTCATATTTTCAGTAGCTAAAGTATACAATTATTTTTATATAGCATATTAGCAAAAAATGTTTATTTTTGGTCCTAGTGCCCATTCACTGTAAAATGTAAAGTTGAAAACACCTTTTCATTTTTAATCTGCACAATATAGGATATATTTGTCATTTTTTGTCGAGATCATTAATAATCGAAAGGGAAATAAAAACTTATACGTTTAAGAAAAAAGGGCATTTAGTGCCCCCCGGCCGTGAAGGGATGATCATTAAGAGTTCAGTGCCCTATGGTATTTTAATATTGGCTGTAAAATTTTTATATACTATCTTTGATTTAGATCCATCAATTTACACTATACTTTTTTATAAAATAATAGTACTAAACTACAGGTAAAGAAGAATCAATGCGCTAGAGATGAGATGTTTTCAAAGATACTAAACATCTCCTGCATAGCACACATCACAAACAAAGGGGTCGGCAATAAAATAAGTGCTGTTATCTGCCTTTACGAGGACCTTCTTACCTCAATTAACTCTTAGTCTGCCATAAGGTTTTCGGAAAACTTTCGTCTCTGTGCCGTAAGAATTTCCCAAATTGCGATCAACCGGTTATGAAATTTAAAAAATTGCGTAAAATCCATTTATATTATTAATGTCATACTGACTTCATCTTTTAGGATAAGAATGGTTATTTTATGTATACGAAAAACCGTTTTGAGTTCTGCAAAATAAAGGTAAAAACTTCAAAAAAAAACTCCGCAAATCGAGCTATAACACTAGCGAGAGAAAAAGCCGCCTTTGTCAGAAGTCGAAAACATCGTTTTTCTTTTGGCAAGCGTTATTCGCACGGTTTTGACGTCATAACCGTGCTGATAATTTTGAACATTATTCCCACGGTTCGACCGTGCCGATAATTATTCGCACGGTTTTGAAATACTGATCTACACTTACTTAACTTACTAACTACAAAGTTTAATAAGTCATAATGTAAAGTATTAGTATAGTTGATATTTAAGTTTTAGGACACTGACCACTGTTAATTGATTTAATTGTTTAATTGAGTCAAATAAATATTATTAGACCTAAATCCTAATAGCCTGCGCAAATAAAACAAATATAAATTATGACAAGTGACAATATTTAGTTACTGAACTTACTGACACTGAATTGACACTGACAGACAGTGTCACTGTGACTGTGACTCAATGAGTCAATGGCCAATGGGTACAAATTATGAAGATGACAATTATGAGATAACTAATTTTGCTGTCACTGATATTGATAGTAATAGTATTTGAGCCAGAGTCTGAGCGGACCTGCATACCGCCGTTTGCTAATTAATTATTAATGACTTATAATTAATCATTGATTAATTAAAGTGAAAGACTTTATGATGGTAAAGCATCCGTACTGTAAGTATAAGTAAGACTGAACTGAGTATGAGTATAAGCATAACAGTAACTTCAGTTCAGTAACACTGTAGTAACACACTCATGGGATATTAAAAAAATTGTCCCAGGAAAAAAAGCCTACTTGAGAGTTCGCAACTATCGTCACTGTGGTTGAAAAACGAAACCAACAAAAAAAACAACAACAGAAAAGAAAAAAAAAAGACTGTATCAGGATTCGATCCACTAACCCACAATGTCACTCACTTACTCTTTAGCTGACTAACCATTAGTTTAGAGAAACTTAGATTATTTAAAGTTAAATCCAATTATCATTGATTAGACATCAATCAATTTTTATGGCAGCGCTACTTCAAAATTTCAGTAATCATTAAATTGTAACTAGTATTAGTACTATAAACATATAAATATTAGTACTATTAACACTATAACTGCACAATTTAGCCTAAATCGAGTTAACTCTTAATGTGCCATAAGGTTTTTGGAAAACTTCCGCCTCAGTACCATAAGAATTTCCCGAATTGCGATCAACCGGTTATAAAATTTAAAAAATTGCGTTAAATCCATTTTTATTATTATAGTCATACTGACGTCATCTTTTAGAATAAGAATGGTTATTTTATGTATCCGAGAGACCGTTTTGAGTTTAAAACTATATTTACCTGTAGTTTAGTACTATTATTTTAGTAATAAAATATAGCGAAATCGCATCTTCGAAAAAAAACCCGTAAAATTTTCCATAAAACATCGCGAATCGAGCGATAACACTAGCGAGGTAAACAGTCGCCATTGCCGGAAGTCGAAAACATCGTTCATCCCGCACTGAATAGTTTTTATTTTCTGTAATTTCGTTTCTAAAGAGAGTTCTATCGAGTCGCGCATTACCGCTCTTTGGTACTAAACGGTAAACCGCGCTTTGGTACATTAAGAGTTAAATCGGCTATTATTTTGTTATCAGCCGCTGGAAGTACATATGCACGACGACCCGACCCGACCCGTGCGAATAATTTTATAAATTATATGCACGGGGAAAAGCGTGCGAATAATCACTTAGTTTTCTTTTCTGCAATTTCGTTTATAAAGATAGTTCTATTGAGTCGCGCATTATCGCGCTTTGGTAAAAAACGGTAAATCACGGGTTATTGCGCTATGGCACGTTAAGAGGATTAAATTACTATGGTATAGATACATGGCAAGATCTGGAGGTATTGCAAAGACCATAATGAAAGGCACAGTCCAGGGAGGAAGAAAAAGTGTCAGACAAAGGAAGAGATGGAAGAACAATATCAAAGAGTGGACCAGGCTGTCATTCAGTGACTCCCAAAAGGCAGATCTGGACCGGGATAAATGGCACGAGACATTGTGCAGGTCACAATGGTGACCTAACGATGGGTTAAGGAACAGTTCAAGCTGACAGGTAAAAAAAGTTTTAACTCCAGACGGTCTTTTGGATATGTAAAATAACCATTCTCATCTTAAAAGATGAAGTCATTATGACAATAATAATATAAATACATTTTTAACAATTTTTAAAATTTCATAACCAGTTGATCGCAATTCAGTAAATTCTGACGGGACTGGGGCGGAAGTTTTCCAAAAACATTATGGCACATTAAGAGTTAATAAAAATATCCATTTCAGAGAATTCCCAAACAGAGAAAAATGTAATTTTCTTTTAACTGACAGAGACAGACAAAACCAACCTTCTCTAACAGGTCTATTGTAGGTTGCAAGTCAAGTCCAAAGTCAATGAACTTCCATTCAATGCCTTCCCTCTGATACTCCTCTTGTTCAAGGATGAACATGGTGTGATTGAACAGTTGCTGAAGTTTCTCATTGGTGTAGTTGATGCAAAGCTGTTCAAATGAGTTCATCTGAAACAACACAAAATCAGCATATATGGCATACTTTTCTAAAATTTCCAGATACTAAATATTTCATTATTCATAACCTCTTAAAATTTTAATTCAACACTTAGATTTAATACCTCAGAACTCAGCTTGTTATACGAGTGTATTTTTAAAATAACAAATATTGATTTGGAGGGGAAAAAACTTAAAGTAGTAACACTGTTTAGTAAAAGCTGCAGCTTTGTCAAAATTAATATCAGATTTGACTTGGCAATGGACAAATGTTTTGGTAGATTATTTGCTGATTTGTCATGTACACACTATTTCTGAATAACTTCAAGAACAAATAACAAAACATTACATAATTCAAACTTTGCTAATTGTTTTATTATTTAGCTCTTTCCTGTCCTAAATTTTTTCTTTTAGTTTTAGATGAGAATTCATTTTTAAATATGTATTCATTTTTAACAATTTCAGTCCTAATAGTCCCAATGCATCCAATATTTGTTATTGTTGCAATCTATTAGATGATGTCTACTTAACATTTGGTTGTTGTTTCTATCTCTAACATGATGACTCAAATGTTTAAACTTGTATGTTTAGGTTTTACAAAATCTATTCTATAGAATTAGCCTTACAAGGTTTGATTTCATAAACTGTTTTATCTGGCTGTGATAGGGGGGAAAGAAATTTTGTCCCTTATAAAAATGTGGTCCCTTTGCTTTAAAAGTACACAATTGATTTTGTTTAAATTTCAATTTTTGATGAATTTTAACATTTAGGTAAGGAGTGGCCAACCCAAAGGTCTTCACATGTTAGATAACAGTTCAGAGGGTTTGTAGTAATAGTGCTCTTTATAAAATGTAAAATAAAATTGCTCATTTTTCTTTTACAACGAATTTTTAAAAATGTGTCTAATGAAGAGAAAATAAATTTTATGATAAGTAGGATGACAGAAGGAGAACAATATTAAAAATGTGATTTGCATCATGGCAGGCAATTGGTTGGCTAGTCCTAGCCAAGAATATGTTTTGCCCCTTCAAATTTATCTATTTATTTCTTAAGGTGTGTGTGTGGTCACATTGATGAGGTAAATATTTCCATACTATATGTCAAAATCTGTATCAACATGAATATTATTTTAAACCATTTATTCTCAAATAGATCACACAGTTTAATTTGGATAAATCTTTAAGTGTTTTACGATAAGTTAAATCAACAACAATAACCAGAATTTTTAAAAAACATGCAACAACAGATTCAATATAACTTTTGAAAGCACATTCTCACATGGAGCTTTCAAGACCAGATTGGTAAATAAACAACTTTCAAGACCAGCTTGGTAAGTAATAGAAAACTTGAGGCTAAGCAAATTTCACTTTTCAAGGAAAAATACAATGGAATCATTTCAAATCTAATATCTTAATGGCATCTAAAACAAACCAAACAATACAAAATTTCTCAATTACATTTCCTCACCGCCTTCCATCTTTTGGAACCATCCCTAGGCTAAAGATTATAAGATAACAAGATCATTGTTTTCATGTGGAATGAAAAATTTGTGACCAAAGGGAAGATGGTGAGAAATGGTGGACTTCACATACACCTTGTGCAATATAAAGTAAAATTTTAAGACATATAATGGTGTTTCGATGAGACAAAAATAAGTCAAAGACTTTTTTGTCAGATAATGGAAGGAACTTATGAACTAATTAATTTAACAATAGATGTGTTTGTTTGTTTTTTTTAAAATCATTACACACTGATTTAATATAATTTTTGTTTTGTTTTTTTAAAATTAAAATCAGCAAATCTTTTTTTTACTAGCACTGCATATTACTGAAGATTACAACACATCATGACAATGATATGGTTTAAGATGGTTTCATGCTTATTTTTAGTACCATCAAACCAATCACAAATGTAATTAAAGATTGATGTCACCAACAACTAGACTAGAAATAGGATGACTTAACTGGGGTCAGTAGTGGCGCCACAACATTGTGCATTAAGCATGCTCACTACAAAGTGATAACACATTGTATTATCAGATGAGTTAAAAGGACATGGCATTCCAACTCCAAAAAAACATGGTTGACATCAAAGTTACCTTATCCTTTGTCTGGGGTGGGAAAGGACGTTTAAAAAACTAGTAATTAGCTTTAAATTATCAAAAAAAACGTAAATGGCTTGAGTTCATTGAATATATTAAAATGGGAAATTTTTGTAAAAGCTGTTCAAAAATCATAATTTTCACAAGAAATGAGACTAAGAAATAGTTAAACAAAGGCATATACATTTCTGTACAAAATACATACCTTAAAGATCTCAAAGCCGGCAATATCAAGAATTCCGATGAAACTGGCTCCTTGTCTTTTCGTGCGGTCCAGAGATTTGTTGATGCGTGTCACAATCCATTTGAACAAACGTTCATACAGAGCTTTGGAAATAGCCTCTACAGCAAACTCAACCTGCATACGTAAACCATATCATAAAATAACAAACCTTAATTATCAAATATTGGAAGCAATTCAAGCTTTGATAAAAAAGAACAACAGAGTGATAAGCCAACAATTCTATAATTCTGTATTCTCAATTACTACTGTATAAATAAGTTAAATTTTCTCAAAAAAATGTATGTACAGTAACCCCTCGCTACTTCTTGGTTCAATTATCACGGATTCGCTACTTCACATGATTTTCATTATATTAATGTCGCAGATTTCCACCCTAGATCATTCAAGTTGATGTCTTCTTCCAAGCTAAGCCCAAAAAATAATGTTTTATTTTAATAATTATTTGCCCCTCTATTTTGTAACTTTTGTTTCATAAAAATACTTTCTCCTAATTTTTTTTTCATATGTATATACGCATTGTAAAGGTTCCCACTCTCTCTCAACTTGCTTAAATTATTTTATTATTTAATTTTACTAATTATTTATTTGTTTAACTTGTAATTTCTTTTTAGATTCTTATTTTTAAACATATGTATGTTTGTATTGCACATGTATTGCCACAGTAACTAACTTGTTGCATGTATGTTCCTGATTAATTCTCTAGTTTTACAGATGTATTTATGTTCAGTACTGAACTGTAATAGTGTACTGTACAACCTAACAAGTGTTACAATCTTTCCATCACTATTAATATAATAAAAGGTGGGTTATAAACATTACAGGGATGGTTTTAAAAAGCCTTTTAACAATAAAATCAGGTAAAAAATAATGGTTTTGTCCTAGTTCTCTGATTTTAAAAAATCAGGTTGATCCCTGTATCTATCTACTGCGATATTTGAAGGAATACTGTATATTTAATATGTTATAAGCTTAGCATGGGAGAGTGTTCATGCTTTTAAAAGTTTTCTGTTGGGTATTAATTGAGATGTTGAATTTTTTAATATTTTTTTTAAAAAATAGATATAAGAGTTTTTAAAAAGAAAAGGGATAATAAAAAAATTTTAATAGAGATTTCACATTAAGAATTTAGTTAAAAATTATAAATTCAGTGTACAATTATATTTACTAACCTGTGCTTTAGTCTGAGCTTTAGTTACAAAATCTCTGCCGACCTTGATCTTGGGCTTAAGGAATGCTTGCGTGAGTGCTGTCACAGGGACACCTAGCAAGTGACATGCCTTCTGGGCAACTGAAAGAACATAGGCATACATATAAAATAAAATAAAATATACTCAATTTTATCATTATTAGTGTTTGTTTTTTAAAATCTTAGCATAAAAATTTTGGAAAATCTTTTCTGAGTCATCAGTTATTTTTTGGCCAAATCATGACTCCTTTTAAGAGTTAAAATAAGCAGCAATGAGAAAATATTTCAATTTTAACCTGTGTTGTCTGGCAATGTTGCTTGATCAGAATTCCTGTCTTGCTTGAACTGCATATTGCCCAAAAGAAGAACAGCGGAAACAGTGCGGAAAACAGCTGTAGACAAAGAAAATTCAGACTGAACTACTGACAAGGTCCAACAAGTAACATTCTTAAAGCTATTTCAACTGAAAAATTACATGCAGGAGATGGAATTACTGACTTACCACTCTGGTTGTCTGGAGAGATGCCCATGATACCCATTGAATCAATTAAGTTCTTAAACTCTGCAGCATCATCCACTCCTGGTACAAGGATTTTTCCAAAGGTCATGTAAGAGTACTTGCCCCAATCTTCTAGCAAAAATTCCTCTGAAAAAAAAAAATTACCTATGCTCAAACTATTCACATAATATTATGTAATACCATCCACATAATACAGGGAAATATCATTAGTTCTTTGAGCGACACATTAAATATCACTCGTAATTACAATAAAAATAATTTCTGGTGACCATAGCCCGATAAAGAAAAAGTTTATTATACTTTAGAGGCCATGAAAATATATTCATGTGCAGTAACATAGTAGACATAATCACTGAGTTAAGTTTTTTTTTTTTTTGGTTTTACACTGAACCTAAAAATATAATGGGAAATTAAGTCACAAAAAGCTAATCAATTTTGATTCAGAATAATATTTATGAAATAATTATTTAAATTTTTTATGTTTTTTCCTCTTTTGATGAAGTTTTTCTGAATATCCAATTCTTTGTGTTTTTAAAATAATTGCTAAATTAGTTTTTCAGCATAATTAGTGAATCATCCAAACAGCTAAGGGCTCAGAATTTCAATACAAATCTATAATATTATAAAAAATAAAATCAGGTTAATCACATCCAAAACATTGTCAAATATTTTCCAAAACACAAGATACTCACGTCTTTGTTGAGGACTTGCTCCATGTAAAAATTGGTAGAAAATGTGGAAAGATCTTTCACTTTCAGCTTGACGGACAGATCTGGACTTCTCAAGCAGATCTTAGTCAAGTTAAGGTTGCCAATTCATTCAAAAATTTTTTTAAAGCTTTTTTCAAAATTTTAAAATTCACTTTGCAGGTAGTAAATGGTTACCTAGGGTACTCTTAAATGACCTTTTCAAGCCATTATTTTATTCTGGCACTTTTCTCAAAGGTCCTAAAACTGCTTCAATATTTATCTCACAAGACTAACACATGTGAACAGCTACACTTCATTAAATTTAAATTTTTGACTTCATGTATCATCACACCACTTTATACATGGGAACAAAATCCACTCCCAAAACACCCTAACCAGAGCTTTTGGACAACGCAATGATGACATTTCTGCCCCAATACAGGAAATACTCACCAAAATATATATAGTTTATATCAAGGCTCAGAAAACCATGGCTTGCGAGCCAAACGTGGCTATATTGATAGCTGCATCTGGCTCACAGACATTTATTGGATTATAACATAATATTTCTTCAAAATCCTTGTCATAAGTCCATTACCTAATTTATTATTTTCTCTATTTTTGAATGGCTTACATAATGTAAAACATTCTTGACAGTTAAGACACAGAAAAACTTTTGGATGTCACATGTTGGTTGACCAATCACTATCAATCAGAATAATAATGGAAAGTTGCATACCAAATAGAATTCATAATATCATATGCATGGGGAAATAATCAAGGTTACGGGTTAGAGACCTTAAAAGAGAAATTGCTATTGAAGGGAGAGTGATTTGGAATTAGGTATTAAAGGGATCGGCAGCAATTGCTGTGGAAAAGTGGGAAAAATACCTTGCTTACATGAGGCTTTCAAAAATAGCGACATAATGTGCATGTGCAAATGAGCCTACATAACAGATTGTCGTTGGATCAGAAAGTAAACTTACCTTTTAATCGCATTGTCAGTTAACTAATTTTAGAAATCTTTTTGCCAAAATGGCTAAAAGAAAGAAATACAATGAGTATCGTACTTTTCAGCAGGAAAATGGATAGAGTGGTTTCTCTTGTGCAGTGATAAAATTGCATAAAGCGACACTCGAGACACGCCTTTCTGCTCTACATATGCATTAAAATATCCTGCGGGAGACAGCAGGAAGAAGGCATGTCGAGAACTGTTATCAAGAGTGCAAGCCAGTCTACAGCTAATCTGTGCTTTGACCTCACAAGGTATCTAGATTTTATCTAAATATTTTTTTCGTTTTGGATCTTTATAACCGGTAAAAAATCTTATGGTAGGAAAATCTTAACTTTTAGAGGTTTGTCGGAAGGTCAGAATGAGGGGTAATAATTATTAATAATTCAGACGAAATCGGAAGAGTTGACTGGTCTCAATCATCAGCTGCATACACTGATAAAGTTACTAACCTTTCACCATGTACTTCTGATGAGCTAGCTTCATTCAACTTAAGTTATCACGCTGACCTCTATCAACAAGGCTTAACGATTAAGTTTTAAAACTTTAAGAATTAATACAAAAAAATAATAATTTACACTCACACTTTTAAAATCTGTTTATGTATATATTTTAAAAAACACATAAAAAACACCACAAAGGATACATGTTTCAATGTTTGCTCCTGATATGTAGCCGGATGAATCAAAATTGATACGGATGAATTTACCCTATTAGAAAAAAAATTAATCATTAGATTAAATGATACATTGCAGATGTTTAAAAAAACTACACTTAACTTGGACTATCACTTAAAATACATTTCTACCATTTCCTAAATTAAACGCATGAGTTAGGTTAGTAATTTTTTTATGTTTCAACATTCTAAATATTTTAATCATCAATGAGGTAATTTCTTAATCTTATAACAATTTACTTATATAATGTATTCATTTAATTTGGTGGCTGGATAGCAAAGTCAATAGTGCCCTCGTCTCACAAGCTGAGGGGCGTGCAATCAAACTTACAATATAAATGATGAATAAATAAGGCTAAGAAAGTCCTTCGCTGACCTGGAAGGAGTCAAGGCACCTACCAAGGACTACCAAGCTCCTAGTAAGTTCTAATGGAAACATTAGGACTCCCTACAACCACCGGTTATGGGACTTTGAAAAAAAAAAAAAATTACTGTGTGGAAGACTTACAAATCTGGAAGAGTTGTCATTCTTGATGGTCTTGGCATTACCAAAGGCCTCCAAGATAGGATTGGCCTGTAGTAGCTGGTTCTCTAACTCACCCTGCACCAAAATGTTAATGTTTATTAATAAAATCAGTGATTAATGACTGATGTGAATTTAACAGAATCTAATGAATATGAAATTAAAACACTAAAATGCTTTAGGATAACAATTGCAATCAAAATGCATTCTTCTGAGTCATAATCACTCAAAGGTAAAGTCAGTCTTACAGAAATAGAAATGAGATAATTTGCCAAGCAAACGATGCAAACAATGATACATTTACAGGCATTACATCTACAAAATTATGCATTTAAGGTAAAAACAATTTGTATTTACTCATTGTGTGCACTTAAATAATGCAGCACACCAGCCTACGTCTGGGCTCACTACGCTTTACAACATTTCCAAAAACTTTACAAAAGACATTGCAGTCTTAATCTTCTTAAGCATACACAACATGAAGTACACATGACATGGACATATATCTGTCATAGAATATGCTGTATAGCAATTTAATTCCAAATATGCACTGAGACAATTCAAATATTACTTTAACCTAAAAAAATTATTTACTTTACTTAACGCATTTTTTAAACTAAAACTGAATTGCAACAAAAATTTGAAAAGTAAAATATCAAATTTTTTTTAATAAGCTGATAACAACATCAAACAATTAGTACAACATCTACACAGATACAACATTCAGACATGAGGTAAATTGTAAAAAAAAAAATTTTTCAATTGCTAAAATAATTATTAAAAATTTAAATATTGTAAACTAAAATGCACTTAGTTTTTGACAAAAATGCAAAACTGAATGAGGATATCAAGGTAGCACTGATAAGAGGACAGGTTTGATGAAATTGTAAATGTGATATAATGACAGGTGACTGTACTTACAAGATTGAAATCCTTGTTCTAGGAAGATGGGTAGGATCCACACACAAAACAAGGGAGAGAAGAAAGAACAATTTCAGTGGCATACATGCTTCTACAATTCAATGATTTATTTTAGAGAAAGATATAGCGGATTTGTGGCCTATTGTTTGACTAGAGCTATTTAATAGCTATAATCGAGCTTAATTGTTTGCCTAGCAATTCCAGTTAATGATAAACACAATTTTGTTAATTTCACGTATAGCACAACTAATCAATTTTTTTACACATATATACAAGCACTATGAGTAACTTTATATTCACCATATAAAGCCAAAGAAGCATAGTAAACTAAGCAAGCCAAATATATAAATTAGTAACTGTATACCAAAAAATCCCCCTATTATATATGTATTCAAACCACAAATGTTTAATTGGTATTGAAAAAACAGAATTTTGAAATAAATTTTTTAGACAAAAATGAAAAGTAAATAAAATAAAAATATTGCTCTACTACAAACAGATAAGGTTGCACAACATGCCAACACACTTGTATAAAAATATGACATGAAGATGTTAGGATTAACAAGATTAACTATCAAAGAGCTGTCCATCTCCATTATATAAATGGTATAAAGTTTACGTATTCCTGGTAGAAATTTTAACTTAAAACCTCTTCATGAAATTTTATTTACATTACATGAAGAGTTAAAGGACTGTATTCCTAAAAAGGAGATTAATAAAGGAAAACTAAAATGATGTTATAGTTACTTGAAGTTGAACAGCACTTATTTTTCTCACATGAACTTAAGCAACAGCACATAGACAAATCAATATGGTCAAGACTGGAATGGGGAAAGACATAAAGAAACCAACCAAACCCAGCTCTATCATAATATATTTACATGACATTCTCAACATATATATTCAAGGGAAAGATTCTACTTTGTAAATTGTAATCTTAGAGACATCTTCAAAAGCCAACTATTTAAATTGGATATTTGTTATCTAATCTATAATGTTGACCTTAGGAGATCAAACAAAGTAGATAAGCCCATAATTATAAAACCATATATAAAACTCCTATATAATGTGCCCGTTTAAAATTAATCTTTAATAAAGTATTCAAAGTATTCTGTTTTCCGCCACTCAGTCAAAACAACAGAAGTGACCTAGAAACAAATCCCTCTATTTTCAGCATTTATGGTGGACATGACCAATTTCATAGAATATCTAGTAATTATTTTAGTGTGGAAAATCCGGCCATTTTTCATGTTGTTTTTTTTAGGGTTTTAATTTCTTTAAGTTGTACACTGAAAATCCTCAAAGTTTGGTGAACAGTTTCAGCTCAAAATATGAAGAAATACTTTAAAATATTATTATTATCAACACATTTTTAGTGAAGCAAAGAAACACAAATAATTTACAAAATTTTTACATGAGAAAAACAATCTGAACTAAATATTTTAACAATATTTGTCTATTCTTCCACCATTGAAGTGGAAATGAGGGCAGAAGTAATAAATGTTCCTTAAAAGAAGGGTAGTGAGATGAAATGTCATGGCTGTCTGGAAATCTCCTACATTTTGAAATGACTCTAGAAATCTCACAACCCTTTATGGGGTTCTTCTATCTGAGAATTCACTTATATTTTAATTTGAATGAATTTTTTTTTTTTTAATTTAAGCAAATTTAATATTTTTTATAAAATTTTGTCAAAGTCAATAGTATGATTGAAATTAGTGGCCAGTTTTTATTCCCAAGACAGAATCAAGGACACAGCATATAAGTTTTAAAATAAAACACTGTAAAATAATTTTGGACAAAGAGGAAGGGGGTACAAAAATTAATATTTTAAAAATATTTGACCTGAGTGTACAAGAGTGGTGAACAATTTAAGGGGGACAAAGGTGCTAAGGCTGTGTAATAGGGGTCAAAGGTGGTTGGGTACCTGTTTCAAACTGGCATCAACAACAAGTTTCCCTCCTTCCTGACAGGCGAGTTTCATGAAAGAAATGTAGAATGGCCATTATATTATTGAATATATGTATTATTAACCTTGGAATACCTTAAAATGTATTACATGATCTACAAAGCACTAAATGAACACTAAAAGCATTGGTTAAAACTATTTTAAAAGCCAGAATATTCTTCTTTTTTTTTTAAAAGTTAGATGTAAGTTTGAAGTAGGAAGAAAAAAACAGGAATGTAGTTAAAATGAAGTGAATAATGTAAGTAAATCTGTATTCAGGTTTTTTTTCATAAAACATAATAAAGACTAAATTTTACAAAAAGTAAATGTGTTGCCCAAATTATGATTATTAAATAAGAGTCATGGTCATGTGACCCAATATTTTCTATAAAAAATAATATCTTGATTTATAGAAAACATGCATTCATGTTCAAAGCATGCCATGGATGATTAAGAGATAGTTTATGACCATCCAACAACATTTTTTCTATTAGTATCATGTATAACAGCAGAGCATTAAATTTATCTGTTTAAAAGAACATTAATATGCTGCATAACGATCAATAGAACAACATTGTAAATTAGAATCAGATTGTTCAAAACCAACAACAGCTGGCATGCCTATTTTTTTAAAATTGAAAATCAAAATAAATAAGTCGTATATTTGTAAATAATTTTGATAATTTAGCCATTTCAAGTCACATACTTAGTAGAGAAAACCTTTATTTTAAAGCATAAATACTAAATACTAATATTATTATATAAAACAACAAATTTCCTAGCTTCGACTGCAGAAGAAAATGCAGAGTTTAGATGATGTTAAAAAATGTACAGCTTGCTTGGTTTCGAATGGCAACATTAGAACTGTTGATTCAATTTTAAGCTAAAATATGATCAAGATAGGGTTGTTACCAAATGTACCACTACTTAACATATAAAGGAACCAATGTTTGATAAGCTAGAGCAGGGGTCTCCAAACTAAGGCCTGTGGACCAGATACAACCTGCAAGGCCTTCTCATCCTGGCCCTGGTGACATTTTAATTAGGGCAGGTAACGATTAATTTAAATTGAATTGTTAACTTTTAAATAATTAATGATAAAGTTTATGAATTATTTGTTAATTTCGATTAAAGCCAAATGTGTCATGGGAAGTAATAATTGAGAAATTAATCGTAAGAAGATACTAATTTTATATATAGTTTACCACAAAACTGTGTGCAGTTGGCCGCAAAAGCTGTTTGACATTCAATGCTGCCCTCCGAAAGAAAAGTTTTGAGACCCCTGAGCTACAGTAAATCAATAGTTTATACTGAATTTGTTAGTTTTCTTCCATTAACCCATTGAGGAATTGAATAATAAAAGTTCATTTCTCCCCATACCTGAAGGTGAGCTGAGCTTACTGACTGACGGTTGGTCCTGTTGGAGGCAGCAACAAAAGCCAAATATTGGATGACTTTTTTGGTGTTTTCTGTTTTACCAGCACCAGATTCACCACTGAAGGGAAAAGATTTCTCCTTATAACAATCCACAAACATAAATTTATTTATTAAATCTAATACTAAAAACTAATAAGCATTTTTATTAAATTAATTTTTTACAAAATCTCCTCTATAACCAGAAGCTATTTCAGTCTAAGTTAACAATCTAGTTAAACATTTTCAACATTTATTGTAAAATTATTTTCAATGACCTCTAGAAGATGTATTGAGAAAAATAAAAATAAAATAAAAACAGGTATACGTTTTTAGTATGCTGATTTATAGTACAGGTTTAACTTTAAGTGTTCAGTGCTTCATCAGAGGGATGCTGAATGAGTCTCATAATGAAAGTCATCCAGAAAGTCAGTCAATTTAAATTTGATTCCTAATAGTAATATACTTCTTATTTAAAGATTTCTTTTTCTACTAGCAATAATATAGCCAGTTGAAAAATAACATTTAGAACATAATTTTAAATATTATAAGGCTTCCTTGAATAATTAAGCTTTAAACTATAAACACCGCTAAACTGTCAGTGTTGTATATTTTTTAAGCAATCACTCCACTATTTTTAAATAACTCATCCTTTCTTAATAAAGAATTACGGTATAAATATGCTGCATTCACATAGATGTTGCATTGCACACCTGTTGCAAGTAAATGAGTCACCAGCATATTATTTTTTAATTACAGCTAGCAATGTACACAATACATCACTCTTTAATACTAGCCTTTTCCATAAAAGGAAATGAAAAAATTACTCATTACATGTCCTAAATATCAAAGCATTAAATGCAGGATGATCTAGGATTTCATTTGAATAACAAATCATGAAACCTTAGAAAAATTAGTAATCTAGTCACATTATAGGTTACAGAAACAATGTAATTCTAATTATGAATATTTTGGATATTATATGAAACGACTGTTTGGTCATTAGAATTTTTAAACGCTAATGTCAAGACACAAATCCATAAATGTCAAGATAATTATTTTATATGGGGCTACAACATACTGTAATGAAGTCCAGAATAAGAATGCAAAATAGTTTTATGAATTTAACTACTTTGCTTTGCATTTATAATATTTAATAGTGTTATAAACAGTATTTGTGAGAATCCCACTTTATTGACTAAACTATATTATTTTACACTGCTGACAAGATTTTAATTGTACTTAGTAGGCAAAATAAAATTTTATCCTCCCTTGCCATGAATGAATATCCAATGAATATGTAAAAACACTCCACTTAAAAAGCAACTTGTTGAGACAGTGATTCATTGCTATCTACACAAAGTGTGAAATGGTAACTTAGGTTAAACATAGCTCCAATCCTGACAGATCTAGTGATCATTCTCATATTAATATATTGTAAAGTTGTACCAAAAAACAAAACAAAAATGTGACAATAAATACAAATGAATTTTCAGGTTTTTGTAATGTGGATTTTTAAAAAAGCACAATATATGGGCCACTTTCTGTTTTCAAATTTCAAATAAAAATGGATACATTTTATAACAAAGCATTGCCAAATATTTTCAAGCTATTTGCATTTTATTCATTTTGAGGTTACAAATGTAACCCATTTCAGATCAGCGGTACATAATATAGTTCATTAATAGCATAATGCAATATTGCATTAATACATCTCTCTATGTTGAGACAAGCTTGAACAATTGTTTAAACCTGCTAGTCTGTACTCAGCAGTCACCTTGAAAATAAGTGTAGTTCTCTACTTAAATCAATGACTTCCAGTAAATGAAGAATAGTTTGCACATTTCTTTGATAAATACATTCCTTTGGTACTGCATATGTTTACCAAGAAATAATCTCTAGTTCACTTTCATATTTGTCTAATCCATTATTTTTTATGAATATCATTTTAAATTTGCTGTGCCATATATCTTTTGCCGAGCTAATGCAGTTACATTTATTTCTGTGTACACATATTTTATGAATATCAAAATTCTAGCATGTTCCAAGTTCATTTTATGTTTCATATTTGAGATCCCTGACTATGCACGACATAAAAGCTATATTAGAAAAATGATAACCATTCAGAAGTTACACTGAGCCTATTGAGACGATGTTTATCTAGTGATCTTAGATCTTTATCAAAAACGTACTTAAGATGGAAATGAATTGTACAAGAGAGTATTAGGCAAATGTGCTGCAACAATCTTGAAAAACATTGGTTCGTTATTAGGAGATTAACAGTCACTTCCATATAATATATACTTTAAGAATCTTTTTTTTTTATACTTCTTATCAACTTCAAAAATATGGATAGTATTGAAAGTGAAAACAGGAGTAAAAATTGTCCCCTGATATCAGTTGATGTTTTGAAGACACAAAAGAACTACAAACAAAATAATTGGAGCTGAAATGGGTCAAGATTAAGGCTATGAGATAATAAGAAAAAAAAGATTGGTTTTGAGTTTTGATTCATCCTATGTGATAAATTTTTAAATATCTCGACTAAAGGATCTATTTTAAAATTTAAAATGAAACAACTGGGTTGAGGCACAAGTTTTTTTTTCCTCTAAATAATTTTTTCTGAAAATTCATGCAAAAAAAACTAAGTTCAATTCCCCACTAAATTTTTAGTATCTCGTTAAGTTAATGAAACCAAGGGGAAATAGAAAAATTAAACATAAAAAATGTTTAATGATGGATGACCTTAAAAACTAAGAGAATCAGACCAAAAAATGAAGTGTTTCCTTCCTAGGCAAAAAAAGTTGTTTACATCTGATATTGCAAACATAAATATGAAGCCTGATTAAATCAATCCTCTCCTGAAAGACTCCTGATACACTCCATTGGAAACTTGAGTGAGAGCAAAATTTGGATGTGTTTTTTTCCAGGTAAGTGACATGCTTTATTTCCTTTTGTGCCTCAGATATAAATTGGAAGCAAGTTCCATATTATAATCAAATATTGAAGTAACAGAGATCACACAATTTGCTATTACCAAATAAATATAGGAGAAGTCACAAATTGGCACAAATGCAAATCAGTAACAGTGAAGACATCGAATGACTTGAATCTGAGTCCTGTTAAAAGTTGCTGCATTTAGCTGCAGCAAATGCCTCAATGATAATAGGTGTTTGCTGTGATTACAACAGGCAATCATATCAAAGCTAGGGATTAATCCGGCATGCCGGATTTCTGGATTTGAGGCAATATCCGGATCAGCCAAATACTTATGGCAGATCCGGATATCAATGTAATTACGCATTATTTGAAATCAAAGTAAATTAATTGAATAAAAGTATAGTTTTTATTAAGGTTGTTACATGTTAAACAATCCTGGAATTGGGACTGGTCCTGTTATAACCATAACTTTATTTAGTTGGTATAAACTTAGTAACTGGAGTTCTATGGCAGGTAACGACAGGCACATGGTTAATTGGTTAAATTAATTTTTTTTAAATAAGGATATTAACTTAAGAATATTGAGACCTACGTGCAAAGAATGGACTGATCCTCACGATCTGAAAAAAAAAAAAAAAGATTTTATCATTTTATTTTTATTAAATGATACAAATGGAAGAGTGTGCTAAGTGCTTTGTGTATCTAATTAGTGTTTAAAATGAAAAATAGCAATGATGTATTCCATTGTTATTTTTAAAAATGGGAATTTTTTTCTTCAAATATTAATATCAATTTTATTTATGAACTTTTCACTTTTACTTTCCGTTTCAAAGTTAAAAGTTCTCAATTATTTAAAATGTACCCCTCAGCAACATAATTGAGATATAGTTAACAAATCAAGGACACAGAATTTTATTTTGTGGAAAAAAATTTAGAGTCACTTGGAAGTGTTATAGCTTAAATATTGAGGATCTATAAGCACAACAACTTCAGGCCATGCCATGTATAAAGTAGCTATATAGTTGAGAGGTACATTTTTTAATAATTGAGCACTGTCATTTTGAAACAGGAAGTAGACTAAAAACTAATAAATAAAAGGTAGTGAGTATCGCCTCGTCAAGACGACCCAATATGCGGCTGCATACGCGCTCGTCCACTTCCGGTTATTGCTATTCTTGGTAACATTGTTTATAAAATGATGTTTATAAAATTGAAGAGTTACAAGTATTCACTGCGCCTTTCATTGAACCTCCGATTCTAAATGTGCATTCAAACAATCTCTAAAATATATCACTAAACCTAACCCAAAACCCTAAAAACTATCACTAAACCTAACCCAACCCTAAAAACTATCACTAAACCTAACCCGAACCCTAAAAGCTATCACTAAACCTAACCCAAACCCTAATAACTATCACTAAACCTAACCCAAACCCTAATAACTTAACGTAATCCTAAAGTCTATCCCTAAACCTAACATCAAAACAAACCATTTAAAAAAAAAAAGAAATCTTCTTCATTATCAATTCATGTAGTATTGATGGAAAAAAAAATGAAATAAAAATAGGCATCAATAAGGAATCGAACCCCGGACCTACGATGTAGCGTACAATCATACTATCAATACGACCACACAGCCACATTCAACTGTGAAATTTTTAACCTTATAAATAAATGTTACCAAGAATAGCAATAACCGGAAGTGAACGAGCGCGTATGCAGCCGCATATTGGGTCGTCCTGACGAGGCTATACTCACTACCTAAATAAAATCCAGAATACTCCCACATGTCTCAAAGCTGTATCTGTTTAAATTTATGACCAAAATAAAACACATGTCACTTGTCACAAAATCGTTTACAGAATTTACAGTCAGTAAATTATTTCTTTTGAAGCTATCTATAGTTAAGTTGCTGGCTATCAGTACATTATTAAAATTTAAGACATTTATTTTAATGACGCTTTATTACTCTTGAAGGTAAAAACTGACACCTCCCAGTTGTCCACCTGAATTGTGGTAAAATTTGCAATAATAGAAATGGCTGTATGGTATATTTGCTGCTCTTACCATAGTGCCATATAATAACTCTAACACAGTCCTTGGCTTGTGAGGGACTCAAGTAAGACTCAGGACATTAATTTAATTTGACTAGCAGGTGCATGGCCTTTGTTTAATCAATGTTTTGTATTTAATGTCAATAGGATTATTATATCTGGTTGAATTTAATGTAAATTAATGTGTGTGTTACATTGTTTGCCACTAAATAAGAATAAAACTGTTTTTATCATATCAGGTTGTATTAGAGTTTATTTTTAAACTGACTAGAAAAAAACTGTGGTTTTTTAAAAGTATTTTGGCTCTCAATTTTTTAAAAAACATCCTGCTGCCAATTATTGTCTATTTTGACTTATGAGTTTGCAGACCACTGCTCTAACATAACAATTTAACAATAATAATCACTTCCTAGTGTTCCTTTACAAAATAAGTAAACAAGGTCACAAGAATGAGGCCGCATACCAACAGGTAAAAGGAACAAGCTCTCATTGTAATAATATTGCCCCACTATCCCTCACCATTTCTGAGCAAACAATGATATTAATTAATCAGCTGACTCATTACTGTACAAATATTGATGTGTTTCATAGTAAGTGACTACTGTCAACACTCAAAGAGTTTCTTATATTGATATTACAACTACCTGCTCTGGTCCCAGTGCTTCTGCCTACCCACGTTTTCTCCAAACCACAAACTACTGTGTAAGCAAATAATATTGACCTACATAAAATACTGCAGAAAATTTAAATTTTCAGCAGTGTTGATTCATAAAAGATAAATAAAATTTGTCCTGCAGGGTCAATTTCTTTAGGAGTTCTCTCCAACTTAATGAGTAGTTAAAAAATGATCAAGAATTTGATTATTAAGTAGGTCCGCACCATTTCGGTGACTTTATCTACGGCTGACTAGCTACCACACTAGCAGAAGATAACATGAAAGAGTTTGCAAGTAACAATGTGGATTATTCACTGTTCACGCATGACAGCCAGCGCGCGCGTGTGTGTGTTATGTGTGCGCGTGTGTGTGTGTGTGTGAGAGAGAGAGAGGGGGGGTAATGAGTAACATAGTAAAGATAAATTTTGAAGTGGAAAAAAAACCCCACTAAACCACCTCACTAGTCAGGATACTGATGTCAGCCATAACACTAAAACATGGTGGTCGTGTACTGTTACCGCCCGACTGGCTTACTGGCTACACCAGTTTAAAGTATGGGAATCACAGTGTTGATATAACCATAATATATCAAATACTATATTTGCAGTACATGCATATGCCAAACAACCACACGAAACATTCATACACACGAGTACACACACACACCTTGATATAAATTCTATTTTTACACATCTCAGTAGCGTTATTGCCCTATCTGCCTATCTATCCATACGAAACGACATTCAGCTAAGTAGAGGCAGGCCAGTTCAGTAGGCTTAAAGCCTTTAGTGGAGTGTCCTGAAATGACCCTTTCCTTGCTCTGCTATAGGCTATATTAAATGTAAAGGGATTGCCTCGCCGTCGATCCCATTGCTATTGCTTTTTGTAATGATTGTATCAATTTGTAGTGATGTATCAAATGCATCGATCAACTGAGACAATGATGTGCCGTTAAATGTAACGACCTGGTAATTATGTATTTTTCAATTAGCAAGATTACTTAAACGTTGTTGACTGGAATGTATCAATCTACACTAAAATTGGGCATTTAATCGAAATACTAATTAAAATAAAATCACTGTTATTATTTTAAGGAAGAAAAAGATCCTTTTTCTCTTCCTCCATTTTCCTTGGGAAAAATAACTTGGGCGTGAAATATTGAAAGTACCTATTAAAATAAACGTTATATTACTGGTGGTAAACTATTTGATAGAATTTATTTAGTGCTCTCTGAAACTTAAGGGGCTAGGGTTTTTATTACTAGTATATTTTACTAATGTGGATAATATTAACGAAATAGCAAAATAAATTTTGCTTCTAATCCTGAAGCCAAGACTACAGAAAGTAACCTTTGCAACTAATCAACATTTTGAAATTAATAATATACCTTATTATAAATAACACCCCTGTCAATGTCAGTACGAAAAAGATATTATACACTGAAACTATTATTTTGTATTTGAGTATTACATTTATAAAAGTGTTTTATTTTGGATTTTAGACACATTCAGATTAGAAGGGCAATTATTATTTTACACATTTGGTCAACGGTCAGACACAATTCATAAAATAAACTAAAAGAAATAAGAAATACCAAACACAAAAAAGGGAATATGGGTTGAAAAAATGTAGCTAGAAATACTCATATTCAAGAAGGGCGCGCGCGCACACACACACACACACAAGAGGGCTCTACTCACAAATATTGTGACCTCCAAAAATGGAAATGGGTAGGCTAGTAGCAAGGCATGTGTCATTTAGTAAATTTCGTAAAATTAAAATAATTGATAATTCTGGTACTGCGAGCTCTGATAAGTGGTTCAGATCCTATCAGTAACTTTAAAAAAAATATTGTTAATAATTAGATTTTTCACTTATTCTTAAACATCAAATCTATTGTGATTTGGACAAGTTGGAGGAGTTGATCGGACAACACCGAAAAAAAGAAGGAAAAAAAAACACAAAACGTCTATCATAAACAGTGAGACCTAACTTCTCGCAAGAAAATAAAAGCTATTAAGTTGCCCCCGCACTTTTGAGTTGTTTTGGCCACACAAGTGTTTGATTTAAACACCACTGACTGAGGTCAGTGAAGCGGCACGTGTGACCTCATCAAGTATGTCCGTTAGAGTGTAGGTCCCACGAGCGCCCAGTCAAGTCGCGACGAAGGATTGTGCTTCAATGGCAGTGGGACGGGCAACCTACAACAGGACAGTTTGGCCGCAGCTACACGGGAAGGTAGAAGCACAAATAGTGCTGACAGTAACAAATACACCCTTTATCGTCAACAAGGCTAACGCAATGTCATGTGTTAAATTCCATCGTGCTGACAATCCATGTACAATGATAGTACACTATCAGAAAGTAACAGTGCATATTAAGTGCTATATAACAGTTCACCCCCCCCCCCCGCACCAATTTAGCTTCATGTGCTTAAGTGGGTGACAACAGAAATGTTGTGTGTCTAAACAGAAAATACGGTAGTTGGGGACATGCAATAGACGAAAGCCTTAAAGATCTTTAAAATAGGGTTACTTTTCATTAACAACTATATACAGAAATGTAAATGCTGACTCAAAATTTCTTTACATTTTAAGTTTTAAGTAGTGTATGATTGAGACAAAGTAAGTGTCAACTTCCCTGTACTCAGCACTTGAAGGAAGGAGTGGAATACTTAAATTTAGTCATGAGACTATTATTATTTTTATTATAAGATAGAAAGAGGTCTTTTGAATTAACATTTTAAAAAAAAAACACTTAATTTCATAATTCTTACAAAAAACAACACACCAAACA
This sequence comes from Radix auricularia, assembly GCA_002072015.1. Lineage (NCBI taxonomy): Eukaryota > Metazoa > Mollusca > Gastropoda > Lymnaeidae > Radix > Radix auricularia. The sequence goes on along the minus strand of MUZC01004590.1, from coordinate 233,676 downwards.
ATACCCCTCCCTTAGGTACGCCACAGCACGATTTTCATACTCCTCAGTATTGTATATATACTATAACCCAGAACTATTCACAAGAAGTAAAGAAAATACTTCAAACGTTCAAACCAAGGTTGTTTGCAAGGTGTTAAGATTCTCAAGTAATGCTAATAAGATGGAACAACAATTATAAGGCACTAAATTTCATTGTGTATTAAAAAATATAATCTCTCTATAACTTGTCATACTTTTTTATCACCACTTAGTTGAGAATAAAATAGCTTGCACATTTTATGCTGCTGGTACCTTCCCATAACCCTTCTACAATGAATAATGCGGATCAATAAACAAGTTATTCAAGGGTTTAAAAAAATAACACAGCTTGCAATAATGCTTGTATATAAATAGGCCTATTAATGAACAATAAGGCATGTACAGCTTCTACTACAAATCTATATTAATAGTTGACAGTTGACACCTTACATCGTTTTTACACACAAGCTGTTAAAGATAAGCTGTCTGATGTGAACAAATGTAACACCATGAACTAGCAATTTGCTGCTTAAAACAAATACCATTGAAACCAATACATCTTTTCTATTTCCCCCAACACAAATTCATGTGATGCATTACCATTAAAAGTTTTATGCCGTTTATTTATCTATTGCTCTGTTGAAACGAATTATATGTTTATTGACTTACATAGTTCAATAACCATAAAATTATTGTTTTGTATCTACTCTTATTATCGAAGAAAAAACAAAACTGTAAATAAGCAGAGGAAAAAAAAGATGGACTTTTACAAAGAAAAACTATCTTAGATCTATATTTTACTGTCGTGATGTTATACTATAAAGTTATACTTGGATTAATATATAAGCATAGACATATTAGTATACTTTGCAAAATTATTAGATGACTATCCCATTCTAACTTAATAGTTGTATAATGTATTGTTGACATAAGATATAAAAAGCAAGAAGCAAAGTATAAAGATATCTATGAGGAGGGGACTAACCAACCTGAAAGCCAAAATAGGTTTATTAGAAATAGCTTTACATTTTTTATTAATTTTAAACCATTTATCATTCAAGCTATTCTTTAAAATTTGGTTCTATGATATTATGTCAAATTTTTAATGATTGGATAAGAAGGGGACCATCCATAAAGTATTTCCCATAAAGTATGTCAGGCTATTTTTTACACCCCCCCCCCCNGGTCAGAAACTGACACCCTTTCTTAATTCTTACACCACTTCCCCTCCCTGGAGTGACGTACTTTATGGACTCAAAGTCAAATATCTCTTCAATTATTAAGGTTATCTAAATAATTTATTACCAAGATCAAAAGGGAAATTCATAGCCAAAACCTATAAAAACAATCCCAGTTAAATGGGATAAAAAAATCGCTTTTTATTAATAAAAGATTGGAAAATATCTTAATTCTCTCATTAAAAAAATTTAGGAACAACCATAGTGAGAAAAGTTCTATTTAAGAAAATATTAAAAATAACTATATCTTTTAGGAGTCATAAATACCTTGCAACATGCAACGATATGCAGAGTCAGCAATGGCAAAAACATGGGGTGGCACTTCATGACGTTTTTTGCCCTTATAAAGCTCAATGACCTTCTCTGTATAAATTGGCAGCTTTTTGTAGGGATTCACAACCACACAAAATAATCCAGAGTATGTCTGAAGAGGAAAATTATTGCCTAATTTAATTATATCCAAATAATAAACACATTAAGTTTCAAGTTTTAGCAACATGTGAGGAAATATAGTTGGACAAATTCAGTCTTACACTGGCATTTTACTGCTAAAAATGTATAATTTAAAGGCATTTTAATCAAAATTACCATATTGATTGATAACAATTCGAATGTTGTTTTTTATCTGTTTTATCTGTTTATCTGTTTTTTTTAAACATTTTTCTGGTGTGTGTTGGAAAAGGGATATGGCAAATATAGACAAACCCCATATTTGAACAGGAAAAGTAGGGGTCATCTTGTACGCCACAAGAATAATTTGGATGAAAGAAATAATTCTATATTATATTTACTGTTTACTCTGAAAGGGGTCTTAACAACCGTGCCAAGTGACGTGTCATGTTCACAAACCACGGCTATGAGGGCTCCACTCATTACCCTGCCGACTTTGTTTCCCTAACTAATGTTGGGTACATAATCGAAGCTGGGTAAACTCAGGGACACCCTTGGCCCCCGGTCAAGTGCGCATATGCCACTTGACAACAATTATTTATATAGTATTCTATACTCCTCAAAATTCTTTTTAATGTTTAACCCACAAACTGTGTATAGAATCATTCTGTAATGTGGAGGCTTTTTTAAAATCTTTTTGGGTGCCATCAGAAATAGTTTAAAAAATGCATACAAATATTGTTACAAAACCTCAAGAACTATATATTTTTAGAAAGGGGAATGGATGGAGGTTATGTTAGCTCTTTTAACCACCCTCTCAAAAAAAAATCATGTGACCTTGACCTTGGAATGCTCCCACACAAAAGTTTTTACACAATTTCTTTACTTTCAAATACCCCTAAAATATTTTACTTTAAAAAGATTCCATGAAAATGATTATAAGATATGATAGATATTTCATTTATCTTTCAAAAATGTATGGTTTTAAAAAGTTTTGAGTACAAATAAATAAATCCTTTATTTTATCAGAGAAAGAATATATATTGAAATATTGGTCTCTTTTTTCAAAACTCATTGTTGAACAGGAAAAAAAAGTTTTGTATACTGTTCATTTTTTTGGTTGATTTGGGTTGCCTAACTGTGAAGTTTCTTACATTTGCACAAAATCAGATTCACTAGAAATAGAATCAGAGCTAAGATTATCATTTGGAATATTAAAATCATCACCAGTATTACTAAGGTCTTCACACAAGAGGCTTTCAAATATTTTTCCCCCTGTACCCGAAGGCCTAATTGCAGGATTATCCATTTTGTCTCAGAAATCAGCCTAAGAAAAGTGTTTATAACATGACATAAAAAATACTTTTTAAAAAGTTTCTAACTACAAGAATAAACAGAAGTGGCTTAGTTTACTATAAAGTAGTGGAAAAAGTAATAGTTGCTATTTAATCATGATTTTTATCAGCCGATTTATTTGGCCGTCCAGTACAAAATGTGCCGATCGGCCGACCACAGTTCGTGGGTTGAAATTTAAAGCCCCGCCATAAGGTTTGCTGTAAATTTCCGCCTCATTCCCGTAAGGATTTCCCAATAATTGTGATCAACTGGTTATATATTTTAAAAAATTGAGTAAAATGTATTTATATTATTTTATTGTCATACTGACTTCATCTTTTTTGGATAAGAATGGTTATTTTACATATCCAAAAGAGTTCAATACTTAATACTATACTTACCTGTAGTTAATTACCAATGATATAAAAATTAATGATAAAACTATAGAGAAAGTAACCAATTTCACTTATTTAGGAAGCAAAATGACATAATGGAGATTCAACATCAGAGATAATGACTCGAATTGCGTTGGCGTCAAGTGCTTTCAACAAACTCACAAATATTTGGAGATCAAGGACAATAAGACAGCATACAAAACTTAAGCTATTCAATTCCTGTGTAATCCCTGTACTAACATACGGATGCGAAAGCTGGAAATCAACTAAATATATAGAAAAAAAATTAGTTTCATTCGAAAACAAATGCCTCCGAAAAATTTTAAATATAAAATGGAGTGATCTCAAATCAAATGAAACAATAAGAAAAGAAACCAACCAAGAATATGTGTCAAATTTTATAAGGAGAAGACGATGGAATTACATCGGCCATGTTCTTCGAATGGACAAGAGAAGACTCCCAAGTCAGGCCCTCATGTGGACACCAACAGGCAAAAGAAAACAAGGAAGACCAAAAGAAACCCTGCGTAGAACAATCATAAGAGAAAGCTCAACCATGGGTCTAAGAAATAACCAGGACTTGATACAATTAGCAACGGATCGTCAAAAATGGAAATCCATGACCTCTGCCCTATGTGCCGTCTTCGGCCCGAGAGGAAATAACTAACTAACTAACTAATTACTATTATTTTTACAAAAAAGAATAGCAATATCACATTTTCAACAAAAAATATGTAAGAACTACCAAAGTAAAAAACACTATCACTAGCAAAGGCACTTTGGTTAGGCACTTGGGTGAAAATTTCAATTTTTTTTTTAAAATATAAAAATGTCATAGATGTGTAGACCACAGTAAATGATTAACAAAAATATAAAGATGAACGTTCTAGCTCAAGTGGTTCAAAAGTTATGAATTTTTTTGTAAGACCTCACAATCACTTTTTTTAACATGGAGTTTTCCTCCACATTGTGTGCCCCTTTTTAAGCTTTTTTTCAAACACGAATGATTTGACTGTAAACTTATATAAAATTATAATATTTGCAGGGAATATAACTTGATATGAGTTTTATAATAGACAACCTCAAAAAATAAGTTTATTTAAAGATAATACATGAAAAAAAAATATTTTATACGACTATATTTCTCTTATAAAAAATGTAAAAACATGCTGACTCAACATTTTTAATTTAAAAAATTTATTATACACTTTATAAAATAAAATAAGTTATAATAAATAATAAGAATAATAAATATATTTTTCAGAAGAATATTAAGCTTTCCTTTGTAACTGTATCATGAAAAAAATTTGTATAAACAATAATGCAGGGAATTATTGATTCGTTTAATTGAAATTGCTGATTATACTTTTTTAACTTCCCTTTTTCTATATACAATGTACTTTATTTCTCATCTTAATATAAAAAATTTACAATGTCTTTTATTTTTTAAATTAAAATTATGATTATAATAGCTTCATTTTGTTAATCAGTGTTGTGTTACAAATTATTAAACATACAGGTAAGTAAAACTTAATAACAGGATGTTTTTTTTATAGTAATATTAGTATTAGTTAAATCTGGTGTATCTATGCAATAAAGTTAATGAGCCAGAAAATTTTCTTTGTGAATTCTAAGGGGAGTATCGTGCAATATTGTGATATGTGTGTAATTACTGGATATTTCATTATTAAAGGTAAGTGCCTTTTTCATTTTAAAAATAATAGCCCATTGGAAAAATGATCAACATCATATAAATAATTACAACAAATAATAGAAAGCCAAAAAATCTTTAAAACTAAAAATGCATAATAAGAAATAATCAATTTGAATCTTTCATTAACTTAAAATTTAAATAATTTAGCAGGCTTTACTTTCTAGTTTTGTCAGATTTAATAATCACTTTAGACTCCATGATATAGACAAATATTTCTAATTAAATCAGTACATTAATATTAAAATTAATATATACTGCAATACTTATAACTTAAAAGGCCTAAAGCAACTAAACTGATTAGTGAATAAGGCCTAATAAGTTAATATATTAATTTATAAGTATATTAAGTCTAAAAAATCTTAATAAATAATATCCTACTTGAATTTGATAAAAAATAATAATATTAGTTCATAGTGGTATTATAATTATAGTTAAAATATACTTAAGCAAACAAATTAATTGATTATGCTATTAAATTTATAAAGTTTTAAACTAATATAATGAATTCCAATCAATAATCCACTATAATACCCTTAATGTGGCAATATATACACTCAAAAATCACTGCCGTCGTTATCGGTAATAGGTAGTTTTCCAAAACATGTTAAAAAGTTTGTAAACAATGGAGGTGGCCATTTTCATTAAGTGCTTCCTCAATAAATATACGGCCTACATTCTTCAAATTTGGATATGTTTTTCTTCCCATAATGAATTTATTACTAAGCTTGTTAACGGTTAACTGGTTAGCCGGTCCTCAGATCAGGATGTAAGCGTGCGTACATGACGCGTTATAGCCTGGCTTCACTGAAGTTCACAACTAATAGTACTAGCGGGATTCAGCTGTAGACTGATGCGTATGCGATGAGCGCATGCACCTTAGTAATAAAAAAATACATGGTACTAATACAAAAGAGACTCAACTCACCCCCTCCCCCATAATAATTTCAGAATTAAGCTTGCTAACGGTTAACCGCCTACCGTAGGACCGTGTAACCCCCCCCCCCAAAAAAAAAACAACCTAACGTAGTAAAAAAAAAACTAGTGAAAAAAACAACACGCGGTAACGCGCCTCTCCCTCTCGCTTTGTCGCGGTGAGTAAAAGCGATGCCAAGATTCAGCTGATTAGCTGTCGTGCGACTGTGACTGTACGACAGCTAACACAGTGGCGTTTGTACGACAGCTAACACAGTGGCATTTGATGTCAACAACGGTCAAGGCCGAAACTGTTTCTATTTTTATTAATTATAGTCTGTTTCCTATAAAGACAAAGAAAGCTATAAAAGCATATGACCCCGTGACCTATCCGCATTTTCTGATCACCGGTTTATAGTCTGTTTCAGTTCAGGCATTCAAAAACTTATCGGCGCACGCCGCTTAGTGAAGTACATGTACCTATATTACGAGAGGTATTTGAAAGACATAGCAAAGATACCGGGCGATTAATCGGCCCACAAATTCGAGTTCTGTCTTTTAGTGACAGTTTTCCTGCTAGTCAAAGGCATTTGTTTACCACATTAATAGTACGCCGAGTGTAACTCAAACCCTATTTGAACAGAAAAAACGGGGAAGGGGAACATGTGCGTCGCAAAATTCAATTATTCTGGCGAGTTGACGTTTAAAAAATAATGTTTTTTAAATAAATTCCATTTTATCATTGTTTACTCCGTAGCTTTATAATTTTATTAATTATATTATTAATTTTAATACGCGAGTTGACCCGCATCACACACAAGAGAGGTAAACATGACGTCAAAACGGACGGGGCGAGGCGTTGGTTTTTGAAACTAATGAAAAATACCTCACTAACTTTAACGAATGATTGAACCAATCCTCTTATTTAGACCCACAACGGACGGGGCGAGGCGTTGGTTTTTTAAACTTATGAAAAATACTTCGCTAATTTTAACGAACGATTGAACCTGTCCTCTTATTTAGACCGGTGAACTACGAGTCCTCAAAATAAAATATAAAAAAGACAATTTACCATCACTGTTTAGTTAATTTTTTGGATTAAAAAAAAATGCTATCAATTGAGGGCAATGCGGAAAGAGCTGAACGCAAGGGGGGGGGAAGCGGGCTTTGATGCCATCAGACGACGCGAGGCGACAACATTCTCTTAATAGTTCTCAAAACATTAGGGATATAAGGACGAGCGGTTAACCGGTCTTTTTTTGAATGGTTAGCCGGTCCTCAAAAACGAGCGGTCTTAACATCTTATTTATTACCTCATAAGAATTACATGAACCGCATTTTTAAATAAAAAGTTATTAATGGGTGAACATGAGCTACCATTAACCTTCAATTTTCAAGGTTAAAACCTTGGGGGAAAAAATTGATTTTTTTTTTAATGAAACAGGCAAGATGTCTGCCTTAATGAATGGGCGGATGTTGAATTTATTACGGCGCCAATAATCGACTATAAACATTGAAAAAACTATACACTCAATAAATTAAAAAGTGGAGGTCGCCATTTTGACAACGAAATTACGATACCATTTTTTCGGGAATATCCGGTCGATACCCAAGTGCCTAGTTTGGTATAGGTATAAGTTGAATAAGTATCAGAGACCAGGTGCACATTACCTCACTTAGGGGCATTATTAAATGTTAATAGTAATATTAGTTAATAGTAATAGGGTCAATAAAGGTTAATATTCCATGTCAACTCAACCAGGGGTGTTCACCACACCATCTCAGATCAAGAATTCTCTGCCAAAATAATAAACAAATATATGGTACTAACTAATTATATAACAAACATCATTCCATGTCTTATAGGTTCTTGGCAATACCGAGTCCAATATTGATGAAAACTGTATGAAGTGCAATGTTTGGACATTTTTAGGGCATTCTCTATGCAAGCTACATTTAAGATAAAAACACCATTAAACTCAGCATGAAACAATGAGTAAATACTGAAAATTTCAGCCTGATACCTCTTTTAGTTTTTGAAATATTCACATTCAAACATCATGAAAATGTAAAAGTTAAAAGTCATGCGAACTTGCGACTGCCCTAAAAACTTTAAAAAATCATATCTCAGAATGTTTTTGACCAAATGGCCTGAAATTTTCATCTATTCCTGACTTTGTATGAACTACAAGCCCTAAAAATTTTAGGAAGATCTGAGATGGTGTGGTTTAACAATTGTCAGAAAACTGGTTGAGTTGACATGGAATGACCCAATAATTAGTGTTAGTAAGTTAGTATAGTATTAGAAGGCTAAATGACTGTATTGCCAAGTAATACAGTAAAGACATAAGTATGACTAATTGAAAAAGCCAATCAATAATAATAATAATAAAAATGGAGTAATAATACACATTGACAAATCAAATAATATACTTACATAGATCAAACCAGAATAATATCTGTCTTTGAGATTGTGCAGCACTGATGCTTCGTTTAAGCAAGTAAGTTCTGCCATATCTTCCACTTTATTAAATTTAGGTGGGTTCATCTTTTGAACGTCATCTCTGTGAATCATTATTTTTCTGCCGGTTTCATCCACAACACACTCTACTTGGTCACCTTTTTCGCTTTTTATACTGGCAGCAACAAAGCCGTGGGTTTCGTCTGGAACCCAGACCAGCTTTTTTGATGCCCATTCTGCTTGGACTGCTGGGTCGTTGATAATAGAACGGTCAATGGCTAGATAACTTAATTCAGTGGCACTCAAACCCGAAGCACCCTCGAAATCCGCCATCTTGTTATGAATCGCTAAGCTTTTCCGGGATCACAGATCCGAAGCTGGCAACATGAAAAGTTGAAGTTAACAGTTACTTTTTTAATTTTCTTTTTTTTACAGTTTTTTAAATTAATAAAGATATAGGCTATACACTAAATTAATTAAGTTATGCTTCACACATCTTTAAATAAAATTATTTGATTCAACCACCGATTTGTTCTAATGGAAAGAATGAAGTCTGACTAGCAGAAGCAACAACTGACGGTGGATTGATAGTGGGTACTGTACTGGCTGCTGTGAGTCACGTGAACAATCGGGAACTTGACACGCCTTTTCCCGTAATATAGTAGGTCTAAAAATACTGCGCGGGAGATACGCTTTAAAATCATTGCTCGAAGTTCTTGTACACGAAAAAATGTGTTAATTTTAATAACTTTGTTGCAAATATTTTGTAAATAAATTTTACTTCCAATACTTAGATTAGAGAAGAGACAAACTTTTTAAAACTGTTCTTGTAGTATTTTGGATTTGGTATTCTAAAAATAAAATGGGCTTCTGAGTCATCCTTTTACGGGAATTCCTGTTTCCGGTGGCATATTATTAGCCTTATAAGGCTTCCGATGGGGGGGATGTCTGCATTCTTCCATTTTATTTCAAGGAAGGGCATTTTTAACATATATTCAATTCAGCATTTAATTTTTTAACATTATATCTTTCGTAATATCCTCCATTTTGAACTAAATGGGAAAAGAATGTGCGTCCTTCGTCACTTCCTTTTAGTGTATACTTACAACGTCACTTTCTTTTCTTTTTTAAAGTTTCCTTTCCATTGATTTTTACCCTTTATTTATACTTCTTTTGCTTAAAATATAATTTAATTTTAACATGTCTCGGTAATACATTTATTCAAGAGCAAGCTAAAAAAACAACAAATTTGAGATTATGAAAACTATTCTATTTTTCGACGTATATTAGGGTATAAGACGCGCTTTTTCTCCCCGAAACTGGAAAGTGGGGGGGCAGTTGGTGCGTCTTAAATAATACGAATAAAAGTAGGCCCTACTTGGTTCAGAATCTCCCCCGCCCCCACCCCCCTCCTTTAGATTTTCCTCCTTTAAAATTTGGTGCTTCTTTCATTCCAAAGCGTCTATTAAGGCGAAAAATCCAGTAATTATTTTGTTAAGATGTTGCTGAAAATCTGCAGAACTGAGAGAGTAGGATTTATCTAAATTTTCTAAGCGCCTTTAAATGTTCTTTTATTAATACATCAATGAAAGTGAAGAATGCAAAATTTGAAACAAAGTCAACTCCGATATTTAGCACCATGGAATCGAGTAAAACGCTAATACTTAACCATTTCGTGTGTTTCTTTGTCATTATTCATTTCAAAATACATGTAATTGGTGCTCCTCTCCACTTCTGCGCGATCTTTCTTTTCAAAATACGCTTTAAGTTTAAGAGCTTTTCCTTTATTAAAGCGAATTTGTAGGTAACAAAAAATGTGTTTGTTTGTTTTTAAATTGTATGTTTCACATTAAACTTTCATCTGTATAAAATGTAAATGATTTGTTTCTCGCATCGCACGCTGTTGCTTTGATTAATATAATATAATAAAACTTCTTTTTAAAAATTATTATAACTTTCTTCAATGGAAAAGCTTTATTAATATAGTATACAATTATCTTTTAAGTAAAACATTTTTCAGGCTATTTCTACTTTTTTGTCTTGCGACAAATCTTTACTAACAAACTGACAATATGTTTATAATACACTTTACTGGTCTTCACTAGACGAGCGGGCCTCCGAAAGGATATTCGAAACCGTGTCTCTCGGCATGAACCTTATGCTGGTATCCGGTGCCTTTCTTATGACAGGGTATACAAAAAAGGTTGGCTCTCAAAATTTAAAAATGTCTATTTAAACAACTGAGATTTCGATGATGTCCAAGATGGGAGTACCTATTAGTGTAAAATGTTTTTAAAAAAATCTCTGCTTGACCATGAACTAAATTCAATAAGTGTTATAAGTCAAAAGTCGGGGTAAAACTTAAGCTATTTAGTATGTCAATTTATCTTGTTCAAATCTAGCCGTACTGGTGGTCTCAGTTGCTTCATCACTCAAGCCAAATGTTGCTCTGACGTGTAGGAGGACCCCTCTTAGGTCTCTGGCGACGGGGATTTGGAATAAGTAGTTAATAACTAAGTTCCTGAGAACCCTCACTGTTTTGAATGGTAAATCAATGGTAATCTGATCAAGTTAACTGGCTACAGAATCAGGGTGTGATTACATTGACAGCGTTTGATGTCGATTCAGCACCGGCAATATGGCCCTCGTCAATTAAGCTCAAGACAAAAAGGGCTCCCGACAAAAGGTTGCAGACTACCAAACCATCTTCAGTGGTTCCCAAAGTGGCCCTTACGGACCCTCAGGGGCTCAAGGGTCCCTGTTACCAGAGGCGTCGCTAGGGTTGGTGTCACCCGGGGCTGTACCTCATGGTGTCACCCCTTCACGACTTAATGGGCCGTCCATAAATGACGTCACGTGAGTTGCCGATTTTTACCCCACCCTCCTCCCGCGTCATACTTTGACACAAAAACTAAGTAGACCCCCAACCCTTTTTCCGCTAAGACGTCACAAAGCTTTAAAACCCCCACCCCCTATGGCATTTTCTAAATAAAATTTAGCCTGTTGAAAATTATTTTTTATCATTTAAATACGTATTCAGTGTAAGTCTGCACTCTAATATCGTAACACGCATTAAGCCATTGAAAATGTCTTTAAATAAATTGTAAACAATCAAATATTTAAGTGGAACTTTTATTTAAGGTTGCGCGTTTTTATGTGATGTCACATTTTTTTAACACACCCTCCCCCTCGACACACATTGTCACAGATGCGTGACCTCCTCCCTCTATGGTGGATTAAAGGGGGTGGACTGAGCTGACCAAAGCCAGGGGCCCCAATGATTTAAATTAGGGCTGTTATCGATTAAATTAAATGTAATCGTTAACTTATGAAAAATTACCGATTAATTAATCGATAATTTTGTTAAGCTAAAAATAAAGATGTATGACGTCATTAAACTGAAAATTTCAAGGGAAGTAATAAAAACAGGCAATCGGTAACAATATTAAGTTATTTTTAAAACAGTTAGCACTGAAAACAAGTTAAATAACGTATTGAAGTTGAGGCACTTGAATGAAAATTTCAAATTAATTTTATAAATATAAAAGTAATACAGCTGTATAGAAATTGTTTGATGTTTAGTAAAAACATAAATATCATCTTTTTATACCAAGTGGTTCGAAAGCTATGATTTTTTTCTAAGACCTCATAATCTCTTTTTTCACTATTTCGTTTTCCTTCATATTTTGCGCCCTTTTATTGCATTTTTTAAAATGCCCATAACCTAAGTATTTAATTTTAATTAAATTTAAAACACGTACTATTGTTACAGGATATATTTAAAAATAAGTAGAATCTAGTTCAATATAATGTCAATGAATTTAAATTTTGTTATTGTTAAATAGTTAAAAACAATGTTTTTTTTATATCATTGTCCTTATAAAACAGGTTATTTTAAAGTATACAATCTTCAATCTTTATATATCATTAACGGAAAAGTTTGTACGTAAAAAAAAAAAAATAAAATAAAAACTATTATTAATTATTTATTAATAAATCGAATTTTAAAAAAAACAAAAACATGTTTCTATTTTTAATCACTATTTTATTGATTAAAATAATTTTAATCGGTAAAATAATTTAGAGAGAAATTAATCGGTAATTTCCGCAGCCCTAATTTAAATGTTATTATAGTGTATAATAAAGAGGGGCAAATGTTTGTATGATGTATCCCTGAAAATGCCTTGAACAGTCATACTGTAATGTTGCAAATATGAGTAGGAAGTATAACTGAGTCCAGTCTATTCTTCGTGAGAAATGCAGTGTTGCTCATTATGTGCCGTGCACAGCTCATTCCCTCAATTTGGTTGTGAAAATTTGAGCAGTTTGTCCTGCTGCAGTCAGTTTTTTTTTTTTTGTCTTCTGCAAAATCTTTATACCTGGCTTGTTGCATCTACTCATCGTTGACAGATACTTCAAAAACACATGAAAACGATACCTGTTAATAAAGACATGTGTGACCCAAGATGGTCAGCCCGACATGAATCTATAAGTCTGATAATATCATACCTTGAAAGTGTTGCAGCACTGAAAAATTAGCAACTAACTGACTGCAGAAGGATTTCGGAAGGAACTTGAACAACTGAAAGTCGCTATTTTAATTGAAATTTGGGAAAGAATTTTAGAAAGACTTCAAGAGCCTAGAATTATACTAGAATATCTTTAAAATCTTTGAAATCAGATATGCATTTGAAGTCTCTCATTGAGTTTGTTAAAAGACAGCATTCTTAATTTGACTCCCATAAAGACAAAAGAAATGACAAGTCCGAGGGAAAAATATGAATAAACAATCTTCGATATTATCCAAAAAGAGAAAGTGTTCGTTTGATAAAGGGACATCACCAAAACGGTATTTCTGGTGATCATTGACAAACTTTATTGAGCCCTAAAACATCGGTTAGGCGCATATAAAGACATCCATGAGAAATTTGACTTTCTTAGAAACCTAACTGAGCTCAGCAATGACGCCATCCGATGGGCAGCAGCCAAGTTAATGGAAGAATATTCAAGTGATTTCAAAGACTTCTTACCTTCAGAATTGTTTCAATTTTAAGAACTCTTTTTTAAAAAGTTATTGTCTAACCCAAGGCTGAGGGTAGGGAAAAGGAAGTAACACAATGTGAAACTCCAAACACGTGCACAGAGCTAAAAAATTCGATGCTTTTGAATGAGCTAAATTTTACAAAGTCCTTTAAAAATGTAACATCGCACTTCGCATCTACCTCTCAATGATGACATCAAACTGCAGTAGAGAGCGATCATTTATAAAGTTGAAAAGAATATACAAATGAGTTGGAATTTGCATGGGGCAACCTCTAATGAGCATTGAAAAAGAACTTGTAATAAGCTACTTAGCTTTACTGACTTGATTGATAACTTCACCATGAGAAAAATTTGCAAACGAAAGTTGAGGTTGAAGTAATAATAACAAATATTTGGGTGACTTTTTTATTTCAAATTGAGAAAACAATTCGTTACCCCCCATAAAACCAAAAAATTGTTGTTTTTTTTAAAATAAATTTTTAAAATACGGAATAACGCGTAATATTGTGAAGATCCGTTGGTTGTTCTATTGGTTATCTTTCCTTATCTACTCTCACTGTTATTCTGCTCTTCACACACTTTGTTAATTACTCTTTAAACACTAAACACCAAGGCAGAATGTACACTTCATTACTTTTAATCTCTTAACTTCAGTACATTCATTATTCGTGCATCTCTCTACATATGCGTCTGTCTACCTCTGCCTCCTACTTCATAACTCTACTCTCTCCCTGCGTGTCTCTCTATCCGTGTGTCCGTCCGTCAGTCTCAGTCCGAGCCTTAGTCCATTCCAGGCTCCGCCCCCTAGACTTCGCTGTCCGAAAGTCAACCGTCAATCATCTTGTACCACCCCTAAGTAAGACGGGGTAGGTGGGTGTACCCCGTCATGGTCAGTAATCCCCCCTTCCTTGTTTCTGACCCGCTCTCCATGTCGGTCCCTTTCATCTACCGTTCGGCCGAGTATCATCTCGGTCTGCCATACCTGACACCTGGGCTAGACTATTTGCCCGTGGTCAGCTGCCGTCCACAAAGCCCCGCTCGTGCTTTGATTCCCAAGTTCGCACCTCTGGCCTCACCCGGTAGTCCTGGACTAGCGGCTCTGGCCACCTGGACTCGCCCGCGGCAACTCAAAGGCCAAACATACGCAGCGCCCTAACCGCCCTAAATTCCCCACANTGTTTAAAATTGGCTTCGAGTGACTAAGACCCTCTGGCAAACAATTCAAAACAAATACACAGAGAGGCTATTGTGTTTCCCGCCAACACAACCTGCGCTCACCATCCTACATCACTCCATATCTACCCCTCTGTACCGTCTCCCCCCACTAACGTGTGTCTGTCAAGTCCATGTCACCTGGTCAATTTATCAACATCATGGGAGCAACCATGTAAAACATATGCAGGGAAAATTCGACAAAAATGACTTGTAAAAAATATTATGGATAAACTTCGTACTCTTTTCAAAAAAACATCAAATAATGCATAAGACACATATAAAAATAAAATTACATAAATTTCTCAAAACATTTCCAAGTCATCAACTACGTCAATTCCCGATAAAATTGACAGACATTGTTAAAGTCAGATAATTGCATCTGACGATAAAAATAAACATAGACATTTAATAATCATGATAATTTAATAGCATTAAAAAAACAAAGCAAAAATACTCATAATGGGCTAAAAGCATAACCCAAACATAGTCATTTTATCAATATTATGTCACAAAATCATATCATGAGACAACTCAAGCACAACAAGTCAATACATCATTAACTTAATTTAATTATTTTGTAATTTGTAATTGCCCTGAAAAAAAAATTACTATTGCAGCAGCACTCGTGGAAGCTCGGGGGTTGTCCCAATTAAATTATCTCTCAGACAATTAGTTTTTAGTTTCAGAATCCATTCTGGTGGGTTATCGTCATGGTAAGGCTTTAGATGGTCATGATGAATAATTCTGGCCCTCGCCTTCCCCTCGCCGCGAATCTCAAACAAAACGTCACTAAATTTTCTGCTAACAACAAATGGGCCCTTCCATCGTTTGGGGTTCAGTTTCGGGTTTCGGCCGATTTGTTTTGTCAAATCCAAATAAAGAACCATGTCTCCCACACTAAATGAGTTTTGCGCTTCTCGAGTGTCATGATCTCGCTTTTGGCGCTGCGCAGCTGATTTTAGGTTTATTCTAGCTGTTTCATAAACTTCATCCAGTTTTTGTTCTAGTTTCTCAACGTACTCCGATGCAGGTTGATCGAGACATTTCC